>OZ001353.1:10503140-11103140 GCA_963924055.1 Drosophila limbata
TTTATCGCGCTTTGCCTTTTTTATATTCTACGTTTAATTTCAGGCAATTAAATTTAATTTATACTTTATACTTTATACCCTGTAGCTATACGACGACTAAGAAGGGGTATAATAAGTAATGAATATTTATTCTTTGATTAAACCAGGTTTATCCTCTTTGTATGACATTTTAACCCACTTAAGATGGCTGGAAAGGAGCTCAATTGATACATTACTGATTATATAATACACCATAATTAACGTACACATTCAATTAATCATGTGACAATCAAAGAACTGCTTGGGTAACTTGAGAGTTTATTGGGTAAACATAATGAAGTTTTCAAATTAGATAAGAATACTGTTAAAGTGCAACGCTGATTGTTTATTTTTGCTGTCAAATAAACGATTTAGCTTTGAACAGTTCTCACATTCAATTCGACGTATTCCACATCAATCTCTCAAAAATCATGAAATTGGTGAAATTTAAAGCCTGTATATTTTCTCAGTTGTCGTTTGTTTTGCATTTTATCACTTGCTAAATAGATCAGCAGCTTTTTCCGGCGAAAACTTTTTTTCAACACGTAACAACAATTCATTTATGTGTATGCTTCTTTTTCTATTTTGTCCTTAGGAGTTCACGGACGATTTTTATCTCGTTGACATTGAATATTTACGAGTTTTCACAACACATAAATTTTTAGGCACATTTCTTCCGATTTTATTAGCTGCAAAGTATTTTAGACGCATTTAATTCGCATTTTGCGAATGCGAAACAAAATTAAAAGCGAAATCAATGGAGTTTATAAGATTCATTCCATAATTTGAATACAGAAAAGTTTATCTACCCAAAGAGACTCTACGGAAAGGAACTTGGTATAAGCCAGATGAAAACTTATTATGTGTGTGGGTTTCCCTGCCACAGAAAAGTTTTTGTGGCAACTTTCAGTTGCATGTGTTGCATTCTTCACATTCTCGGTAAAATGACTCAGCGTTGGAGGCTAAAGTTGGTGGCAAGAAGAGAACGACAGCAAAAATAGTGAAATCGGCAAGTAAACAAGAAACTAATTTTTAATGTATCAAAAAGGTTGGCAGCAAAAGGTGGCACAGGGAATTTAGAATGGGAGAGAGCACTCGCTCTGTCAGTTGAAGCAATCCTTATTTGTTGTTCCACAAAGTGTCGCAGGCAAGGTACAAACAGCTGCCAACTACAGGCTGTAACGGGAAAACTCCTAACGACTTTTCTTTGGCCAATAAATTTTCAATTTTCGCACAAAATTTTCCATTTACGTTACTGCATCAAGCCTAATTTCCTCCCTCTCCCTGCACCATGTTTTCTGATTCAATTTCGAACATTTTTCAACTTTTCTCTTCTCATTTCTCACACGAGAAAACAATAATGCAGCACAAAGTGTTGTGAAATGTCCTTAAATTCAGCTTTTTCAGTTTAAATGTGGCTTGTTGTGTTGCAGGTAAACAGGGTTGCCGTATTTCATTTGTCAGGATTACCATGCAACTGACGACTGAGTTTGCGATAAATTTATTGTTTGTTAAATTCTTATAAAATAAAAAATATATGAAATAAATATTGGTTTTAAAAATCCTGAATAGAGTTGCTGGTGTTGATTTGCCAGGGTTGCCATGCCGCTGAACTTCTTTTTGAATTTTTATAAGATACTAAGACAAATGATATGAATAATAATAGAATAATAATAGTTATTATAATAGTAGTAGTATTATTATAATAATAGTATTATAGAGGTAAACTTAAAATTGCCTCACTTTTTTTAATACCGAATCTGTTGCATTCCAAAAAAAAAAAGTTGACAGAATCTAAGAATCTAATTAAGTGAAAGCACTGAGCAAATGTTAATGAATTGTATTCTTCATTGTCCTAAGAACATTTTTCATAAATCTCAATATGTAGCTCGGTATCGAAGTCTCTAAAGACCCACAAAGAGTCAACTTTTAGTTGATATATTCACCAGAAGAGTCCGAGTCCTTTGAAGAAAGTATAAGTGCAAAATGAAAGGATGAATGGAGTAAACACAGTATGTATGTATAATGGGTGTGCAGTGAATGGCCTGTTGTCCCTGTTTCAAGTGGGGATTTAAAATACGAATATGAACATCGTCATTGCCGTTGCATTCAACTAGAACACACACTGGCCCCTCAGGCGAATGGGAAATAAGCTGCAGCCATAGAATAAGTCTGCCAAATGAGGCTAAGCCAAAGGGAGAGAGATAGAGTCAAAGGGATAAGAGAGGGAATGCATAATGAAAGCGAACAATTGAAGGAATTTCTGCTTTCTGGGTTGTTTAACAAAACTATCTGCTTCGGAAGTACAGATTTTTATTCTCACAGCAGGACGAGAGTGCACAATGCAAGGATTGCCGTGCAGGAAGAGGATGAAATAAAAACAAACTATAAAAGGGACACTTGCAGTAGGAAAATTGTCCATTTTTGCTTTTATCATGTTTCAGAAATGCTTTTTGTTTGCATTAAACTGTTTGTTTTGATTGCTATAAAATTGAATTACAAGAATTACAATTTAGGGATAAATAATAGTTATTAATAATGTGTAAGGATTTTTTTTTATTGGCAAAATAATTAGCAAGATATAATATTAAAGCTATTAATTAAGAAATTGTTCGGGAAAGCATTAATATCAAAAGGAAAATTACAGTCCCATCTTAAAGTGCTCACTGTACGTGAGTACAGAGTACACTGCCGTGGATGACAGCCTAGTGCTGTTCTCAGATTGCCCTGAAGGGCCCCATTATGTTCGATTATTGAGAAGACAAAGCCAAGTCAACAACATCAACATCAACATCAACAACAACAGCAACAACAACAACAGCAACAACAACAGCAACAACAACAACAACAACAACAAGACAATGTTGTTGTTGTTTTTTTTTTTTATTGGCAACAGTGCGTAAATTGATTTTTATTATCCTGTGAATAAAAATCCGCACTTATCCCCTCTCTCCTTATCGACCACTTAGCTGTTTGCTTACTAACCAAAAGTTTTTGGCAATTTCCACGTCTTTCCTCGTCTTTCACGTCAGACAACAAAGCGTGGACCAATATATATATATTTGATTTATTGCTTTTATGCAAATGGCTCGGAAAGAACATCAGCAAATTGGTCGACGCTTTGTTTACATAATAAAACTCTCTGGATATTTCGTATTATACCATAGCTTGACTTCAGTTCGGATCTGATGGCTTATAAGCTCGAGTTCCAAATATAATTTGCTTGTTTTTGCTTTCGTTTTAGACTAGAAATTACGAAAACCTGCAACAATAACAAACAATGTGACGGCGTAATTCGACTACGAGATGCCCTTTTTCTATCTTAATAACTAAGTATTAAAAACATGTTTATTGGATATTAATGAATTTCATCCTAAATCAATAATCAACAATGTTGGCTTAAAACGTCTTATTTGTAAATAAGTCTACTGTAAGAAATAATAAAAAATAGCTTGACTTAAATTAAAAATTGATTTCTTTTTTTCAAATTATTACATAACATTTAAAAAATATTATAATGCTCAATATTAAAAACACATTATCATGTCTAATTAGGCACCGTAACGATTATACTTTTTAAAATGTGAATTACTAAATAAAAGGCAATATTTGTTTTTTGTGGATTTTTATTAAGAAATTAAAACAAAACTTTTATTTTTTGGTCTAAATAAAAAAATTATAAAGCAATAATTAAATTTAAATGCATATTTAAAAATCATAGTACAACTTTTATTTTCAATTTTTATTATAAATATAATAATATATATATAATATAATATAATTAGAATATAAAAATTTAAAGTAAAAATTAAAATTTTGTATAGTAAGCATTGAAAATAAGAGCTAAAAGTTTATTCAGTATCTCATAACTCTTATTTGCGATCAATGTGTTTAAAAAACAATACTAAAATTAGTTAAAAGTCCTCACAGCGATAGCTAGTAACTTTAAATCCCATTGCAAATCTCAATTTAACTTCATTTTAAAAGGAAGTTGATTAAATCAAAGTACGGTAACTAAGACAATGTGAGTGCAAAAAAGAGAACTCACAATTGAGAGTCGAGAATTGAGAACTGCGAAACCAAGTGATGTTAAATGAATGCACTTACTATAAATCGCCAGCATCTGTTTGTCGAACTACTTTTTTAATTATCCCCGTGCAGCTAAATGGCACGCTTTTACTATTTTGATAAGGATAAAGAAAAGCAATCTAAAGCTTAATTCAGGCATTTAATGATAATTACAGCGACCATTAGCAATTGTCTGGCGGCGGTAATAACAAAGGGAAAGCGCAACAGGAAACCGAAGAGAGAGAGAGAGAGGGGAAAAGGAAGAAATTGAGGGGACTTGAGGGGAGGTGGCACAAGGTACAAGGTACCACATCAGTTAGTTAAAGGAGATGGATTTAGTCGACGTGTCGTGCTTTTCAATTACCATGACGAGTTGTGTCCTCGAGGATTGTCGACTGTCGAAATGCAATGAATTGTTAAATTATGTAATGAAGCGTGTACCCGGGATAAATGAAAACTAATTAAATTAATTTCGGCGACAGAGCGAGGGCTAAAAACAAAAAGAAAATAAATGGAATGGAATAATAAATGAAGCAAACTTGCGCAAACTTTGTCAAAAGATAAAATTGCACAGTGCAATGCGATTCCTTCGCTCACGATATTTGGATAGTTGAGACTGAAAATAAAAAGGGGGGAATTTCACTTATTTGCCAACATTTTAGCTGAAATTGAAAAACTAATTGTGTGCGACACATGAAACTCGAAACGCATTTGTTTAAGTCAACACGACAAGACCGAGTCGAGAGTCTAGACCCAGTTCAGGCCGATTTCAGGTCCGATTCAGGCAATTAGGCACGTTCGCCGACCTCTGACCTAAGCAGTTATGTTTATGGCTATTTGCTCTGCATTTAATGAGTCGTTCCGTTAAATTTGCCACATTTATTCGTGCTCGTATGTGGCACGTAAAACATTAAAATAAATACCACATGACAGGCAATTTCTCATAAATTAGACAAAATTGTGATACAAATGGTTGTGACCACTTTATAAATTTATTGGGATAGATATTTATTATCAAAATACACTAAATACTTTAGTTTTTAAAAAGCCATTATATTTAGAAAGTAAAAGAGCTTTAAATGATAATAATTTGCATTCTCATCTCTATTTGATGCCAGCCCAAAATATGTTGACTTTGGCTTTTAGTCGTCACGTAGACCGTTGTTTGTCTGGCTTTGTTCCATATTGTTACTTTAACAATTGTCTGGCATGGAGAACACAGAACTAAAAGTGTGGGCAACCACATAGACCCAAAATGTGCACACATAGAGTCAACCAAATATTTGGCTCATCTTATGTTTTGCACCCCCAAGTTAATTATAAAGGAAACTAATTTTGAGCCACAGACAAAAGCTACTGGCAGGCGAACTTTGTACCGAATGCATACAAATATATCCATATGTATGTATTTATATTTATTTATGGGACAAAGTACGTGGTCAACATGTTGTAAAGTTTCAAGCAGCTTTGTATTGCTGCAAAACATACAAATTAATTAAGCAAAAGTCATCCCTTATTAGTTACGTATTTAGGATTAAATAATAATAACTTGTTGCAACATTCATCGTTTCTCTGTGTATGGAAATTTCCACAATGCTCTCAATTAACTTAATTAAAATTGACGGCATTTGAGTGCCAGGCGAGAGCGGGATGGAAGGCTGTTTGAATGCTGTTTGCGGATAGAAGGAACTGACTGCTTCAAAAGCCCTCTGTTCATTTATTTAAATTAAGTGCCGCTGCGAGAAACAAACGCTAATGAGACAGAAAGTACTGGCGCACACGGCGTATGAGCAATATGCCAAATTGCTTGCACTCAATTTGTTTTCACACTCTGATGGAAATGGCTGAGGATGCAAACAAATGATGGATTAATGCCCAACATTTATTTTGGCTTCGTTTTTTTATTCTCTTTGGAGCCTCATAAATCAGATTATATTATTTTTTGTCGAATTGGCAATAGTTGCAACACTTAAAAGAAGATTCCAGCTAAGTGCTGCCTTTTTTATCGACAATGTTAGTTAGACACTACATATTATGAATTATGACAGCTCTTAAATTATGTATTTACACGTACATAAATACCTGCTGCACTGCTGCATAAATGTAGATGCCACAAAAAAATAACTGAAACCATAATCTCATGATGGCTAGACTCGCAAACTTTTTCTGTCTCTCTCTCTGATTCAAAACTAATGGCATAAGCTGCTTATGCCGCTGGTAGTTTGCTCCTACTTTTTTTAGGATTAAAGCAGCTTTGGTTCCACTGTGAAATGTGACAAACTAGCAGACACCCTCTACTAAATACTAATTTAAGCTTACACACAGGCTGACTCTCAACAGAAATTGAAGCAATTACCGACTGACTGTTGACCTTGGACTGCTGATTATCATCCATACCATAGGAATTTCTCAATGGATCCTTCTTGGCTTTATTTTTCGTGCGAGACAGCTTTAAACTTCAATCCGGCCAATTAGCAGTGTGTTTGCCAACCCATTTCATGGTTTTATGACAACGTTGCAGCGACGATTGTCTTAATTTCTCCCCGAGGTGTCTTTAGCTGGTTTCTTCCTTTTTCTTTTAGTTTTTTTTTTTTAACGATTTACAGCGAGTTGCAAAGTGTTAAGTGAAAACTGTGGACCAGAGATACGAATACCAACAAATCCTCGGCTTTGCTGCAAAGGGAGAAAGTTTCTGTTAAAATGATTTATGCAGCGTATTTATTTATTGCTCCTCAATGAATTTGAATATAAATGTGCAAAATAAAAATGTCAGACGGCAAACTGGCAAAAGCAAAACAAACATTGGCAACATTGGGCTTATTTGTGCGAATATGCGAACTGAATAATGGAATTGCAAATCCGACTGCGAATAGGACATGGGATTGAGAATGGGATTGCGATTGGGAATGGGAATCCGAATGCAAATCGAAACGGAAATGCTGCCAAGTAGAGCACAAAATGCACTTGCCAAAAAATCACTTTAACAAAATACGCGAATTATTTTTCTTTTCTTTTATTATTTTTTTTTGTGAAAAAGAAAACAACTCATGGATTATGTTATTTATTGGGCGAAAAGGATTGGGGATTTGGTGATTCGACTGAGACGATACTAAAAAAAAATGGAGTTTGCAGAGAAAAAAATATATAGCAGATGGGATTATAGGAAAGCCGACTGATTTAATTATATTATATCTAATTTTTTATTAGATTATATTTAATTATATTAATAGCAATAACGAGTTACAAATTAAATTATTTATTACGCTTAGATAAATAGCTCCTACTTATTTATATTTCAAAATAAATCAATTCTTCAGATCAATTCTTTTATAACATGTTCATAAAATTCCGGAAGGAAGGAATTTCCCTATCATTTTAAGCTTAATTGAAGTCTCTCATATTAGGTTATTTCTTGCATATTTTGTGCTCAAAATGTTGACTAAAACAGGGAAGCAATTTCAAAGCAGCTAAAAAAATGTATTTAGTCTTTGATTATTTCATTCCATATTCCACGTTGCTCTTGAGTTTCTTATGTGTGTCCTTTGATGTTGTTAAAGCTGCCAAAATTTTTTATGCTTTTTACTTGACCTTATTGGAAAATAAAAAAAGCTAATAAGAAGGCAACATCCTCCACCATTTCGTTGACAGTACAAAATGAACAGAAAAGTCAAATTGAACTATAAAAAATTAAATGAATTTTTATATAACTACTTATTTAATTATAAAGAAAAGTTTAACAGTTTTTTTTTCACTTTTTTAACTAAGTGCTGTTTTCGAAGGATTCTCTGAATTTTTTCGGCAGATTTGTGGACATCCTTGTACACATGGACAGAAGTATGTACAATTTCTCTTTTTTATCCACTCTGTGGGTATAAAAAAAAGTGTTGCAGGAATGCAAATATTGAAATGGTTATGAATATAAATGCAATGCTGCAGTGGCCTCGTTCTGGACATTCTCTCTCTCTTTCTCCCTGAGCACTCGTCGTCCTGCTCCTGGGCTCACTGCATCCTTGACTGGTCTCGACTCGGCCTACAAAACCAAAAATGGTGAATAATTTCCCTGCCAACCACATGAACCGCAAATGTGATTGTGAATGTGAATTTGTATGTGTATGTGAATATGGATACTCGTACTAGTGCCGCAGTCATGCCTGTCAATAACTGCACTCACTCGCATATTTAAAGTGTTTGCAAATCATGGCAATGGGAATTAGCAGTAAATTGGCCAGAGAGAACGTCAGAGAAAGAGATATATTTAGAGAGACAGAGAGAAAGGGTAGTAGGGTGCTGTTAGCTGGTTAGTTTTGACCAAACACGCCTCGAAATTGATGTCTGCAAATATGTATAATAGCAACTATGAGTGCTGATTACACTAGTGAATACAAATAGCAAATAGTGAGTGTGAGTTGAAACTGAATTTTCAGCTTAAATAAACATCGGATGTTAATTTCCTCTTTTATTTTTGGCAATTCATTTTCAACTTTATCAGATTCCACAAAACTCGAACTCTTTTCCACTATTTCATTGTTAAAATATTTGAAAATTTGACAGCACTTTATTGGGCGATGCCTAAAAATGAAATGCAGAGCACGAACTGGGCCAAAACAGAGTTTCATATAGCGAATTTTAGTGCAAAAGCTGAAAACATTGGGAGCTTTACAACTTGACATAAATTTGAAAGTAACTTTTGGGGCAGTAACATTAAAACCCAGTCGTAAACTGGCAAATGACAATCGTAAATTTGAACAAGAGTGCATGGGGTGATATGTGTAGGTATACCCTGTAAATTATATTTAATCTCATTTACAGGATATGAAATACAGAAGTACAAGCTTTTCATCTTCCGTATCCGGTATGAAGCAAAGCAAACTTCCCTTCCCTTCTAATTCTGGTTTATTTACCATGCAGTTTATGGGTTTGCACTTAGCAATTAACGAGTTTACTTTTTTGTTTAGTGTCAGTCCTGGCTGCCATTGTCTCTCTCTTTCTCTCCCTGTCTGTCTGTCCCTGTTAAGCCACAGCATTTCCCAGTTGGCTCGTTGCTCTCAATTAGAGTGTCACTTCCGCTCGAAATTTAGTGTGCTAGGCAAATTTACCTATCTTGTTAGTTGGCAAAAGGCAGTAGAAGCATCCCAGTTTTTGGAATGCTCCCCATAGGCAGCTGACATAAGCTGAACTTGAAAACGAAACTGGACAAGATGTGCCAGAATGACAATGAGTTCAACTAAGCTTTTTGACTGTTGCTAAGTTATCGCACTGATCATTTGACTAATCACATTGAAGTTGCTAGCAGTTGGCTTTGTTTAGCCACATATGGACTTGGTCTTATTGCTTCCGCTTAAATTTGAAACCATTGTTAAAGCGTTGAAATCTGAATCAAGACTCCATATTTTAGAACTGTATTTTCCCTATGTTTGTGTTTCGCCTTACACCTGCTAATCAAAGCTGATCGAAGGGAACTGAATTTGTTCTCATACTTTGTAAAAATCGTTAAGAATAAGATTTGCATTATATATTCCAGAGGTGGGCACAAAATCTGTACTCGGGAGCTCTACAACAACAACTACAACAATATTGCCTCTACCCAAGTTGTTGTTGCTAGCTTGCTCGCGTTGGGAGCAGACGCATAGCTCCCGGAGCCCATGCGTGCCCACCTCTGATATATTCATTTAGACAGTCAAATAAATATTGCAATTTGGCTGTTTAATTTAAACTAGTTAAAATAAACGTTATAAAAATAGAATAAAACAAGCGGAACAGTCGAGTGCACTCGAAACTAATATACTCTTGGCCTAGGTCTCGGAACGCCTTCCTTAATAATTGTGCTCTCGTTTCTGTGTCAGCTACATATGTACAATATATGAAATAAATCAAATGAACCAATATGCAAGATATCTTTAAATTTTAAAAATTTATTAAAAGTAAAAATAAATTAAAAAACGAACAAAAAATTCGTCGGCCTAATCAGGAATCGAACCTACGACTCCCGGGCACAGGCGCATATCTCTAGCATTAAATAAACAATTTAAATAAACGAAAAATATTAAATCATTTGCCCCGACCGGACCGGGAATCGAACCCCGTGTATCTCACGTTTAACTAGCCGAGCACCTATTACCTCGACCATTGCACCACTCGGACTGATGCTGGCAAACTCGATATACTTACCCGTTGTCAGAGCTCACAAATAACAGTCAACACTTTCGGCGTGTCAAAAACAGTTATTTAACTGACAGAATGATAAAAGGGATCAGAACAAAACGTTTATTTCTGTTTTTACTCAGTCAAGCAGTAACAGCTAATTTTATTTCCTTATGCTTGTGTCATTCAATAACAGTTTTGTTAAGAGCAAACATCGAAAGTGTCTTTTAAAAGTCTGAGAGTTTAAAACGATTGTTTCGTTTCTAATTGTGCGTAAAATGGGTTGTTCAAAAAGTGTATTTTTTTTAATATTATTAGTAGACAGAAAAAATGTATTTTCTAATGGAAAATACTGAGCTGAGAGCACAAACGAACAGAAATAAGTGTTATGCTCAGTGGGAAAGCGTGTGTGCTTCAGTTTTTTTCTTTTTTTTCAGTGATTGATATTTGCGAGCTCTGCTTGTTGTACATTCTGGCAGTGTAAATGTAAAATAAATGAATTGACTATTAATTCTATTTGTGGCAAAATTTTAGCATAAGCTGATATTGCCTGACACATTTGGTGGTCCTAGCTTTTACCATCTCTGAGATACTTTCGCTTACACGGACAGACGGGCAGACGGACAAGGGTATATCGACTCGGCTGTTGATGCTGACCTAGAATATATATAGTTTATGGGGTCGGAGATTCCTTTTGCCGGTTACACACTTTTTAATAAACTTAATATACCCCCAGGGTATAAAAATATGCATTTCGTATATACATACATACATATGTTTAATATCTAATTTAAGAACAGAAATGAAAACAAATTCTGTAATAATTTTTCTAATAAAAATTAACAATGAGGGTTATGCGTTGAATTTTAAATATAAAAATTGAAACTAATTATTATTTCAAAATGATATAATTAAAAAAAAAAAAAAAATAATTACAATTTAAAAATAAAATAAGGTACTGAAATCGCTATAGAGAACTTTTTCTAATTGCAATTCAGATTGTTGAAGATTGAAATGAAATAAAACATTTGGCTTCCTCAATTGAGCGCAATTCAAATACTAATGAATCTTCGTCACATAGAGCATTTTGAGCATTCCAATGACGACCTCATCATCTAGTGGAGTGTACGTGATCCAATGCTTCTGTATTCTCTTCCTCTCTCTCTTTCTCTTTCTCTTTCTGTTTGCTTCTTGCTAGGGGCTTCTACTGACAACGCTTGCCAGACAGTGAAGAGGAGCTCAGTTGGGCCATTGGGGGAATGTTGGTCTAATTCGCCAAGGGAATATCTTGTTTCGCTTCAGATACTCGTACTGCATGCGCATGTTCTTTCCGAAAGCCACTGTCAATATGCCAATAGCACACACTTCCCACACACTCACAATAAGAGCGAGGGTATTATATATTTATCATGCAATTTGACACTTTTGCAGCAGTCGATAAAGTCATGTCCGCTGAGAAATATCATCAAGCAAACCACACAAATTGAATAATGTAGGAAATGTGCTTTAAATTTCAGAAGAGTATTCCAGCTGTTACATATCGAATTCAATTGTTGTTTTGCTTGTTTTCATTTTGTTGGCTCTGCGCACGTTTTTGCCGATGGCCCGTAAAACATTTTTTGGCAACGCGAAGAGCCAAAACAGAAACTAAAAATTTTTGCATAAATGAAGACTGCAGGCCATGCACGAAAGAAGGCCGAGACAGACATTAGTATTGGCATTGCCAGAGCAACTTGGAACTGAGAATTTCGGGGCAATGGGAATGGGGACACTCTGACATTTGTACCGCATTTCACTTGAATGCGACGAGTCTGGCTTTTCTCGACAATTTCAACGAAATTAAAATACAGAAAATGCTGAGAAAATATGTACGTACAATGAGCCAAAGCAAGATTCATGGTAACTTGCCAATTTAATTCTGTTTTGGGCTCTCGAATTAAAAATTCTGTTTGTTGGCTTGTGGCCAAAACATAATAACATGCTCGTAATTCGTAAATCGATAAGTTATGCAAGGATGCACGACTAAAAGATACTCCGTAAATAATAAGAAGCCTAATTATAAGAAAAAGTAAGTAGTTTTTTTATACTGTCTTTCTTTTGTGTCATATTTGCATAAAAGCTAAACGAAGCGAAATTTCCATTCATTACAGTTGCTTAAGTATGCATTAGGGTAGAGCTACTATCAACTTACCTTATTTATCAACTTCAGTTAATTTTGAAAGTTTCGCACAAGAACAAGACAAGAAATTGAAACACTTAAGATTATTAAAAACTAGAATTCTAATTTGTAATTCCAAAGGAGCCACAGACGGTGATTAAAGACGGAACAGGCCAGAAGAGAATGGAATGTCCAAACTCCGGTCTGAATTCACCTTGGCAGATTGTCAACTTATTAACTTTTGGCCTGTGGGCTAAATTCAGCTAGTTTCGTAAGTTAAGAAACCGTGGATAGCTGGGCAACATAATTCCGGCTTCAAGAAACCGCAGACAAATTTCGAAAACTTTCACCGCACAATTACTCGAAATGATGAGAAAACTTTTATGCCCGCAAAAAAAAGACATTTACCATTGTGCAGATTTCCTTCGAAAATTATGGTAAATAAGGGAATTTTCCCCACAAAAGTGGAGAATTGTCTCCTGTCCCTCGTCCTGTTCAAGTGCCGTGTAAATGGCTACAAAAAAGAACAGCAAGCGTAATAATTGGAGGCGCCACTCATATACGCAAGTTCACACACACACACATAGTACACACGCCCACACACGCACATTGTCACATACTCATATACACATACATACTTATAAAGATTCATTCATCGCAGACAAATGTGGTTTATGGTTTACGTTCCGCATTATTTACATTTTATTCTTTCAAATTTATTTCAGCCCCAGCCCCATAACTTAATTCAAGTTTCCGCATTTTCTACATTTTCTCTCGTCCTTCGGGGCTGTGTTTTCTTTTGTGTGTGTGAGTTTATCTCTGAGTGTGTGGCGAAAGCTTGCTTTAATTTTGGCTTCCTTTTCTTTTTTTTACAACTGAATCTGTTTCGACGCCAAACGCACTTAAAGCCCACTTACAACCCACAAAACGAGTTCAACGGCAACAACAGCAACAATGGCGGATCTATCTTCCTCCTTTGTCCTTTGAATGTAATCCAAGCTTTCAACATACTCGGCAATTACTGCGCGACGTCGGATGTCTGACGATGTGAAAGGGAACTTGGCATGGGTTGGGGAAGAGGAAGCTATTTACAGGTGTGAGAACCATTTCACCTTCCACATAAGTTCATATTTCTAAAATGCAGCTAAAATTCACTTGACATCCACCAGGAAACAAGAACAATAACCGTCGTCTCCTGTCGTCTGTATAAATATTAAAGTGAGTCGAAGCAAAGCAAAATGTGAAGAATATTTTCACTTTTTTCAGGAGCAGTAGTTGCTGCACTCAATTAGCACCTCATTGAAAATTCGCCAATGGCAAGTAATTCACACTTAACTCAGTGCAAATATTTGCATTCACTTTGCTTACATATTATAATTACTAGTATTCAACTCTCAAGACGAAATGAAAAGAAGAGAAAACACTCAAAACACTTAGCCAGACAAAGTATTGGCTAAAAAGAAAATGTTCTTCACACCACTTATTCAAGTATTCACCTGCAGTGAGTATTATTATTTTGCTATTTTAATGTTTTGAATGGAGTGTGTCAGACGCGAAAAATTCCATATACTTCTGAAACTGTTTTAATTTTATTTTGTTCATTTTTTGTATATATACAAATATATATACATATATATATGGTGAATAAAATCGTTTGAAAATAAATCGTTGTCATTTAAGTTGTTTTTTTTTTGTCAGATTTAAGTACAATTAAATAAAATAATTAAATAATAATTAAAATTAAATATAGTAGTTCCAAAAACTAGGACTTAGCTTTTTCTCAAAATCGCAAATAAATATTTATCTCTTTAAAATCTTCCTCTTAAAAAATAGTAAATAATAGTGAGTTGTTAGCATAATGATGTATGCTTTAAATAATTCTCTTCTGACCGTATTAAAATTGATTAATCTACGAGATTAGATAATTTACTTTAGAGGAAGGCATGGAAATTGAGAATTGCATTCCAGAATCGAAATGCAATTTTAGTAAAAATGATTGAATTATGTGTATAGTGATTGATTACAAGCTCGATTGCTTTTTTTCGCTTTTCATATTATTTGGACAATGTAAACAGTTCGATTATTGAAGTAAACAAAACCAATTCGCAGAACGAAGTGTTTACACTCGCATTTCATTTAGTCTCCTTAATTCCCAGGGAAACATGAAACCTAGCAAAGAGATGACCTCCCTCAAATCGATTCAGAATGAGACTGTCGAGACCCAAAAGAAAATTATGGCAACTGGAATTACGGAGAATGCCGTTAAAGCTTTTACAAATTTATCTGAGAGCGTTGTAGCTAAGAATTTTTTACAAAGAGCTATGTAAGTGTTGCCAATGGCCTGCAACATGTTGCCAAGGGTTGAGGCAACGTCCGCAGCTGTTATTGTCATGATGCAGCATCATCTCCGCAGTCTTTGACTTATTATTGATTCTGAAATTTGTTTTTTTTTTTATTGCAAGCAACAACGATATTGTTTTTTATGCCCTGCATCTTTTATAGTAACTGTAATAAAATTGTTCTTAAGCTTTAATCATTACTAAAAGCCCCTTCAGACGAGCGCTTTTTCACCGACACTTTTTGTCATTTTTTGTCAAAAAGCTGTCCGTGTCGCGTAACCACACAAAATTTCAAAGCGCCGGTGAAAAACCGAAGCTCACCGATGGAAATGGAACACGTTCTATTCCATCGGTGAGCGATGGTGATCGACACGGACAGCTTTTTGACAAAAAGTGTCGGTAAAAAAGTGCTCGTCTGAAGGGGCTTTAAATATTCTGATGAATTAAATAACATAATAATGCGTTCTAAAATATAAAGTTTTCCTGCTTTCAAAATGGATAGCAAATTTCTACTCGTATCTTAAAATTTAACGAGTAAATGCAATTTAAATGGGCTTGCTGCAAAATCCAATCTAATTGCTTGCTCCTCCTCGAATGACAAATGGAGTTGCCTGCTTTTTCGAGATAGAATTTCCATTGATGCGGGCATCAGATTGGGCCTCGTTCCGCCCTTTTTGCTAAACAGCAGCGGATTTTGGCATCTAGGAAATTTGGATCGCGTAAAAGGTGGACTCTGATTGCAGGTTGCTGCCGAGCACCCGAAACGTGGCACAAAGCACATTGTCAGCACTTTCATTATGGCCTGAAATTCAGAGACTGGCGCATGGTGTTGCAGTTGATTGATGCACTTTTCAGCATAGGAGCAGAGGAACGAGGTCTACGTGATGCACTTCACTGCCAAGCTTCAATTGGGAGTGATGAAGGAACTTACCTATACGAAATTGTGTTTGATTTGACCGTTGCAATTGTCGTAAAGGTCTTTAATTTTTGATAATTTTATTTTATTTTATTTTATTTTATTTATTTATTGTCAGGCTAAAAGCAGCCGACATAACAATTAATTTAAAAGTATAACATTAAAGTTAAAAATAGTATATATATATATATTTAAATTACAATATAAGTTAGAATTAAAAACTCTGGGGAATTTAAAATGAGAAAGAAAATGATTGGCCCAACATTTGTTGCTAGGATTGGGGAAAACCCAGAAAAACCCAATCAGACCAAAATAGTATTAATAAACAGTTAGTTTGTTAGACTAGTTAAACAAGATAATATAGAGGCTTTAATAGTGAGCGGAGAACACTCGAAACTAATCGTACGGTACAGACTATTATAATCTGCACACAGAGTACGAAGAGGTTCGTGAAGCTCCCAGTTAGTGGAACAACGTGAAAGATGTAAAGATGTAAAATAATGAGCACAGCAAGCAGAATTTATACTAGTATTGATACAACTTCTTGAAATAAGTGCGAAAACTTAATAGTAGAGCGAAGTAATCTGCAAGTATAATTTATAAAGAATTTAAATATCTTTCATTTACCACAAAACGATGTTAAAAGCTGTAATTTGGGAAATCTAACATATTTTCAAAAATCCAACTGTCATCTTTTTATACCGTCGATTTATACCCTGTGTCGATTTAATTGAAATTTAAGGGTTCTTGATACCATACGAAAATCAATTGTATTTTTAGTTTCGAGAGTACACGATTAGAAAATTTAACTTAAATTAAGTAGCATGAAATCAAGTTGGTTAGTTTTACACAATGCCATATTCTTTATAAGGTCGAAGAGTTTATCTTTCTTAAGTTACAAAGTACCTTTTCCATTCCCTTAAACTTATAGATATTTTCGCAGAAAATTCTAGACATAGACTCAAAATTCTCCAGCAGCTTTTGGAGAACTTTCCGAGCACTTGTAGAAAATGTGAGTGGAAATGATGATAAAAGGTGAAAAATGCACTTGCAGTGATAGAAATGTGGGAAAATGGCAGAAGCTAGACACAACTTATTAGGGCAATGTTTGCTGTTGCAGCTTGTGAAAAGTTTATGTGGCAACTTTTAGTTGCAAGTGTTGCATACTTTATGGAGCCCAACACATATCATGACAAACGTGGTCACACCAGACGAACGGACAGACATAGGAGAGGGGGTACAGGGTGTAAGGAAATGTGCAAGTTGCAAAGCCAAGCATACAGGAAAACTAATTTTTAATGTCCTTTACGGGATGGCAAAGAAAAGTGCAAAGAGTACAGGAATTGCAAGTCCTCAGAGTGTGATATAAATTGTTGGTAATTTGTCTCTCTACTCAGCTTCCTCAGCAATGTTGCTCTGTCATCTGTGAAAAGCCTCAACAAGCAACTAATTCTGAGTTTTAATGAAAAAGCTCTAATCTTTGTTAATAAATTTAATTAAATTGTGCAATTTACTTTGTATATCATTATTCTGGTATTTTAGGTATTGCTTTGAATCAGCTCGTAATTACTTAGATTATACTGAAGTATTCACATTGCACTCTCATTATTAATATCCCACTAATTAAAAGGATAAGGATTTTATCTGAATAGCCGGCCAAGTATTATTGATTGATTTACTCAGCCCTTGTTTATCGTTCAACGCACCTATTAGCTCCAGAATTAATGTGCCTTTCAAGCAAATTCAATCATTAAGTTACAATGTGTCGAACTCATCGCAGTTGGTTCCGGAAACTTGTTCAGTTCAACTTGAGGGCGACACTCTACAGCTCCTGGGTTCTTGGTCTATTTCCGTTCATCTATGTTTCAAGGACAAGAAAAGTCCAACGCTCTAGATGGCTAGTCAGATACGGAATCATTTTGAATGTGGCCTTAGTTTGGGTCGCATGGAAAAACTTAGCGGCAACAGAATCAGCTACCACACAGATGATCTTTATAAGAAATCCCTTGGCTGGACACATCAACCAAATACATTCTATTCTTATTCTGAGTACCACCCTCGTGATTTACTTTCGCAACTGGTGGGTAAGTGAGGAGCTCGGCAAAATACTCAACATGCTACTCGATCTACACCATCGTCATTTTAACGAATTTGATTCAAGTGATTGTACAAATTTTAATAACTATGTCATCTACAATGGAGCGTTCATTGTGCTGGAAATTACATCGGCGATCAACATGGAAATTTTACTGGCTCCGAAGTACAATTTTAGAATGCTGGTGGGAATTGTAAGCCTTTTGCTTATGTTCCTGGGAGTTCTGCTAGTTTGCATGCACTTTCAACTGGCAGTCATGTTTATCTATCGATCAGTTTGGATTATAAATCGGGAACTTCTGCGACTTGTGAATCAGCTAAGCATACATCGAACAACAGAATCAACTAGTGTTCACAAACTCCTTTATCTGTACAAACGCATCTTGGAGCTCAACCAACGATTTGTGGCGATTTATGATTATCAAATTACGCTGGTCATGATGTCCTTACTCATAATTAACATTATCTCTCCATTCTATATAATAATCTATACAATTAGCCTCAAAAATCCTCTTACTATGTATTTCGCGCTGACCTTGGTACAGGCCATATTCAATAACATTTTGAATTTCTGGACGCACATTGCCGTCTGTGAATTGGCTGCTCGTATAAATCGAGGAACTGCAAGGATTCTTAGACTCTTTAATGATATACGCAGACTTTGCGTTATTCTCCAGTCATCAACGTATAAAATTTAATCATTTTGGCATGTTTGATGTCGACAATGCAATGGGATTCCGCATGACTCTTACTTCTGCTTTGTATTTAGTTTACTTAGTACAGTTCGATTACAGGAATTTGTAATAAGAGTTCAACACCTGGAAAGCTTAAGAACGGAACAAAAATTGAATTAATTTGAAAACTAAGGCACAAAGGAAGTCTGAAAAAATTACATCGAAATTACCAGCACTTAAACCTAAGAAGATCATGTGTCAATTATGTTATAGAGTCGCAAAAGTGCTTACAGGAAATCTAATTTCCAGCAGTGTAATATTGTTGATGATTTGTTAAATTCCCCAGATATATTCGTCAGTAATTTTTGAAAAACCCTAATCGGCAATTGTTTGTTAATTTTTAATAAATCGTGCTATTTGAAATTTATAATTTCGTTAAGCCGTTGATGTTCATTTTATATTGCATTTTTCACGCTGAAATCCCATTATAAATATGACACTAAATAAACGGCAATTACTTCACCTGCTCTGGGATTTACGTTAGCTTTACTCTAGGGCAAAGAACACAAAAAAATAAGTGCAATATTTTTTTATATCTGAAAATTTAATCTAGTGCTATTGCATTATTAATTCTGCACCTGCTTATCATTCATTGCACTCATTAGTTTCAAAATGAAAACTATTTTCTAGCGAATTCAACCATTAAGTTACAATGTGTCGAGTTCATCGCAGTTGGTACCGGAAACTTGTTCAGTTCAACTTGTGGGCGACACTCTACAGCTCCTGGGTCCTTGGTATTTTTCCATTCATCTACGTATCAAGGAAAAGAAAAATCCGACGTTCCCGATGGTTAGTTGGATACGGAATCCTATTGAATGTGGCCTTGGTTTGGGTCTTCTTCAAGACCTTTGCGGCAGCAGACGCAGAAGCCGTTGAGGAGATCTATATACGAAATCCTGTGGCTGAACAAATCAATGATATACAAAATATTCTTCTTCTGAGTACCGTATTTTTTACGTTTTTTCGCAATTGGTGGGTGAGTGCGGAACTCGGCAAAATACTCAACATGCTACTCGATCTACACCATCAGCATTTTATCGAATTTGATACAAGTGATTGTAAGGATTTCGATAACTATATTATTTACAAGGGATCCTGCATTATGTTGGAACTTATCTCAATAATTATCTTGGAAATTTCTAGCTCCCCAAACTTTAGTTATGAAATGCTTTTATGCTTATTAAGTCTAAAATTTATGCAGCTGGGAGTTCTTCTTGTCAGCATGCACTTCCATCTGGCAGTTATGTTCATCTATCGATCGCTTTGGATTATCAATCGGGAGCTTCTGCGAATTGTCAATCTAAGTGCACACCGAGCAACAGAATCATCTAGAGTTCACGAGCTTCATTGTCTTTACAAACGTCTCTTGGAACTTAACCTACGAATTGTGGCCATTTACGATTATCAAATTACACTTCTCATGATGTCCTTAGTTACAATGAACATTATCTTCCCATACTTCTTATTGGTCTATGCAATAAGCCTAAAGAACCCTGTTACCATTCAGGTTGTGCTTAACTTCCTGCAGGCCATTTCCATAAATTTTTGGGATTTTTGGCTGCACTTTGCCGTCTGTGAGTTGGCTATGCGAACAAATCAAGGAACTGCAAGGATTCTTAGACTCTTTAATGATATACCTGGTATGGGCACGGACTTGGAACGTAGTGTAAGAGAAATCGAACTTAATTAACGCTGAAATAAATGTTAAATTTCACATTTCAGACTACAGACTTTGCGGTATTCGCCAGTCACCAACGTCTAAAGTTTAATCATTTTGGCATGTTTGATGTGGACAACGCAATGGGATTTCGCATGATTATTGCTTGTGCTTTGTATTTGGTTTGTTTAGTCCAGTTCGATTATATGAATTTGTAACAGAAACGAACTATAGTGGAAATTGTTAAAAATTGCAATTAAGAAATCAAGTAGAAGAATAAAAATCAATTTGTGTTTAAAATCCATAAACAATTTGTAAATCAGACAATAAACTTATATTTGAGTCTTTAAAGAACAATAATGAGTAAAATTTTTATTTTTACATTTTAATTTTCTGGATTAGTGCTGTTCATTTCGGTTATTATACATTTGTTTTGTTGTACCCTGTGCCCGTACTTACTTTGGAAAAGCAAACACTGCTTAATATGTAATAGAATTTATGTACTAAATGTACTTTTTGCCCAAATATATTATTGATATATTTACATTAAAGATATTTAGGGTATTCAGAAATTCTGATATTTGTGTTATTTTATCAAGTGATATATTTTGTAATGACAACAAACAACAAATACAGAGTTTCTGAATACCCTAATTATAAATGATTGATTAAAACACAGCATAAAATTAAACAGGCACTTAAAATAAATACACAAAATCAATTGATTTTAGCGTTACAGAAAGTGAGACTGCGATATGTACATTTCCTAGATCTCTTAAAAGTAAACCAAAAAAAAAAATCTTATAATAACATTGAATTGATGTAAATACAACATTAATCACTGCGGACGGCAGTCCGCGCTAGTGACGAAAGAAGCACGAAGGTTGCGAAAGGCGACTAGCAATATATACAGGAAGAATGGAAAATTTGCTATGACTGTCCGATCAGGTCGAGTTATATGCCGTTTGGAAGTTATAAATTTAGCTAACATATGTGCATACCAAAACTTTTGGGAAATCACCTGGCTCGTGAGATAAACAGGTGTAAGTGTGAGGAGCAAAATTTAAATGATTCGAGCAGATGGGACCGTAAGATATTTTTTAAAAAAAATTTAATTTCTTACTATTTTCATCAAAAATAGGTGTCAAATGACACAGCGATCTTAAAAATATGATCACTGGTTGAAAAGATAATTCATTTTGAAATTTTCAGTGGCCTTCCGAGGCGAAAGTATTATTATAAAATTAATAAATAATTTAAAAAACAACATAAAATTGTCAGTGACGGGATTCGAACGCTGTACCAATAATAAAACTGTAAAAGATCGGACACTCAACACACTGCGTCACGGAGTCTTTTCATCATTAATTGCCTAATTATTGTCCAATTGTGATTGTTGCTGGGTCTAAAAGAAGTAAGTTAATTAAGTGTTTTAAATTAGCATTATTAAATTGATTCTCTCGACAATGTACTACAAGTACATATAACTTTGACTGAATATTCTGTTATTTGTCTGAATTATGTAGTCTAATGTTATTGATTATTTTAGCTTTCTGTGCTTATCGTTCATCTCTCTCATTAGATCCAGCACGAAAATTACTTTCAAAAGAAATAAATTATTTAGTTACAATGTGTCGAACTCAACGCAGTTGGTACCGGAAATTCGCTCAGTTCAACTTGTGGGCGACACTCTACAGCTCCTGGGTCCTTGGCCTATTTCCCTTCATCTACGTTTCAAGGACAAGAAAAATCCAGCGTTCTAGATGGCTAGTCGGATACGGAATCATTTTGAATGTGGCCTTGGTGTGGGTCTTCTTCAAAAACTTTGCGGCGATAGAGATAGTAGCCGCACAGGAGATTTATACACGAAATCCCTTGGCTGAACAAATCAACGAAATACAAAATATTCTCATTCTGAGTACCTTATTTGTTACGTATTTTCGAAATTGGTGGGTGAGTGAGGAACTCGGCAAAATACTTAACATGCTACTCGATCTACACCATCGTCATTTTATCGAATTTGATACAAGTGATTGTAAGGATTTTGATAACTATATTATTTACAAGGGATCATGCATTATGCTGGAACTTATCTCACAGATCATTTTGGAAATTCCAAACGCTTCAAGCTTTGGTTATGAAAAGCTTTTAGGCATATTTAGTATTTTATTTATGCAGCTGGGAGTTCTTCTTGTCAGCATGCACTTTCATCTGGCAGTCATGTTCATCTATCGATCGCTTTGGATTATCAATCGGGAGCTTCTGCGAATTATCAATCTAAGTGTACACCGAGCAACAGAATCAACTAGAGTTCACGAGCTTCAAAACCTTTACAAACGTCTCTTGAAACTTAACCTACGAATTGTGGCAATTTACGATTATCAAATTACACTGCTCATGATGACCTTACTTTCAATGAACATTATCTTGCCTTTCTTCATATTGGTCTATACAATTAGTCTCAAGAATCCTGTTACCATTCGTGTTGTGCTTAACTTCTTGCAGGCCATGTCCATAAACATTTTGGATTTTTGGCTGCACTTTGCCGTCTGTGAGTTGGCCATGCGAACAAATCAAGGAACTGCAAGGATTCTTAAACTGTTTAATGATATACCTGATATGAGTACGGACTTGGAACGTAGTGTAAGAGAATCCGATTTAAGTTAAAGTAAAAATTCTAATCGAATTCCCCCTTTCAGCTCACTGACTTTGCATTATTCGCCAGTCACCAACGTCTAAAGTTTAATCATTTTGGCATGTTTGATGTGGACAACGCAATGGGATTTCGCATGATTATTGCTTGTGCTTTGTATTTGGTTTACTTGGTTCAGTTTGATTATATGAATTTGTAACTGGGACAGACAATAGTTGTTATTGATTAAAATTTGAACTAATAAAAATCAATTATAAGAACAAACGCAATTGTTTACAATAACAGTAATAAAAACTAAAAACAAGAGGGCTCAGCTTCCTGCTCGCATCACTCGCCAGACCGGCTCGCTATGAAAAAAGCAAACACTGCTTAAAACAAAAAAAATAAATCGCTGCAAATATTAAATATTAGTTAAAATTATTTTTAAAAAAACCTCTTTACGAGGTTTTAGTGACGAAAACAGTTTCATGCCTTAAAATTTCTAATATCCATTTTTGTGACTAATAAAGATAAGCTTTACACATAAATTATTAAAAAAAAAATTTTTGTCACTCGGCATATTGCGCTAGATTCTTTATACCTCATAAATATTACATTTTTGTGCAGTGATTATTTAAGAAATTTTTTTATTTTTTGTTAAGAAACGTTTATAGTTTTTTGATAGGGAATATTGTATATCGTCTTTCACAATTTTAAGCTATTTTACCGCTTTGATACAAATAAACAGTCTGACTTTTTATCTCATTTTTGGAAGGCGACTTAAAATTTCAAAGTGAATTATCTTTTGAACGAGTAGTCGGATTTTGATGATTGAGGTGTTATTCGACGCGTATTTTTGATTAGAATATTAAAAAATTATAAAAATAATCAAAAAGGCTCCAACGTCACCATTTGCTTCAATAATTTAAAATTTTTCCCTCCCACTTACACCTGTTAATCTCACGAACCAGGTGAGTTCCCAAAAGTCTTAGTATGCACATTTGTAAGTTAAATTAATACCTTTCGATCGGTTTGTAACTCGGCCTGATCGGAAAGTCCAAGCAAATTTTCCATTCTTCCTAGCGCGGACTGCCGTCCGCAGTGATTTTGCATTCTTCTTGTATATATTGCTAGTCGCCTATCGCACCATTCTTGCTGCTTTTGTCACTAGAGCGGACTGTCATCCGCAGTAATAAATCTTTATTTTTATTGATAAAAAAAACCATTACATAAAACTCATGAAATAATAAATATTCTTTAAATTTTACTTTTTGCTCAAAAATAAAACTCTTGTTATAATTTTCACACTTTTTAAAGAAAAAGCGCAAAAATTATATATTTTCCTAGTCCCTAAGCCAAGGCAAACGAAAATAGTCAATTTCCAAAATCCGAAGAAAACTTTATCTGTTTGCAATGTAGACGAACCTTCATTCCCATTTTTGAGTCCTAGCACTAAGTGCTCATACAGACGGACGGACAGACGGACATGGCTAAGTCGGCTGTTTATACTATGTGGAGTCTGCTACGCCTCCTTCTGTGTGTGACGCACATTTTTATTTTTAACTTTTGCTATTAGATATATAACTCGTAAAATTTGTTGATGCAGCTTATAATAAATAACTGTCAATCCTCATTTAAATACAACGAATAATAGCCTGAAGTTATTTAGTATTTTTTTTTACCGATTTTCACAAATATCACAAACAAAAAACGTTGTTATTTTATTTTAAACTAGGGGGCTCGCTCGCAACATTGTCTTTAGTTGTTCGGTTTGACAAATTTACATAATATCCGCCCCCTGCTCGTTTCGCTCGCAACATTGTATTTAGCTGCCCGTTTTAACAAATTTATATAATATAACATTTTTTCTATATTTAGCTTCCGCTGTCCGCTGCCCTAATTTTTTTCCTTGCAATTGAACTTTGGCTAAAAAGTCGGATTTGGTGATTTGGCGGGAAAAGTTAAATTTGGCGGGAAAAAGCTAAATTTGGCGGGAAACAGCTAAATTAAGCGAATTAGTCCAAATTTGGCAAGAAGAGTTAATCTGAGAGTTTTGTTAGGATATCTTCGATTGCATCCGATTGTTCCTATTGCAGCTATATGATATAGTCATCCGACTTTGACAAAATTTGGTTAGTATGTTATAGACAGTATCAAACAAACAATCTGCGAGTTTGGTTGAGATATCTTAAGAAACAAAAAAGTATTTCATACTAAAGGTGTTTTCATCGGATTGTTCCTATGGTAGCTATAAGATATAGTCATTCCACTTTGTCCAAATTTTGTCAGAATGTAAGAGACAGTACCAAACATATAATCTGTGAGTTTGGTTAAGATATCTTAAGATACAAAAAAGTTTTTCATATTAAGCAATTCCGTGACCTTTGACCCAGATTTGACCAACTTAGAGGTCGAATTCCGCAAAACGCCTTCTTACTGCACGGTGAAATTATCTCATCTATGTTGTGTGAAAATTTCAGCTCTCTATCTCTTACCGTTTGGGCTGCACGTTGATTCTCTGTCAGTCAGTGAGTCAGGACAAAGAGTTTTATATATATAGAAGACATGAACTATGTAGTCTAGTGTTATTGTTAATTTACTATTTGCATTTTTATCGTTCATCTCACTCATTAGTTTCAGAATGAAAATTATTTTCATTTAGTTACAATGTGTCGAACTCATCGCAGTTGGTACCGGAAACTAGTTCAGTTCAACTTGTGGGCGACACTCTACTGCTCCTGTGTCTTTGGTATTTTTCCCTTCATCTACGTTTCAACGTCGAAAAAAATCCAACGTTCCAGGTGGTTAGTTGGATACGGAATCGTTTTGAATGTGTTTGTGGTTTGGATCTTATTCAAAAACTTTGCGGCAACAGAGGCAACAGTCGTACAGGAGATTTTTATACGAAATCCGTTGGCTGAGCAACTCACCGAAATTGAAAATTATCTCCTCTTGAGTACCTTCCTTGTTACGTATTTTCGCAATTGGTGGGTGAGTGCGGAACTCGGCAAAATACTCAACATGCTACTCGATCTACACCATCGTCATTTTATCCAGTTTGATACAAGTGATTGTAAAGATTTTAATAATTATATCATTTACAAGGGATCAATCATTATGCTGGAACTTATCTCAATAATCATCTTGGAAATTTCAAGCGCCCCAATCTTCAGTTATGAAATGCTTTTAGGCGTATTTAGTCTTTTATTTATGCAGCTGGGAGTTCTTCTTGTCAGCATGCACTTCCATCTGGCCGTCATGTTCATCTATCGATCGCTTTGGATTATCAATCGGGAGCTTCTGCGAATTGTCAATCTAAGTGCACACCGAGCAACAGAATCAACTAGAGTTCACGAGCTTCAAAACCTTTACAAACGTCTCTTGGAACTTAACCTACGAATTGTGGCCATTTACGATTATCAAATTACACTTCTCATGATGTCCTTACTTGCAATCAACATTATCTCCCCATTCTATATATTAGTCTACATAATTAGCCTAAAGAATCCTGTTACCATTCATGTGGTGCTTAACTTCTTGCAGGCCATATCCATAAACATTTTGGATTTTTGGCTGCACTTTGCCGTCTGTGAGTTGGCCATGCGAACAAATCAAGGAACTGCAAGGATTCTTAAACTCTTTAATGATATACCTGATATGGGCACGGACTTGGAACGTAGTGTAAGAGAATCCAAATTAAGTTGAAGTAAAAATTCAAATCGAATTCCCTCTTTCAGCTCACAGACTTTGCGCTATTCGCCAGTCACCAACGTCTAAAGTTTAATCATTTTGGCATGTTTGATGTCCACAACGCAATGGGATTTCGCATGATAATCGCTTGTATATTGTATTTAGTTTACTTAGTGCAGTTCGATTATATGAATATTTAACTGGATGACGTTATTTCTAAAGTCTTGTACTTGTTTCAAAATTTACTAGAATTTTCTCGACTGTTCGCAGAATTTAAAGGCGGACTAGGACTCAGCACTAAAACAAGAGAATTTTCCTCATAAGTAAAAGAAGATTACCAGTTGCAAAAACAAGCATACAGATTCAATATTTATTACCCACATAGTCCTCAGTCAGTTTTTAAGGAGCGGAGTTCTGTCGTTCTTAAAGAAGCTCAACAAACAACTGTTTTAAATGGGTTTCGCTGTAATGAGTTTGCTTTTGGTAATTCATTTTGTTAAAATGTGCTATTTATTTTAAATACATTTTCTTGGTATCTTAAACTGAATATTTACTTAGGTCTATCGGCATATCAGACCCTTGTGAAATAGTAAAACTGTTCTAAGCCAGGTCTTATCTATCTCTGGAAGTTGTGGATCTGGTAGAAAATTTATGTTTTACAATTATAAGATTAAACATAATCCCCCTATTCTATGTATTAGTCTATACAATTAGCCTGAAGAATTCTGTTACCATATATATCGGGCTTAACTTACTGCATTCTATATTCATTAATATAATGGATTTTTTGCTGAAAGGAACTGTAAGGATTTTAAGGCTCTTTAATGGTATACCCGATCTGGGCAAGAATCAGAGTTTAGTTTAAAAAAACTCATTCAAATAACATATTTTGCGTTATTCTCCAGTCACCAAGATTTAAGATTTAATCATTTTGGCATGTTTAATGTCGACATAGGTTTTCACTCCAAAATTCCATGGGTTTTTTTAATGGAAGCTGGTCACACTCAACACAATTTCATTTAATGAACACTTTACTTTTGCTAAAAAGTACCAAAGATACCAAAGAAGTGGGAAATTCTATAGTCGAACTCCCAACTATAGGATAACCGTTACTTACTTTAATAAATTTAAAATATTTTTATTGCATGCTTTTAGGCACTTACATTGCTTAAAAGCTTTAATCAGCCATTAAGACCTTTCTATTTGTCCGATCTTGTTACGATTTAGAAGGATGATAGGTAATAACAGTAGCTAACGGTTATTCGTAAAAATCCTAATATCTTGAAAACTGTGCGTGTGCGTGGCGATATTTTGTCCTGCGAGGGATTTATAGAAGTGCGTGTGCCAAATTTGGTTACTCTAGCTCTTATAGTCTCTGAGATCTAGGCCTCATACGGACGCACAGACGGACGGACATACGGACATGGCCATATCGACTCGTCTGTTGATGATAATCAAGAATATATATACTTTATATGGTCGGAGATGCTTCTTTCTCCCTGTTACATACATTGCAACGAATACAATATCCCCTTTTACTTAATTTTTAAGTAACGGGTATAAAAAATAAAATTTTTACGTGTTAATGACTTGACTGTTAACGTGTTAATGATTTGACTGTAGACAGAAACCGATAAAATAGAATGTGTTCTATTTCCATCGGTCTTAAAAATTACGTATGCTCACACGACACCGGGGGCTTTTTATCAAAAAGTATGAGGGAGAATGGGCTCGTCTGCACTCAGCTTTATTAAAAGGAGGTAGCAAAATCAATAAGTCTTGTTCAAATGAGTCTTTCAACAAACCCTATCTATCTATTATGTTTTTATCTAAACATGTAGTTTTGTGGTATTGATTTATTCACTCTCTTTATTCTTATCGTCCATCGCACTCAATAGTTCCGGAGTTAATGTGCCTTTCAAGCGAATTCAAACATTAAGTTACAATGTGTCGAACTCATCGCAGTTGGTACCGGAAACTCGCTAAATTCAACTTGTGGGCGACACTCTACAGCTCCTGGGTCCTTGGTCTATTTCCGTTCATCTACGTTTCAAGGACGAAAAACATCCAACGCTCCCGGTGGTTAGTTGGATACGGAATCATCTTAAATTTGATTGTGGTTTGGGTCGCATGGAAAAACTTAGCGGCAACAGAATCAGCTGCCGAACAGCAGATTTTTAAGCGTAATCCTTTGGCTGAACAAATCAGCGTAATACATAATGTTATCCTTCTGAGCACCTTCTTTGTTACGTATTTTCGCAATTGGTGGGTGAGTGCGGAACTCGGCAAAATACTCAACATGCTACTCGATCTTCACCATCGGCATTTTATCCAGTTTGATACAAGTGATTGTAAAGATTTAGATAATTATATCATTTACAAGGGATCAATCATTATTCTGGAACTTATCTCAATGATCTTTATAGAAATACCAAACGCCTCAAGCTGTAATTATGGAATGCTTTTGGGCTTATTTAGTTTTCTATTCATACAGCTGGGAGTTCTTCTTGTCAGCATGCACTTCCATCTGGCCGTCTTGTTCATCTATCGATCGGTGTGGATTATAAATCGGGAACTTCTACAAATCGTCAATTATCTAAGTGTCCATCCAACAATAGAATCAACCAGAGTGGACAATCTTTATCAACTTTACAAATTTCTTTTGGAACTTAACCTTCGACTCGTGGCTATTTATGATTATCAAATTACACTTATTACGATGTCCTTACTCACAGTCAACATTATCTCTCCATTCTACATATTGGTCTACACAATAAGCTTAAAGAATCCAATTACCATATATATGGCACTTAACTTTCTGCAGGGTATGTCCATTAATATGATGGATATTTGGCTACACTTTTCAGTCTGTGAGTTGGCCATGCGAACAAATCAAGGAACTGCAAGGATTCTTAAACTGTTTAATGATATACCTGATATGAGTACGGACTTGGAACGTAGTGTAAGAAAATCCGATTTAAGTTAAAGTAAAAATTCTAATCGAATTCCCCCTTTCAGCTCACAAACTTTGCGCTATTCGCCAGTCACCAACGTCTTAAATTTAATCATTTTGGCATGTTTGATGTCGACAATGCAATGGGATTTCGCATGATTATTGCTTGTGCTTTGCATTTAGTTTACTTAGTCCAGTTCGATTATATGAATTTGTAATAAGATTACGATATATTTTAAATAATATTAAGGGCCGTTTTTTCAATGTGCATATCTGTATCTAAGATATAATTAAAAATTTGACAGTAATTTCAATACATTTTACGTCAAAATATATTTTCAATAGTTATTAAACACCATATTTAGACATTGAAAAAAACGGGCGTAAAATACGTTAAAAGATGAAATAGGACTCGACCCGAAGATTGTTTGAAATTAGAAATTATTTTCTCAATTTTTTTCGTTATTTTTGCTATCTAGTCAGTTTTCCAAGAATTCTATTGCATTCTATAAAGAACCTCAACAGACAACTGACAGTTAAGTTCTTAAGCAGTGTAGTTCTAAAGTGTTTGATTTTAGAAAAAAAAATTAAAAAATAACTTTTCATTTCTTTTATAATATAAATAATATAAAGATATAATATGTTAGATATAATTTTCGTTACACTTATAAAAATGAAGAACAAAAAAATGAATTATTGTATTTAAAAATTATTCATTTTATTCTCTTATTAAAGTCTTTGTAACCCTGAATATTCTTTAATTTATCTGCATTATAGTCTAGTGTTATTGATAAATTCACGCTTCCCATTCTAATCGTTTATCTGACTTATTAGGCTCACAATAAAAATTACTTTCAAGCGAATTCAACCATTAAGTTAAAATGTGTCGAGCTCATCGCAGTTGGTACCGGAAATTCGCTAAGTTCAACTTGTGCGCGACACTCTACAGCTCCTATGTGTCAAGGACGAGGAAAATCCGACGCTCCAGATGGTTAGTCGGATACGGAATCATCTTGAATGTCGTCATGGTTTGGGTTTAATGATATGCCTGATATGAGTACGGACTTGGAGCGTGGTGTAAGAAAATCCAAATTAAGTTGAAGTAAAAATTCTAATCGAATTTCCCCTTTCAGCTCACAAACTTTGCGTTATTCGCCAGTCACCAACGTCTAAAGTTTAATCATTTTTGTATATTTGATGTCCACAATGCAATGGGATTTCGCATGATTCTTGCATGTGTTTTGTATTTAGTTTACTTAGTCCAGTTTGATTATATGAATTTGTAATAAGCAAATGATCTTAAATACATTGCTCCACTTTTTCCATACTTTCCCTCACTTTCCTCGTCCATTTCAAGGCCTGAATGGGTCTCAGCGGGCAACTTAGAGAACGTTTGCCTGAAATTCATTGGAAGAAAACTTGCAGACGATAGAGGATGTTGCAGAAATTGAGGTAAAAGAAAAGCCAAGCACAATGAAACCAAGCAAATGTACGAGTTTCTGCTTTGTATGTACTTAAACAATGCTCTCCTCGGAAGCAGCAATTTTCATTCTCACTGCGAGCCACAGTCAACAATTGATAGTGGCCACAGTCAGAGAGACCGAGAGGAAAAAGCGAAAGTACAAATGGCAGCAACAAGAGAAAAGTCTGTTTTCATTGTTACGTTTTGTACGCATTCATGTTCTGCCGATTTCCATTTACCTGAATTGTAGAATTTCCCGCTTGCTTACGTGCCAAGGGGAAGCAGGTGCACAGCATTTAGCTAGACAATAAAGCTGGCAATCCATCAGGTAAACAATTCAAATCATTCTGAATCGCACAATTCAATGAAGCGACAGTAGAGGGAAACAATTGGAAAGATTTAGGAATGATATCCAGAGAGACTCTTAAAGGATTCAGTGAATAGAGAATCTCACTGGAATTACTAGTTCAAAAACAAAACTGAAAATATTCAAGCATATAGGAAAGGAATACATAAAGTCCTTTAAAGAATTTTCAAGAATTTCAAATATAAAAGTGAAAGCTAAAAGTATGTTAAAGTTCTCTTGGAATATATTTAAATAGAAATTAGCTACTTGAATTCAGTGAATTGAATATGTTTGCTAAAAATAGAAATAAGTTTTAGCTAACTTGAGGTCTAGTAATGTCTGTAAGACACCAACAAACAACAATACACAAAACACTTGCAGATTGCAAGGAGCATGGCACGGTATACAGCTGTTTCAAGAGATGCTAATCTCTATCATCAGTACCGTTGTGCTGACTTGACCAGCGATCTCAGCCTAATGTCACTTTTGAGAAGCCAGAACCAGTTGTGGTCAAGTCAGCACAACGGTACTGATGATAGAGATTGGCATCTCTTGAAACAGCTGTATACCGTGCCATGCTCCTTGCAATCTGCAAGTGTTTTGTGTGTTGTTGTTTGTTGGTGTCTTACAGACATTACTAGACCTCAAGTTAGCTAAAACTTATTTCTACAATATAGAAAGGTCGCAAAAACAAACATTTTTGCTAAAAATGTTATTCATATTTTTTTGAATTTCCATTTCAAGATCTGATGCAATAGTAATCGCAACCAAAACATTTTCGAATTTTAAAGACCACAAAAAGAGAGTAGAAAAAACGAAAATTAGGCTATTGGGATGGCAATAGAAAAGTTTCGAGCTTGTTTCAAATCTTCCAAATTTGATTCACATATCGAATAAACAGTGACATTTCAAGGGACCCAAAGTACATCGTCAACTCTTAGTTTACAAATCTAGCACCTGGGGCCGAATGTCTGCAATGAAACCGCATGCTCAGATGGATAATTTCCGGGGCATGAAATGAAATTGCGCTTAGTTGAGCTGTCATCGCCGTCAACGTAGTGCGTCTTTTTTGAGTGGGAAAAGCGGGAAGCTGCCCAATTGTCATTCAACAACATAGGTAAATTTGTCCAGCGCACTAAATTTCAAGCGGAAGTGACACTCTAATTGAGAGCAACGAACCAACTGGGAAATGTTGTGGTGGCCAAGAGGAGAGGGAGGATGCCGGAAGGGAGAGGAAGAGGGAAAGGAAAGCAGGGCTTCACGATACCAGCACTAGCACTAAAAAAGTAAACTCGTTAATGGCTAAGTGCAAAGCCATAAAACGGATGTTCAGAGTAAGCTCACAGTTTGGGGTCCAGAGAGTAGATTGGTTTGTTGGTTTTGGCCGACAGCTGATTCCGGAGATGAAAAAATGATTTGAGTACTGTTACGGAAAAGGGGTTTTCAAATGCGGGCTCGTCTGCTCGACTCGCTTTTTTTATGATGGCTTTAAGTAATTAATGGTAGTCAACTGTCGTGTTTTTTTTATTGGACAAAAGACACTCAATTAAAGTTCAGTTTTATTAGATGGAAATTAAAGTGGACATTGAGGGGTGTCAGACCCGGACAGGTGGCTTAAAAACAATTTAATGTTTTAAAAACAATTTAATTAAATATATTTAGTTTTAATTTAATATAATATTTAGATGGAAATTAAAGTGGACATTGAGGAGGGTTTGACACGGTCGGATTTTTAGCACATGTTTGGAAATAATTTTGATGAAATTTAATGAAATATATTTAGAGTTAGATTAATATAATAAGCAAGTATAATATTTTAAAACTTAAAATATTGAGTATACGTATCTTTAAATAGAAATTTAAGTGAACATGGAGGAGTGTCTTATATGGTCAGATATTTTCTCATGTTTGGAAACATTTTTAATAAATTTAGTGAAATGTTTTTAGTTTTAGTTGAATATAATAGAACATTTTCAAAACTTGCAATATTAAGTATACGTGCCTTTAGATGGAAATTAAAGTGGACATTGAGGGGTGTCTCACATGTTGAAAAAATGTAATAAAATAATTTTCATTCTTCGTTTAAATTTGACATAATTTGCACTAAGATTATATGTATTATTTCTTGCTTGAGCGCTTAAAATATCAAGTATACTTATCTGTTTACATTTTCTCTATATATTCGAACATAATGAAAATGCAAACGAATTTGCAAATAAAGAAATGCAAATATGTACATCAAGACTAATTGCCAGAAGGCTTACAGAAATTGCATTCTTGTGTTTAAGTTGCAGATAAGCCCATAACCAAGACGTTAACTGTCTCTAGTATAGGCCATTAGGCTCTGGATCTACTCGTGTGCCTAGTCTGCAAATAAATTCAAGCAAACTCTTTACGACACCCCCTCAGACACCCTACATACACAGACACACACATACACGCACCCACAGAGGAGAAGCCATTAAAAAGGCACGACTCGAATGTCGCCTACACACACACTCATACTCACACTCATACTCTTATGTATGTTATTTGAGTACTTTATATTCAAAACTGTGTAATTTGTAAAAGTCGAGCAGCAAAAGGGGAGCCAGGAAGAGACGAAGAGGGCAGGAGGAGAAGGAGGGGAGAGAGAGGCGTTGGCAACAGCTGCGATTGTCACATTAACCTGATGTCGACTGAGGGAGATGTGGGAAATGTGGGATGACTTGGCAATGGCGGCTGGTTGCCTTTCATAAGCCGATGTCCTTGGTCCTCGGTCGGCTGTCGGTTGTCGTCTGTCGGTTTCGCCAGGTCGCGGTTAATTATGTTTTTTGTATGCCCCGACGCATACCAAAAGGCGCATTCCTCTATCCTCTTGCCCTCCCCCTCTCGTCTGTGTCTTTGTCGCAGTCTCCCTCGCGTCTCGTCTGGTCTTCGGGTCGTGCGTGATTATCGTCTCGGATTTAATGTGCACTTTGATGTGAAACATTGCTAATTTGGCTTTTTGTTGTTGCTGTTGGGAAATTGTATTGTATTGTAGGTCGGGCACTGGGCCATATTACACTGAGGCATATTTAAAGCCTTATTAATGCTTTGGCTGTGACATTGCTATGTGCTTTGGTTTCAATTATGATTCGGGCTAAAAGCGTGTAAGGCATAAGCTAAAATCAACAAGAAAACTGGGCTAAAACATGTCGCTGCTTAAAATCTTTCTCCTTCTTTTTACGGAAATTAGCAAATTAAATTCAAAAGCGACTTAAAGAGGTAGTTTCTGGAGAAAAGCTGAGTTTTTTTTAATCAGATATCCTTATAAGGAGATTTGCGTTCTGGAAGGTGTTTTATTTATATTTTCGCCTTTTTCTGTTTCAATAACTTTTACCTTTGGTTATTATCAGCTTTTCCTTTTCCTTTTTACCTCATGGTTTTTTTGCCTTTCCACACACCTTTCAGCTTGATCGAACTTGGCACATCAAATAACACTTGTCGCTTGTCAGAGACATCTTGATATTGGCCCTTCCAAGTGGTTCGTTGTCCTCTGTTTTCTGTTTTCTCTTTACCGTTTTCTTTTGTACATTGACTTTTGCACATTTGGCTGATTTTTGTGCTTAACAATTTTTGACAACTTTTTTAAATTCCTAAGGCTCGAGTCCTGAAGTTCTGTTGTGTGTGTTCTTTGAAAAGTAATTTTGATTTTATTAGCTGTATGCTGCACCTGATGGGAATCTTTTGGTATCACCTGCTCCTTGCTCCCTACTCCCTAGACTTTTTGCAGCTTTCGCCAATTCAATTTGACTCAACTGCGTGAAAAGTTTGCGAGCACGGGACAAAGTTAACAGGCCAGCAGAGTAAACAAGTAAAAGTGTTTCAAATCGAGTCTTAGAATTGACTCAGATATACCCTGTAATCGCAGCACAGACTTTCTTGCAGTTGCTCAGCTGAAATGGCCCAAAAGCAAGAACTCCTTTTGAAATGTTTTATGTGCACAGGGTACAGAAACAACTCACAAATCTGTCGTTAACATTGTCGACATTTTGTTGTCAGGGCAAAAACATTTGGGCCAAATGCCAAGCAGTCAGCCATTCGTAAGGCGCCATTGATGCGAGGGGTCAACTATTTTGGCACATTTTCCAGGAAAGTGTAATTTCACAATGCCCTTTCAACGTTTTCGTTGGAACTGTTTTTGAGCCAAGACAAAGTTAATTAATTACGAAGCCAGAAATCAAAGAATAATATTTTCCTATACTATAATCAATGGATCCAGAGAGTTTCTAGAAATAAAAGAAGTTGTAGTAATTGTAGTAGTAGTTAAAGAAGTAGTAAAATAGTTTGATTATTGTTCGAAGAATAATATTTGACTATCTTATAATCAACAGCTCTGGAGAGTTTATAGAAGTAAAAGAAGAAGTTGTAGTAATTGTAATAATAGTATAAGTTATTGTATTGTGATAGTATTAGAAGAAGTAGTCAATAAGTAGGATTAGAATTCGTAGAATAATATTTAATTACATTAAAATCAACGGATATGGAGAGTTGCTAGAAGTAAAAGAAGTTATTGTAATAAAATCAATCCAACGCGGTGTCAGAATCTCGGTAGTCCCGGATTTTCTTAATTCAATTGTTTTTAAATTCCTTTTTCGCAAATATTTTGAATATCAGGCTCTTATGAATTTTTTCAGTGAAATCAAGTTTTTAACACTTTTTTTTACTATTTCAATGCTGAGTGGCTGCCACTTTGTCTGCATATTGTGTAAGTTTAACAATAAAATCCTAAATACATAATTTTAATGCAATCGAGAATTTTGAACTTCAATTTTGGAATGATTATTTTTCTTTGTTGAAGTGAAAGTAATATTAGTAGAAGATCGTTGAGTAGGTCGTAGGAGAAGTAGAGTATAAATAGCAGTACAAAAGAATGAATAGTAAAGTTGATATACTCTTAGAAATAGAAAAGTGGAAAACGTAGTAAATGTAAACGAAAGGCATATAAGTGCTTATATGGAACTAATCCATGAAAGGGTTAATAATGTCACTCTGCAGCTAGCGCTATATTTCATTAGGGGTATTAACCTTGTTAGTTTTAGTTTTTAAGCATAACTATCCATGTTAAGAAATAAATAAAATTTATAATGTCAACCACATTGCTGGAACTCAAGTACGCCTTTATTAATAAAACGTTGTTAAAAGTCTTTGGCCAAAACTAAGGTTCACTAGCAGAATCCTGTTTCTCCTGGCTGTTTTCACTAACAACCGTCCTGTCGTCTTCATCTTCATCTTCATCTCCTTCGTCGACTTCGGTTTCAGGCTCAGCTTCCCCATCGGACGCATCGCTGTCAATCAAGTAGCCAATAATATTGAACTCGGCATTAAGGCTCTGCTCCCACCGCTGGATGACATCGTCGGTGCAGACGCCCATGGAACAGCATGCAATATTCAGGACCTGATTGGCATTGCAGCCGGCCAGCAAGGAATAGATGCCAGGCTGCGAGAAGGTCTCTCTCGACGAGCTCAGGTCATAGATTCTGCCATTGAGGGCCGTATAGATAGGTTTGTTGGCCTGCAATCCATCGAAGGCTGTCAACTGTTGCCGTGTTAGCCGGAGAACTTCAGGCTCCGGCGGCAATCCCGATTCGTTACTCCTGCAATCCGAGTCCAGCTGTGAGGCAAACTCCAATGCCAGACGTCCCTTGTCGGCTTGATTTCTAATCAGCGCACAGATTTGGGCAATCTTGATTGTTGCAAAATAACCAACCACAAAAGAAATAACCACTTGGGCCATGGGACTTCTCAGCAACGGGCGAAGAAATCTTGTGGCCGCAACTAAATTGGTATTCTCTTCTGCAATATGAACATTAAGAGGAAACAAGATTAAAATGACATCTGTTAAACTCACTTGCAAATAGTTTTTGGGCCTGCACCAGGTTAAGTAGCGACATCATTTCTCGCACTTTGGATTGTTCCCACTGTTGAGTTAAAACTTTTATTTTCAACTATTTTTTGTGACATACAAATAATTTTGTTAGTTTTTTTTACTACATTTGCTAGAATTTCATTTCAAAAAGATTTCAAGTTTATTTATTTATGTAATGTCAACCAAGTACAGTTGACCAATTAATAGAAAAATTAAAGTACAAATTAAGTAATTTAAAAATTAATGTAAAATTTAGTAGTTGTATTTAAATTTTAGCTGAAAAAAAAGACACCAATCAAATCAAAAATTTTTAGAATTAATTAGTGATTATATGTACAAGTACATATTAGAATTAGTAAGGTCAGAGATTTTTACAAAATAAAAGAAACACGGAAGATTTCAAGTAGGAGTTTTCTTTTTTATGTGATTTTTACTTTTGAAAAACTGAGAAATATTAAATGATTTTATGATCTTATATTTATTTATGTTTTCTAATAAATTGCGGAAGGAAAGCAATTCAAACATTTTGTATTTATTTTATTTATTTCTTAATTAAATATTAATAATAATTTTTTGGCTTTCTGCTTTTAGATAATTTCAAATAAATTGATAATATATAGGCTGTCCTATATCAGAAATGAAAGATTTAGTATTATGTCTTATGTTATATAATATTGGGTAAATTTTAGCCATTTACAGCCAACTTTAACGATAATTCTTATGTGTGTTGCCTTCCTGAATCTTGACATATAATATTATTCCATTACTACTTTACATCGACAATATCTTAAACTACTACCAAGGCACCTAAATGAATGAATCTTTTGCCATTTCAAGCCATTGCAATTGCTTTAATTAACTGAAATATTTAATAAGCCATATTGTGTAACCGGCATTCACTTCTTTCGTCTCTTTTGTGTGTCGCTTGTCTGGCGACAGCCTTTTCTGTGATGTTCTGTGGACTTATGAGCTTAGGCTTTGTGGTCTTTCCAGCTATTGTGAGTGTTAGATGGATTTGCCGACATTTGCCAAAGAGAATTGCACAAAATAAGGCTAATAAGCAGCCGGAATAAGCCCCAAAAAAATATTATACGCAGAGAGTGAAAAGCAAAAGTTAATGTGAAGAGCTGCCCCGCTGTTTGTTTGCAGTTGAAAAGTTTATCAATAACAAACACAAACGGCGATGATGGCAAACGCATTGCTGTTCCCATTAAAAAGGGTAATTTATATAAATACACAATGTTTTATTTTTCATTTTAATTAAATCGTAAGTAGATTCCACAGACCGAGTATGATTATATTTGAACAGCATGCGAAATATGTTTTAATTTATTAAATTAAAATAATCCAGAACCAAACTTCAGCGGCCAAAAAACACTGCGATCCTCGTCACACGCCTCGTATGCGTAATGCGTGTTCTCTCTCATATGGGGCAACAAAATCAACGTTATGCAAATTTAAATGTGAGCATAAGGCGGAAACGAGCTCGTTTGAATATTTTGTTGGCTCAGTTTTCATTTTCTCCCCTCGCTTCTCCGTCTCCGACTCTTTCTCCAGCCCATGCTGTGACTCCCCTGCAGCTATGTAAATATATTTGCATGTGCATGTGTCTCTGGAAACTCAAAATTACATTTGTTACACACACACACACTCTCATACATGTGGTGACAGCGAAAAAATATTTGTAATGAGCTTATTAAGTCATATTAAAGTCCAAGTACAACCAATTTAATAAAACAGCAACTGAAAGCGTGTGTGTTACAGTCTGGCTTAAACAAGTGTACACATTTGGCATTAAAGTTAATAGCAAATGGCTGCCAGAATGTGCATATTATAAATGAGGCTGACAGATGGCTTAACAGCCGCCGAATTGTTCAGGGAAAGTGAGGCGAGGGAACTATAAGGGGGTTGATGAGATTCAAGGGTGTTGCGGGGGTTTAAGCCAGCTGCACTTGTGCTGCCAACATGCGACTTAACAAGCTTACACTTGCGAGTCTTAGGCTCCGTTACCGGAAGTTCATTTATCTCAATTATAGTGTGGATTTAAGGTATAATTGCCACACTGTGCATTTTGAAATGTGTTCGTGTTATAGAAAGAAGCTTGCACTCGTAGTTTTATTGAATTTGAAATTAAGTTAAAATCACATCTTCACAACTAATAAAATTCTACAACTAAATAAATTAAATACAATAATATAGATATAAACTTAATATTAAAATTATAATTAATATCAATTAAGCAACTACTAATTTTAGAGTTTAGTGGCGATTAATTATTTTTTAATCATAAATAAATAAATAAAAAAAGATGAATAAATCATAGATACTTCTCTGATAAAAATTAAAAACATTTTTCTAAGAAAATAAAATTTATATACTTAAATGAATTTCATGGAATTTAAATTCAAAAACATTTTGAATAATTAGGGCTATTGTGTATTTATTTAAACTTCTTCCCTGAGAAAACCAACTTTAGAGCTGCTCCCCTCTTCCTTCAACCAGCCCATCGGGACTCGAACAAATAGTTAATAACTTATTTATCAGAGCACTCGCAGTGTCTCTCAACTATGTTTGCAGTTTCACGGCTGAGCTGTTCTTTTATTAATGAGATTGCATTGCAAATCGCACTCGTTTCGCCTTAATACTAGTAATTAAGCTTTTTTTTTCTCGAATCTGCATAATTGGGAGGCACTGTCAAAATTAATGAACAGCGAAATGAAAGCCGTAGAGGTGAACCAAGACTGAGAAGACGGAGAGAAACTTTCCATTTTTTTACGTCGAGCATTCGTTGCATATGAGATACTATAGAGTTTCCACGAACTTTCAAATTGATGCGCATCCTGGGAAACTGCAAAGTTTTCTGGCACGTTTTCATTTTGCGGTGCCACAATTCATTCTCTGCCACAGCCCAAAACGACCCTTAAAAATTTGCTCATTACGCTTAATGCTGCTCGAATATCTCATTATGATTCGATATTAATGACGTGTCGAGAATGTCGGAAAGCAACTCACATTCATTAGTTCTACCTCAAAACATTTATAAACTTAAACGAGGAAAAGCGAACAATTAATGTCTGTCAATAAAAACTGGCTGACTACTCAAGAATTGTCTTCTTTCACATAATGACCCAATCTCAGTGTTGGCAACAACATATATGAGCCTTGTCGCGCTCATAACCCATAAAATCCGCAGACATTAGGGCGGCTACATATAAGTGACCCCATGTGAAAGCAAACCCCACCTGATGGGGTTGCAGGCGACATAAGAGGTGACAAATGCAGACGCCAATGCTCAAAACGGAAAACAGAAAAACAGACAAGAAACCGGCTAAAAAAAAATGAAAATGGCCGCCACGCGACAAAGTTATGAGAGGTTGCCCCAAACCCAACCCCAATCCCAATCAAAATTCAACCCCAGCCCCAGTTCAACTCAACACAAACTCGAGGCACCTTTTAGCATTGCAGCTGATGCCGAACAGCTGTGTTGCCAATGTTTTGGGTAATTCTAAATGAATCTGTCTCTCAAATGGCCCAAAATAAAACCCAAAACACAAATATGCTCAAACGGATGCTGTGCGCATGTTGAGAATGCGAGAGAGAGTCGAATGAGAATTCTGTATAGAAGCAGCTTCTCTCTCTTTTATTTTTATGGCAAAGCAGAGCTTTTATCTGAGCCAGAATTCATCCATGGCATCGCTGCTGATGCTGCTTCAGTAGCGGAGCAACTTTCAAGCGTTACGTTTGGGAAAATCCCAGAGTTGTGAGACAAACCAAAGGCAAGAAGATTCTCAAATAACGGCGCGCCAAATAAATTTCATTTAGTTTGAAAACATAACGGCAGTTGCGGTTGCTTAAAAGCCGACAAATTCCACAAATTCCCATCTCTAAGTTCATCTTTTGGCATATTTAAAAAGCATTACATGTGGTTGTAATTGGCAGTGAAAACTGTAGGAGGACTATTGAATATAAAAAGTGTTGCAGTTAAATGTGTTAATTAATAACTTTAAATAAATAAAAAGTGTTAATAAAAAAGAGTTAATATAATAATATTAAATAGTTTATAAGTTCATTTCCAAATATCAGAGTGTTTCAGGAGAATATTCAAATATTATTATTTTAATTTAATTAATATTTTTTTTACATATTAATAATTTAAAGGCAATTACAAATAAAGTTATTAACAATTTGAACATTTGTTATATATGTATATTTACTGAATTCCATAAAGTAGTGTGTCATTTGACAAAGCTAAAAATCAAATTGTTTAATATAATGTGCATTTCAGAAGATTCTTAAAACACTTAAACTAAATATAATTACATAAAAATAAATTAAATTAAATTGAAATAGACACAGTGCAAATTAATCAAATCAAAAGTGCGGCCAAAAGCAAACACAGTCTGGACAAAGTGTCCCCCAAACAAACAACATGAAATTAATTCGATAGTCGATCAAAAAGCCACGAAAACAACAAGAAAATCAACAGCAACAACAAGAACCACAACAGGAACAGCAACAAGAAGAAGAACAACATCGAGAACAAGCAGCGACATTGTCAGGCAACAAGAAGTACAAGACACTTAGTTGAGAGGTCAGAGAAGAGGCGACCCCGAGAGAAGAAGCGTACACTGTACGTGTTTTTCCTTTTTAAAACTACATCAAATAACATTTTATACCAGAGCATCCACCTAACAGTTGAACCCACGTATTCCAGCTACAGCTCCTCCTCCTTCTCATTCTCCATCTTTTCCACCTCCTACTCCATCTATTTCTCCAACTACTGTACACTATTTCACAGACTAGTCAATGCCAGAGATCGCTGCTTACAAGTGCCACTTGAAACGCTTCGATTCCAGCTGAATGTGAAAGCCATTGGCCAAGGACGAAGAGATAAAGAAGGAGGAGAGGGAGATGTATAAGTGGGAGTGGGTTTTCGCATTTGTTGGTGACTTGGTTTATGTTGTTGACCCGGCCAGCAGCATCGTGAGTCAGCCACCTTAAATGCTTCGCTTTACATAGCGAAAACTAAAAGATTCTCCACAGATTAAGCTCACCCTCTTTTAACCCACTCTTTTACTCACACACACACACACACATTTACACACAGTCTTACCAACTCTGTGCTTTCGTGATTTGTATGCGTTGCCAACATTGGCGTTGCCATCATCAACGTGGCTCGGCTAATGTTAACCCTGTCGGTGTTAGTGACGTGAAGTTGTTCTACCTCCTATCTCCTATCTCATTTCTGCCGCCTTCTCTCTCTGCATACGTTTTACACTAGAAACGTGGCTACTTACCTTCTCCTTTTAGCCAATCTACTCCTACGCCTTCTTTACGCTGCGTGTTTTTGGCGTGTTTGTGGCACAAAAATAAAGATAAATGCGAGTTCTTTACAGAGCAGCACACAAGCATAGTGGTTAAAGTTGTTTTATTACATTCACTTCATTAAAAAATCATTTTAATTAATGTAATAAACATACACAATCACTTTCTTGTGAACAAACAAGTTTTTAAACTTTATTTATTATGAAAACAGAAAATCAAAATATGTCCAGTTTTTAATATTATAAGTTGCAGTAAGCAATATATATATATTTTTTTAATTTACTATGCAATTCAATAATTCATTTATAATTAAACGACAATATTTTTTTTTAAATGTTTTATGTTTTCTTTTACACGTTGATTAAATTTGAAATGCAAAATATCCAGGTTTTTCTCGTATATTTTTTAGCTTAATTTTTATAGATTATTTTATTTATTTTTATTAAATTGTTTTGCAAGATTCTAAATTCTTTTGCATTTTTAATTTTTTTTTTTTTAAATTAAAGAATATGACCAGAAAGCTCTCGTTTTAGTTTTTTTCTTTATCTAATATTTTCTTCTTTTACATAGAAATTATGTAAGTTGTTAATAGTGCTTACCACACTGTGCCGAGCACCTTGTCTTGGGTCTATCGCAAAGGGAAAGCGTTTTCACAAAACAGTGTGGTCACAAATAGCCAACAACAGCTTGATATGAGGAGCTGCCGATTCGATGCCAGTCGAGAGACTTACCAGCACTTGGCTTGGAGTTTTTCTAGCTAGAAACCAGAAATAATCGTAGAGAGAAAAGACAACGTCATAGTCGAGTCACAGTCGAGTTGTCCTTGTTGTCAGCCACGTTGTCGTTCTGGTGGTTGCCATTTGCGTTCAGCCATCCCCATTCACCTTTTGCGGTTGCGAGTTTTAAATATCAAGCAACATTTTTTACTTTCTTCTTTTTTCCTCACTTTCTTCCTCCTTTTTTGCGTTTTCTACACTGAAAATGCGGCCCGCACATAAACATTTCTAAATAAAAAGAGAAGCTTTGCATAGAGAGAGAGAAACGGCGCAAGTTTATCTACAGCTTAACATCGCCTGCCCCCAATTCCAGAACTACACCAATGTATCTATGGGTGTGTGTGTGTGTGTGTGTGTGTGAGGGGGTGTGTGTGCTTATGTATGTTGATATTAGCGCTGCTTTATGGCTCAGTGTGTGAGTGAATGTCACGCTTCGTCGCATTTTAAATTAAGCTTCATTTTTATTTCTATTTACTTTTGCTTTTTGGCTGCAACTGTTTGTACACAAAATACACACACAAAATACTGCAAAAAACGGAGAAGTATACCAACAACAACAACAAGAAATAAATAAAAAACTTTTTTACACCCGTCCAGACAAAGTGTCTTTCCCTTTCCATCTTACAACAACTCACTGCGTAAAAATGTTTATTTGTTTTTCATATTCACTTTTATTATTTTAACATCACTAAAAAATATTTGTCTTGCTTCAGGAGCACAAGAGCAACTCTTGTTTTTTTGTTATGTCTAAACTCTTATTTTTTAGGCGATTCCAAAAAATTGCTTGATTTCCTTTTTATTTCTGTTGATTTATCATTCCGTTCTCCTTCTTTTGTTATAGTAAGATGTTTAAAAATTTGTATCTTTGCAATTACAATTATCGTGAATTTGAAGTTACTGTAACAAAAAAAATTGTTTTATTTAAGTTTGAGAAAGTGTAAAGAACTTAACAAAAAGATACACAGTCCATTGCTGCTAAGTATCTTTTTTATTTACACAAAAGTTAACTTCAAGCCGAAAGCTAAAATTATAAAAGTAATAATTATTTTACTCCATTTTTGCAATTGAAGCAGCTGCAGATACTTTGACTTTAACGCTCCATTTTACTTTAATGCGACTTTAAAAATAAGAGAAGAGAACATTTGGGAGCTGCTGCTTTCCTCGTTTAAGGCTAAGAGGATTTGATTTGTTTTTGCTTGAGCTGCTTCTCATGGCGCTTATGTTGTTTGCTTCTGAAATTTTCTTCTTATACTTTTAGACTTTGAGGTTTTTCAATATGCACGATAACCAGAGCTTGAAATTTGCTTTGGCTGTCTGTCGGTCTGTCAACTGTGCGTATACTTGATTTTTTGCTTTATTGCTGACATCGTTGATTTAAAGCCGCAGCCAAAACATTTCAATATGGCAACCGCATAACCAATTCGCATGCATTTTAATTAATTTCGTCATTACAATAATTAATTAAATGGCAGCAGAGTAGCACAGCTGCATCAAATTGAAATAAATACACATATTAAATTGAAGGCCAAGAGAGAGAAAGAGGGGAAGAGAAAGTTAACCACTGTTGATTTACGACTGGCAGCATTTAGAGTCATAAATAAACAGGAGCAAGTGCAGTAGCCTGTATAGTGTATCCTTCGTTCTTGTCAGTTGAAAACTAATATTTAAATTCCCCAATTGTGAGTAAATACTTGAGAGAAGTTTATGCAAAGAGGAAAATCAATTGAATGGAAAACAGAGCAAACATGGCATATGATATAATAATTTAGAAGGAAATTACACTATCAATCTGTCTTCTCAAATAAGACACAAGATCTGAGATCTAATTCATGATTCGAGCATTCCACAAAGTTCTCAATTAATGAGTAAGTGAAGCCATTATTCCAAGGCTCAATTATCTGCCGGATACTGAATAAGACGCAATGAACTGAGAGCTGTCATCTTGTACGACCAAAGTGAACTTGACCACAAATCAAATTTGCGTACAAATGAAATTCAATACTTTTATGCTTTTTCCTCAACCCTTCCACCTTTTCATTCTAACTGACTCCTTCTGGCAATTACTGAATAATGACTTAAATTCAATTGAATGTAAAATTGGCTATTTGGTTTTTATTCCGTTCACTCTTTTGTGTGATTGTCGCATTTCATTCCAAATTTAATAAAATTGCCAAATTATTTATGAATGGATTTGCAATTAAATTTAAGCTTGTATTTGAATTGTTTTCCGCGAAATTCCGAACTCGTGTTGATAAATTCCAGTTCCATAAGCGCAACACGTATTTTCATATATTCAACATTCTTGTTTATTGTAAAGAGAATTCTTAATTGGAAATCAATTGAAGGGAATACCAATTTTATGCGATAAAAAAAAATTTCAAAGCTGATTAAATATTTTATTTATTTGTTTTAATTTAAAAAGTAAAAAAAATATTTAACAAAATGTATTAACTAAATATAATAAAACTTCTTTGTTTTATTCATATTTTGCAGTTGTTGCCATGCGCCAAAGCAGATGAAATCTAAACCAAAAAATAAAAAAATCAAACGCACATTCGAACAACAAATATTCGTAACAAAGTCCGTTATAACAACAGCTAATTCCCAGATTGCGGGGCGTTTTTGAATATTTCTCTCCAAAATGCTAGCGAAATTGGGAAAAATCTGGATTTTAACATTTGTAATGCTGATGCCCGCCGTTTGGGCCAAAGCATCGGCAATAACAACAAAAACGCCGCCGACTCCAACCATAACAAATGACTTGCATGGCAGCCACGCCCCCACCGCTCCCGCAGTGGTCAGCATTATCGAAGGGGGCGAGGTGAAGGGAAATGAAACAAGGGAGGCGACATCAGCGGCAGAAAATGGGATTTTAGAGGAGCTCAACAGCAGAAGCGATTTTTCCTCTTCCACCACCTCTTCAACGGCCACGCCCACCACAACGGCAACGACGAGCACCACCACAACGACAGCAACAACAACAACAATAACCACAACCACAGTTGCAGCAGGAAATGAAGCAAGCGGAAAAATCATCATGGCAACAACAGCAGCAGCAGTAGAGGAAGAAGTAACTGCAGATGATGATGTTGCAACAGCAGGAGAAGGAGGAGGAGGAGATGGGGATGATGTTGCAGCAACCGCAACGGTGGATAAGTCAATGACGACAAACGTGCCGCCACTCGCATCACTGGGCAGCGTCTTTGACAGACTCTATCGCATCAAGTTGAGCGACGGCGACGGCGACGTTGACTCCAATCTGGACTCCTTTGAGGATGTTCCCCTCACCACCACAGACGCCCCCTCTCCGCTGCACATACAAATGCAGGCAGCTGCCTCGTATCAAGTGGCCGAAACTCTAGCCGATCTCAATGAGGAGGAGAGGAAACGCTATGGTGCTTTATTATTCCAGCAATCGTCGGCGAGCAAACTAAATATTGTCGATCTTTATCCCATGAAAGTCGAGGACTTTCAGCCCGTGATGAGGGGCGATAGAGTTGAGGAGCAACAGGAGCCAACAGCTGTCTTCAAGCAGCTGGATAATGCCGAGGAATATCGACAGAATCTAATGCCCAATGAGGTGGAAATGTTGGTCGTGAGTCCCACAGTTAATCAGGCAACGATAACAACAATGACAACAACGACAACGGCAACTCCTGCAGCCTTGACAACTCTGGCAAGCGAGGAGTCCACACCGAGTGACTTTACACGAAAATTGCTGGCTGAACAGGATGATTTGATAACGGAAATTGAGCGCAAATTTCAGTTGGAAGAGACAACAACGACAAGTGCAGCAACCACCGCAGCAACGACAGGCACCACAGCAACCACTGGCACTACTAAGAGCACTAGAACAACGAAGCTACCGCAGCTGGCACCTGGTAATAGCTACATCGATCGGCGAGTGAAGAAAAGCTTCGAGTTTCCCATGCAACAACAACATCGGGCCAGCGATGTGATGGCCCTGCCCAACATTGACTTTGCCAACACCAAATTCAACACGGATGCCGCCTCCGCCTCCGCCTCCGCCTCCTCCTCCTCCTCGGATGGCATCGAAGCAGCCGCTGTGGCCTCGGTGGTTGCCCCATCGCATCCGGAATTCTCGACAACAAAGTTCTACAACAGCAAAGAGTTGTACAACGAGATGTTACATAATAAACGCAAGTTAATGAAAGAAATTGGCACAACCAGAGAGATGGGATTGGGGGCAACTGGCAGCATTATAAAGTCATCTGAGGTCCCGCAAAGTTCGGAACAGCAGCCACGTCAAATCATTAGAGCAAGCGAAACCACAAAGTTGGAGTTGGGAGTCTCGTCACCAGCGCCGCCAATGACGACACAACGCGTGACTTTGACGCCCAGCAGGCAAACTTTTGATGCCACCACAGACCCAACAATACCGAGCACTTGGACTACTACAGTGAAGCCCATAAAATACGAGAAGCAGCTAAAGCGAGCTAAATTATTGCTCAAGGCACTGACGCCGCCAGTTGCCAGCGAAAAGCTGGAAGTGGTCGCTGCAAAAGTCAAAGTTCCTGCATCCCAGACAGGCAATACAACTTCGAGTCCCACTTTGGGTCCGTCTTCCACTTCCACTTCCACTTCCACACCCATTACATCTTCAAGGCAACCGGCTAATCTGGCTAAATCGCCTTCAAAGCCAATTGCTCGGCCGCGTATTTTAAGTCGCCTGCAGGAGAAAATCAATTCGCTTGAATGCGAGATACAAAATGTGCCGCAGGATTCACATTTGTGGCGAGGCAACGAAACGCACGAGCTGCTCCTGCCGATTGTGGTAAGTCCATTTACCTATAACTGATAAACTCCCCGAGCTTTAGGGCTTTGGTCAGAAAGCCAACTGAGTCTTGCAGGCTAAATTCAATACCGAAAGTTGAAACTCAGCCTTAGACATGCTTCCCACTTCTATTGCTGGACTAAACAGACTGAATAATTAGTTTGCCTGCATTTGCAAAATGAGTAAACACTAATTACGAGTTGTAGAAACACAGAGCCCATATTTACTTGAAGCTAGCTTAGTCTTAGATGTAATTTCAGATGAAGTCGTTTACTAATTAATTTATTTTTTCCAAGGCTGCAAGCCTTTCAAATTTTTGAAAATAAAATCACAAAATCAGACATGAAAATCATATTTGAAAACTCAAGAATTGTCTTGAATTACATTATTCCATGGTTTGTTAAGCTTCCAAAAATATTATTATCTTTTTAATGAGCTTAGCTATAACTCACTTTTAAGAAATCTAACTAAAGTTAATCATTATAATGTTATTTTCCACTGTTTTATGGTTGGATTGCTGAGGCAACTGAAGGGTAAAATTGTTAACAATAAAACTACTATGTAATCTGTTGGTCTACTTTACTTGGATACTTAAATAAAGCAAAATGAAATCTCAACAAAAGAAATCTATTGTATGACTTTATGTAGCACAAACTGGTCATGCAAGAAATCCCAAAAGATTCAATTGTATCTCAAAGATACAATGCAAAATCCTGACCCAAGTTTGTTATGAAGAAATTCATTTGCATTTACCTTTTCGGCATTCAAATTGCTACTGTGCCCTGCTTATGCGAATGTTTTCTTTAATTATTTTATATTTCGTAATTCCCTTTTCTTATTTTTTGGGAAAAAAGATTGAAAGAGCAAAAAAGATTTTGCAGTCAGCACAAATGATATGCAAGGTAGAGATTGTACCTTTTTATTTTTAATGTATTTGCTAAAGTTAACAAGAAACAGGCACATTTTAATTAAATGCACTAGAAAGAGACAAGGCGGGAGAAAGAGAGAGGGAGAGACGACAACATTTGCTGATCAAAGGTAAACAGAAAATCAATTTAATTTTATTTTATTGCCAAGAAAAAGAAATAAAGGACAAGAAGCCGTCAAATTAAATGGCAAACTGAAAAAAACAAAGACCAAACGTTGATGTTAATTAAACAACATTGTCGACTGAGATGGAGACGAAGAAAATGAGACTGAGACTGTGAAATGGCGAATTGTGAATGTGAAAAACGGTTTCAGTTAAATCAGCACTGAAATTGCCCGCAGACAGATGTCATTGAAAGGGATAAATTCAGAAATGAATTTAAATATTTGCCCAGGGACGTTTAAAATGGCTGTTAAGTTGAGCTCCCTTTTTGCCGTTCTTCTTCCCTTTTTCCCTTTCTCTCCCCAGTCCAATCGTCAAAGAGGAAATATAAATATATGCAGAATTTATGGCTGGTTAACAGACATCTGGGGCTGAGAATTGTAAGTCGTCTTAGTTTTCTGTAATCTAACAACAAATGTGATTTAATAAAGAAAATGAAACTCCATTATGTGTCGTCCCCTTTTTTACATAAAGATGCTGAGATGGATAGGCAAATTTTCAAAGGCACAACCCCCAGTTCTTCCGGTCAACTTGTTTGGGTCGCTTCCTTCCTTTTACACATGTTGCGGAAATAGACGAATCAAATGCTGATCAATAATTTCCCCCTAGTGCTTGGCTGTCCTGTCAGTTTGCTCAGCTTTTCAAAAGGATTACATTTCTTGGGTTCATTTGAGAATGTCAAATGTTTGTCCATTGTCTGCCTGACTGACTCTAAGGATGACTGAGAAGCTGTTCATTTTCTTTTTATTTTTTTTTTTTAATTTTTTTGTTGCCAAGTGGCTCTGTTTATTATTTATGATTGTAATTGACTGAACAGTTGTTCGGCAACAAGTAGAGCAGCAAATTATCTGAGTAATTAAGATAAAGCCATTGAAAATGGAAACGGCTTAAGGAACATCTAGAACTCATCAACAGAAAGAGAAACAGCAATAACAAAAACAATACATTTTAAGTTTTATTTTTAAATATAATACTGAAAGTTGTTGAAAAATGTACGCATTTAATTTGAACATTGTCAATAAATACGATGCAAATACAAATACAAATAAATGAACGCATAAAGTGGAATTTTCCCTTCAATGTGCCACATTTCCATGGAAATTTATGTGTCATTTTATTCGGACACTAAAAATAAAACACAATGTGCATTTTCATGAAAGACAAGCTATTAAAATGCCATAAATTTTAGCACAGACAAATCCTCAGAAATGTAACAAAAACTAAACCGCTTCAAATTGAGCGAAATATGCTAAAATTTGCCAACCTGACCCTCTCCCCTCTGTAATCCTCGTAGGCCCCTTTTATTGTAATGGATGAGAGGGACGGACAGACAGACAGCTTGTGCGTAGCTTAACCCAAATTAATAAAAAAAAAAAAAGGGGGAGATACAGTCAGTGGATCTATGCATATGGCCATGGGTGTAAACGCAGCACATGTCTTGTGCTTTAGCCGGATTTCGTAGTATCCCAACTGAAATGAACCTTTTGGCAGGAAAGTTTATTAGGTTCAGTGTGGTTAGTATGTAAATTTGTTAGGCTAGCAAATGGCTTAGACGGCGACATGAAACTGAAATTAGAAAACTTGTTTAATAATTCAGTTTACCATTTTCAGCTTTTTCTATTTTCGTCTCGTTTTGCGCATTGTTGTTGCTTTTTGTGGCTGCGGAAAACCACAGAGAGAATTCTGAGCGAACCGACAAACCTTTTAGTCCCTTTCGACTGTTAACTTTTGGAAGCCCAAAAACATTTGCAGCCTCTGTCCCAGTCTCTTTCTAGTTCTCAGTAAAAACCTCTAATTTATGTAGCTAGTGAAAATATTTAAATAATTCCACCACCTTCTCTTTTCGCAGACCACGGAACACTGTAAACCCGGAGAGCACTGTACGCCCAATGTGTTAACGTGGAAGGGCGAGGCCGAAATCCAGTCCGGGGATATTTTAATTGTCGAAATCAACGATGCCATGTTGACTACACCACACCGGGAAAACATTACTAACAGGTACATTTATAGTTATTCAAACTAAAATTTGATTATTATTGAAGTTGAACGATATTGGGATTTAGTTGGATTAAATGCACTAAATACCTAGCAATCCTGCTAATTACAGATGGTAGAAAGCTTCATGCAATTAAAAGTGGGAGTGAGGCATTGGAGAGTACAAGACTAAAAGTTACCCTGTAACTTAAGCATGTATTAAAGTAAATTATTCTTTTCTTAATGCAAAATAAAAGTTATATTTGCAAAGCTGATGATTTCAATTTAATAGAGATTTTGAATGATTCCGCTTTCGGGAAGAGTAACGCTTTTTAAAACAATCCCGAGCTATAATAAAAAACCCAAACTCATCTGTTATAAATAGCTAATAAGAAAACCAGATCTTAGAACATTTTATAAAAAAAGGTCTCACTAAAATAACCTAAAAGTTGGTTATTATCAGATGGAATCTCATATTTGTAAACATTGAAGTTACTGTAGTGTAAGGTGCAATAAGTAATTCTTAACCACATTAAATATCTTAAAGATACATAAGTATATTGCTCCAAAAGTAGTTCTAAGCTCTGATGGAATGCATTACAACTACTTAAATCAATAAAAAACAGATTCGATTTCAATATGCTGCACTCAGTGACAACAGCTAAAGAGGTAGAAGTAATGCAAGTCAGCTGAAAAGTATATATCTCCTCTTACTTTGAGCTGCTCGCATAAGCGGCAACGCCAACAGATGTTCTATATGTATGTAGTTTATCAAAGTAACTGACTTAGCTGCGAGGCAAACTGTCATTATGTATCATCAGCATCATCATCATCGTCAGCATCAGCATCATCATCATCGTCAGCCTCATCATCGTCAGCATCAGCATCAGCATCGTCAGCATCATCATCTCGCAACCAATGTTGCTTTTCTTTCCTTTTTTCGCTGACACAAAAGCATCAAAAGGAAAAGATTACAGTCGAGCGATCTCGTCTGTGAGAGACCCTGTACTTATTGTGGAAAATTGCAAATTATCCGAAAACTACATACAACGTTTGATGTATCTGTAATCTACACCGATATTATTATTTAAATAAATGTAAAATATTTTTTATTTCACTTACATTGCTTGAAACTTAAATCAGCCATTATTACCGTTGTGGTTGGCCGATCTTGGTGCGATTAAATAGGATAAAAGCCTATAATAATAGACATCGTTAATTACCAAAAAATACGTTATATTCTAAAAACTGTGCTTGTGGTTGCTTTCGCAATTTGCGGAGGCGGGAAACAAACTCTTATAGTCTCTGAGATCTAGGCGCTCACCCGGACGGACGAATGGACGGACAGATGGCTAAATCGACTCAGCTGTTGATGCTGATCAAGAATATATACTTTAAAGGGTCGGAGATGCTTCCTTCTGCCTGTTACATGCAATTCAACGAATACAGTATACCCTTTTACTTATTTTTTATGTAACGGGTATAAAAAGTTGTTCAAAGCTTAAATTGTTGCTTCAAGTTGAACAATTTTTTTCTAAAAAATTCATAAAAAAAACTGAAACTGGACAAGACTTTGTTGATGCTGATGAAGAATATACTTATATACATTATGAGATATGCTAAACTTTCTTTGTGTCTCACTCACAATTTCGCTTTTGCCAAAGTTAATAATGCTTTTCCACTTTTTACGTGCAGGGTCTAAGAGTGTAATACGGGTATGAGTTGAAGTGCAGCCAAGTGCTTGCAGGTGTCTGACTGAGCTGAGCTCCTTGGATTTTAGGTCCCGCGGCAGTTTCTGTTTGTCTACGCATAAGAGTATCCATTTTAAAAGGATTTACGAACTCAGCATAGTTATTTTTTTCAATATTCTTTCCATTTAATGTGCTATAATGTTCGTTGAGACGAGTTTGTTCTACAGCTTATTATATAATAACATCCATTAGGGACTGTTATTGATTTTACTTCAGCACGTTTGCACTCAGTACAGTGAGGCTACGAATCGATGTACACGTTTAGTTTGCTGGTGCACCCAATTGACCTCTCTCTTTATGGTTAGGAGGTCACAGGTCGCCACTTTTTGTGCGCCAGACACGTTTCGCCATTATCATGCCCCTTTTACAGTTTATTAAATTGTTTTTTTTTCATTTTTTTTCTTCTATCTGACCTCACTCGTTTCTCCACGTTTTCGACGCACTTTGCCCGGGAGTATAAGTAAATATCGTATATTTTGGTTTGTTTTCATTTCTTTTTCGTTTCGTTTTTTTTTTATCTTTCCTATTTCCTTATTTTTTTTTTTTGTTTTTTGTGTTTATTTTATAACTCTGGCAAATCCCTTACAAACTGCGCATATTAATGCGACTGCGACTCGGGCGCTTTGTTAGTTCAGAATTCTCTTTTTCGCCGACTATTAGTCATTTTGTGGGTCACAAGCAGGGGTATCAAGCATCGTCCTTCTCTATAAAACGGGTCTCAGCTGCTGACCCTTTGCTGTTAAAAGGCCATGGCAATTATCACGTTTCTCCGACAGTCTTTGCGCATTTCCCTGACTCTATTGCGGGTCTTATCTTTGCTGCTGAAGTAACCAGACAACAAGTATACTATATACTATATATTTTGATATATATTTATGCCTAAAAATATACACTTAAAATTACATTAAAAAGGTTACACACAATTTTGAATTCCCTCTCGTTTGATACATCAAAAGCTGCCCCGTGCCAGAAATTAGCCCAAGGGCTACGAAACTGTGGGCCATAAGTTGAATTTGAGTTGCCGTAGGTTAAATGATGACCCCTCCCTACAGAGTTTCTGTACCTTGTTCCATCTGTTAATAAAACCACAAACAATTGGGTTCAATGGAAAGGGAAATATATGGAAAAGTGAGAAAACGAGGGGGAATCAAAAATACGAATAACGTGACATACAATTGAGCGTGAGCTGGAGGAAAGTTGCCAACTATGAAAATGAGATGTCAAAAAAGTTTTTATTATCGATTTAATATGTGTGCGCTATTGCCAGTGAGTAGGAGGTCAAGAGGAGGAGTTGACTTGAGGAAAGAAAGAGGGGAGCTAGCCAAAAAATGTACAGCAGAAAAGTGGGTAACGCATAGATTGCCAAGTTTATAGCTACTCTTTGCTGATGAAAGCTGATGAACCCTCTAAAAAAGTGGGACAGGATGTAATGAGCAGAGAGTTGATTTGGCATTGCATTTATTTAGTTCCTATTTCTTTCTAGCACTAAAAGGATTTCCATTAATTAATTCAAATGCCACACAAATTATTTCTGGGTTTTCCCCAATCCTTGTAAACAAATCCATTATAAAATGGTTAAAGACCATTTAACTTTTCAGTTAATAAACTAAAATCTGTTTATATAATTCAATTGTTAATTTTACATTCTTATTTTATAATTGTTTTTTAAATCTAATATTTTGATTAAATAATTAAATAACTGAATATAATTAAATAGATTTTGTATAAATTGTAAAATTTTGCTATCGAATTCCAGTTTAACAATTATGTGCAGGGTAACTCTCAGTCATACATCTTTCAAGTGCAACTGCTATAGCTTTGTTTTGCTCAAAAAATTCAAAACTTTATACTTTTTGTATGTCAGATAGGTGTATTCGACAGTATATTTGTTAGGGGTGTATGGCCACAGTCAAGTTGTCAGAAGCTGAAAAAGTTTCCCCAGTTTGTTAACTTATTGCGGTGGCAGTCCCTAAACTGACAACACAACGGCCAAGATGCGAACAATTGGCATTGCTTCTATTTAAAGTATGTACATTCTCAAATTCACATTAATAATTTGTGCATGAGACTTAAATTATTGAAAAAAATTCAATGAATTACTAAATGAGTTTTTTATGGTAGCTTTAAAAGCCCTATGTAAACATGGCCAGAAAGCAGCAGGAAAAGCGCTGCTCATAGTTGCCAGCTAACTTAATTTCCGTTTGGCGTTATTTAATTTCCTTTAACAAGTGGGGTGGCAAAATGCTTATAAATAAATGTTAATTAATTAAGTACGCGAAGCGACAGGCAATGCCTGACTGCGTCAATATATTTATATCTAGGGCAACAACTCCGAGTACCTTTAACTGGTTTCCCTCCTCCCTTGTTTTCTGGTCAATCTATTTTAGCCAAAGTGCCGCACATGCCGCCCAGGTTTATCAGGTAACACGCTCCGGCCACGAGCATTGCGATGTTACCGAAGGCGTACTCCTGGACATAACACCCTTGGTGGTCGATGGCAGGAAACTGGTTACTTTATATGACAAGGATCTCACCGAGGGAGTTAACCTGCTAATTGGTAAGTCGACTAGACTGGCACTCAAGCATGACTCCGCAATACCTTATCCCTTGTTAATTTAAATGTATAGCATTTTATTTACGTAACGTTAACTTGGGATGTTATATAAGCCAGAAAATTAAATTTAAAATGATTGAAATTTATAATTTAGATTAAATTAGTATTAGTAAATGCAAATTTTGTCAATAAAGAAATGAGAAAAATTGATTAAAATACAAATTTAAAATATTTTTCCAAAGCAAAAATTTAAATTCTTGTGCACATAAATTAAAAAAAAAAAATTTAAGTTAAAAACATAATAATTATGTTAAAAACCTAAATTCCAATGCAATTGCATTTTAATTTTTTTCAAAATTATTTTTTTAATTTTTCTAGAGTACAACTGCGTCGACTTTAGCAGTTATTCTCGCTCATTTTGCTTTCGGGCGTATTTTTTCCGTGCCTAGGCCGAGTTTAATTAATTTCGCAACCCTTTTTCTTCCCTCTCTCTTTATCACGCTGTCTCTCTATTTTTTCTCTCTCCTTTGCACAGTGGTGTCCGAGCTGTGGGACACACAGTGTGTGCGTCTAAAGGTGACCACGAAAACCGACAATTGTGGCGAGAACGCCGAATGTTCCGCCAAAGGGGTGTGTTATTCGAGCCCATCCATGGAGGAGTACGAGTGCCAATGTTGCAGCGGTTTTGCGGGTCCCCATTGTGAGGAGATCGATGCCTGTAACCCCAGTCCCTGCACCAATAATGGCATCTGTGTCGACCTCTCGCAGGGCCACGACGGCAACTCATACCAATGTCTCTGTCCATATGGTAAGGTCATTAGTAAGACCTGAGTGTCAGCTAATCGAGGTTATATCCAACGTGCTGTTTCACATTCACAGGCTATGCGGGCAAGAATTGTCAATATGAATCGGAACCCTGCAATCCGGCGGAGTGCATGAATGGCGGCAGCTGTGTTGGGAACTCCACGCACTTTCAGTGAGTAGAAACCAGCAATCGGAGAAAGTTTAAGAGCAAAGTGTTAAAGCTGAGTGCAGACGACTACTTTATCACCGACACTTTTGATTAAAAAGCCGTGTAAGCATACGAAATTTTAAAGAGTCGATGAAAAACCATCGCTCACCAATGGAAATCGAACACATCCCATTTCATAGGTTTTTTGACATAACACTCTTTTTGGTATTTTTTGTTGCTTTTCGGCAAAAACAAAATGTGCATGAAATTGTGTTGAGTGCGACCAGCTTCCGTAAGAAAAAAAACCGTTGGAATTTTGGTGTCAACACCGATTATAATAGTGTGAATGGCAAAATTCAATGAAGGTGAAAAAGTGTCGGTGAAAAAACGCTCGTCTGACCGTTGCTTAAAAAAAGTATTTGTTGAATCCTGTTTTCTAGGCATACTTTGAGCATTACTTAGAAAAATTATTATTACCCGTATTCTTTACCTAACAAAAATAAAAAATTATAATTAAACATCAATACTTTATTAAAAAATAATAATATATAAAACTTATTTAAAATATTTAATTCAATTTTGCTAAAATTATTATTGAATAAAAATTTAACTTTTATTGCTATTTTGTACTTTTTATTATATAAAATTATTACATCAAATGAGATTCATTTTATAATGATATTGATTAATATAAACAAATCAATTGTATTTTATAACTTATTATCGTTATGGTCCCCGATAGAACATTTCTGTTATCAATCTTATCACTCTCCACTTTCAGCTGCGATTGCACCGCTGGCTTCACGGGACCGCTCTGTCAGCATAGTCTCAATGAGTGCGAGTCCTCGCCCTGTTTGCACGGCATCTGTGTGGATCAGGAGGATGGCTTTCGCTGTTTCTGTCAGCCAGGTGAGCTAATAAATAGAGTCTGCCAACTTGATGTACCTCTATCAGTTGAAATAACGAATAGTGTTAATCATGCGCATTTTAAACTCTACCGAAACGTGGCTCATAAGTTATTTCATTGGCACAAATACAATTTGCACAAATCGCACTCAATAACAATGAAAATGGAAACAAAACAAAAAAAGACCGGAAAATCGAAAGGAAAAAGGAAAACCTAGCGGGAGACTAAGGTCTTCCACTGACTGTCGCAGGATGCGAATTCGTTGAAATTTCCATTTCATTTATTTTGCACATTTACATTACGCTCCGGACTGAGACTTTACCACCTCAATCTGATGCTCTCTCTCTCTCTCTATGCCTTGCAGGTTTCGCCGGCGAGTTGTGCAACTTTGAATATAATGAATGCGAATCGAATCCATGTCAAAATGCCGGCGAATGCATCGATCACATTGGCAGCTACGAGTGCCGCTGTACGAAGGGCTACGTTGGCAACCGTTGCCAAATAAAGGTAAGTGTCTGACAGCAGAATGAATCGGGCGACACTCAGAGACAGTGGACGTGCTCATACCGACCAGAGATACCCTTTTATTGTAATAAACTGAAGAGTAGGGCAGATTTATACATAAAGTTCATTTTTAAGTCAAACAAAACTAGAAGAAAAAACCTCTAGGAGATAATAGGTGGCCCTTTCTTTATAAGACAATACAAGTCGAAGAATAATGTTAATAACACACGAAATGACTCTTAGTTAGCCTTTCATTATAATGAGATTCAGGCAATTGATTAATGCTTAGTCGAGATTGTGCTATGAATAAAACCAATGTGACGAATTATTCAGAACGACGGTGGATACACTTTCTTTAGATTGATAAAGTATATACATTCAAATTTAAAAGATCAACTGGGAACCACTTCCGTAACAGGAAGTGATTTTAGATAAGAAATACCAATCCAATCTCAACAGCCGTCGTGTAGGCAAATGTTATGCGAACATACTGATTGAATTTACCCCGGCCAATACTTCCTGCCACAAATGCATGTATCAAAAAAAAAAAAACAGCAAAAAACTCCCGCCTGATATGGATGCCTCCCCGTGATAGAGTCAGACTCGTATGTGAGGCAAATAAATTTTTGAATATGTAATGATGTCTGGCTTTTGCAATATGCTTTGATTTGTGCCTTTCTCTATGACTTTCGTTCTCGTTCTGGTTTTCATGTTTGGTTTTGTTGCCGTTGCTGTTTCTGTTTTTCTGTTTTAGGTTGATTTCTGCGCCAATAAGCCGTGCCCCGAAGGACATCGCTGTATTGATCATGGAAATGATTTTAGCTGCGAATGCCCAGGAGGTCGCAATGGACCGGATTGTAATCAAATGCCGAGAACGGTAAGTCATGATTTATGCACTCAACTCAACTCCTCTCCCTCTACTTCCCCAAATGGTTTCCTATTGAGGCCAACATTCTTCCGACAGAGGGGATGGGAGGGAATGTCTAGGGGAATGAACGTGCCAGCTGGAGGTGCATAATAAAAAGCCCAAAATACTCACAAATTGCTGGCGTCGGACAGATAGATTTACATACAGACGAATGCGAATATCTACAAATATTTACACAAACCTAGTTCAGTCATATTCGTATTCATGGTATAAATGCAAATGTTGTTTCATGCAATCAATGCAACTTTGTAATTTCGGACCCGATGATGCATTGTTTTTCATGTAGAACAATCTGAAATCACTTTGATAAGATGAACAAGCTAAATGTGCATATGATTCCTGCATTTCATTTAAACGGATTTGAATTGTAAATTTCTAAAAGCAATTAGCCAAGTTTTTACTGCCAAAGGATTTAAAAGATATTTCTCTCAACTAAAACATTTAATCACATTGTGAGGCCTGAATATGAAAGCTATTGATACTGTTAATTATTATTTTCTAAAATTCAAAAAAAGAGCAAAATACATAAAAATATTAAAATCATTTTCCCATAGCTCAAATAATAATATTACTGACAAAAATATTAAATTTTTTGCTATAATTGTGGTAAATTTTTATTATACTTTTAATTATAATTATAAAAAATGATCAGGAGTATCCAAGTCAACATTATTGTTTACTTTGCTTTAATTAATTTAAAAATATATGTGAATCTTCACATTTAACTTAAAAGTATTCCTTATTGCTAATTATGACTTAGACACACATTAACTATATTTAATAGATATTGATTTTGACTTTTATAAAACTGTTTTTTTTCACTGGGTATCTGCGTAAATGTTACTCTGTCATTATATTATACCTGTCATTTCTACCTAACATAAATAAAATTAGATACTATCTTTAGTAATTGACCTGACAAAATATTGCAAGAAAGTAAAGACAAGAATACATTGTGGAAGGAAAGGGGCGGGGTCACACCTAGCCTGTTCATTATTGTAGAATGAGAATCTACTTCAGAGTATTTAATAAACGCCCAATGACTTGATAATTTGCGGTGGTAAAATATAACTCAACACAATGTACCCACATAAATTAAGCTTCAAAGCTTCATAATTAAAGCTTGGCACGATATGAAAATGATGATGATGCTGTAAGTAATGATGATGATGATGGACACGGGGACTTAACCGCAAACTACAGCTATATGACAGATCCTAGCTGGGGAGGAAGAGAAGAATGCCAGCGATAGGCAGACAGACGGACAGACTGGCAGACTGACAGTTCTAAGGAGGCCTGTCATGCAGCGGAGACTGCGGAGATTGTGGCAACTGTGGCAACTATGGCAGCTACTGTAGTCTGCCATTGCCAACGGGTATTTAGACCCTGATGAGCTGTTGCTGTTGCTGTTGCTGTTGCTGTTGCTATTGTTGCCTGACGCCAGCAAATTAATTACATTTTACTATGGCGCACCATTATGCGCCGCGTTAATATTTAACATGCCAGACGCACACACAAAGTCGCCCCAAGTAATTGTTAGTTGGTATAGTATAACAAATATTGCGTATACGTAGCGTAGACTGTGTGTGTGTGCTTAAATGTGTGCGATAATTTTCTCAGTATTTTCAGCAGTGCAACGAGAATCCGTGCACTCATGGCGGCACTTGCTGGTCCAGCGGCGAGAGTTTCTACTGTGCCTGTCGTCCTGGCTATACGGGCACAATGTGCGAAGGTAAATTCCCTCATTCCTCATCCTTCTTTCTTTTTTTGCTTCGTGCTCATTAACTCTGGCTAACCCGAAAAATATGCGAGACTCCCGTGTGACCAACTAAGCCGGAGTCTGAGTTGTATTCGGAGCTGGAGTCAGGAGTCAGGAGTACTCTTTGGTTACTCAACGGTCCCACGTTGAATGAACTAACCGCATTTACATTAATTTTGTGCCCTCCCTTTTTGCAGATGAGTTTGTGGTGGAGACGGTCGTCAGCTCCAGTGAATTTATTGTCGACGATGTGAACGCCAGAAATTTTAATGACAAAACTTTTGGTTCATCGGTTGTGCTTAAGAGTCCCATTGAATTGCATAATGCATATTTTGCGGCTGGCGTTCTCGCGGCTGCCATTTTCATCGTTGCCGTTGTGGTAAGTTTTCCCCACAAACACACACATACAGACACAAAGCAATACATTTGCACATTTATGAAGAGGTTTAAAGGAGCATGTTTAAGCGCTGACCAACAGGGAAATTGTTCACTGCGGTTCGGGAATGGCATTGCATATTCATTTGCATGTTTTTTAAGATACTTTCCCAACATTGACTTCAATTTCAACTTGAACCAAAGCTGCCCCTGAATTTGATTTGGAAGCTGTATTTCAATCGAGCTGCAAGTTAACTTTCATTTCAATTAATTTAGAATTTTAACGAGGCTTGCAAATTTGGACAAAAATAGACAGCTGTTTATTATATTATTTTATTTTTTAATTTATGTTAGAGCAGTTGACCAAATGTAATTAAAACTTTAAATTGAGAAAAATTTAAATGATGCAAATAATGATTATATGTTTTTTTTTAATAAAAATCATTCACTTACTATAGTAACTTTGAGACAGCGCGAAATATACCAATATTTATCTTTAAGGCTCATTTATGCATTTTCACCATTATTAAAAATTTTTTATGTTTTATAAATTTGCTCACAAATTATTGATGATGATGATAAAATATATCTAGTACTCAACAAATAATCACTATTTTTGAGCAAAAAGAATAAAACTTAAAGAACAATCATTATTTCATGAGCTTAATTTTTTGCTCAAAATAAAGGAATAAAGGCAAATATTGTATATATTCCTAATCAAACAAACCATAATAATCCATTAAAAAAAAGCCATTTTTTGTGGAGAGCATCAAATTAAGCTTGAGTTTTATTTTGACCAAAAAATAAAACCCATGAAATAATGATTAGTCCATAAGTTTTATTTTATTATTGATTATTTTGTAAAGTATAACTCGAAATTAATCTTTATTTTAAAGGTAAATCAATTAAAATTAAAAATTAAATTAAAATTATACATTACTTCAAAATTTTTTTAACAAAACTTGTAATGATTACATATAAGAATATTTTAAACTATCCAACATTAAGATCAATAATTATAAGTATTACTAATATAAGTAAACTGACCTGGTTTCTTGTGCTTTTTCTTTTAATACAGGTCACCATCTGTCACTGCAAAGTGAATCAAACGTATCGAAAATTCTCAACGCGTCCCACTTCGTTTATACCCATTTTGGGCTTCAGTCGACGGCCCAAGTTGCAGGGCAAACTTAATAAGCACTGGCTAAGTGGCAAGGGACTCAGCACACCGTCGGCTGCAGGTGCAAATGCCGCAGTCGCTGGCGCTGCCGCTGCAGGTGGCAGCAATGCGGCGCAGTCGACACGTCATTTACCCGCCCAAGCGAGTGGCAGCAGTCAACAGACACAGACCACATTGGGGGGTCAGCTGCATGAGAGGCCGTTTCAGCGGCATCTGGCCATGAACCTGGAGAATGACATGTACTACACGGTCGATTTCAGTGAGAACTCGCAGCACTCTCCGCTCATACAGTGAGATGTAGATGGCGCCACAGTTGCCACGCAAGTCAAAACTGAAGCTAAACATGTTGGCTGGTTAGTTAAATTTACGTGCGAGCACGTTTCACATAAATAGAGTAAGAGAGTCAGAGAGAAGAGTTTACTTCTCTAATCCCCGTGCTCGTGCAATACATCAATATTTAAAATATTGATAACAATAACTTAAACTATTCATAAAATTGTCAACAACTGAACTTTATGTTTACACACAAATAATTAGAAGAACACTTATAATTCTGATCAATGTGGCAAAATTAATATGCTTAACACATCTTGTGTAGGCCACGTTTATTTGAGCTAGACAAATGCACACACACACTCGAGTTGGCCGTGTTGTTGATTATGTGACTAGTATTATAGCCAAATTGTGTTTGACTATAAACTGCAAATTATGTAAATGACCGCAATCGACTGTACGTAATCTATTTATTTTAGCTGATTGAATTGATCTGGCAAAAGCGCAATTTGAACTATATGTATTACACATACTTGCATATAGTATTTATTTCATATACATTATTGTTAACTATTTGTAGCTATAACTCAATGTCCCTGCCAAAATGCTAATGTAACTTATAAAGCTCGCTCTAATTAAATGCTTATTTATTTAGGCAACAAAAGATCTTATTGCCCTACTTATTCCCCAATTTGCATAACATTTTATAATTATATTTTACCTATACTTTCTCTCTCATTCTCTCTCTCTAATTCAATGCTAATAAAGTTTTAATTAATTTCTCAGCACTGATAAATTGACTTTATTTGCATAAACAAAGTATGCATTTGTATATGAAAAAAGTATTAAATTAAATATTGGCATGCATCAGAAATTATTTTTGCTAATTTCAGTGTGCCATGTGAAAGAGAGTTGGGGCCTATCATAAGCTGTTATTGAATATCAATTAGTAAAATTTAAACGGTCCGCAGAATAAAAACCATTTTTTTCTGACTTTCAATGTAATGTTGTTGGAAAGGCAAATGCAAATTTATTAAAATACGTTTTGCATAATTACTGCATATGGTTGTGTGTGTGTCTTTGCAAGCTTTTGGTCATATTATTGATGTGCAAATATTAATATTGATCAAATTGCAATGAGAATTCTACAAAGTTGCAATCGGCTTAATAAAAGCAAAAAATAAAAAAATTAAAAAAAAAGGAAAAATTGAATGATTTACTCTTTGTGTGAACATTAAAAAAAATACTCAGACTATTATTGACAGTATTTATATTGATTAACAAATGGTAAATGGAAAATGTGTTTGTAATTTAAATGCTATATTAAGTAATTATGATGAATAAGTGAGTTTGTGAACAGAATAAATGAAAAAAAGTAAATTAAATTTATCCTGAGCCATGTAGTCTAAGAAAAAAACAATGCAAAATTATCTGAAATGCAAAGAAAATGCAAAAATAATTAAAAACAATTTTAAATAATTAGCAAATAATAATACGAATAATTAATGAAACTCTTATGCGAATTATATAAAGGCAAAAGCAGTTTCTGTTGGTATTCAAATTTAATTAAGGCAAATGCAAATAAAATATATTTCGGGGCAAATTTAAAACAACACAAAATGGTTTTTAATCAAACAAGCTTATATTTGTTTTTATTTTACTTGTAACAATTAACAATAGTTTGGTTATAATTTGATTCACACAGAAATGGAAACTTGATGCCATAGTTTTCAAATTGTTATTGTTAAATGTGTAATTACATTTCTTATTTGGTTTATTGTTTATTAATATCACTTATACGCCCCGTTACATGTGGCTTCATATTGATCTCAATCAATTGTCATTGTCCTGCAGACCCTTTCCATTGCCATTCAGCTGCGTGCTCTGTACTTTTGGGGGTGTCTCCTCCACACAACCCGAGACTGTGGTTTTGGACGAGTTCAACTCCGTCTCCTCGGGTATTACTTTGGGACTCTCCTGATCCTGCGATTTGGTAAAAGAATTTGATTAAGCCATGGATTATAAGGTAAATTACTAGGCCAAGCTCATGCCCAATGCAATGATCTGATTTTAAGTTGTATCAAATTTACAGTGGATTAAGTAAGTATGCGCATCTGTTGATTACAGATAACAGACTTGAACACAAATCAATTGAAAAGTAAAGTACGTTTTTGGTAATGCATACATTTTCAAAATGTCCCGATATACATGCAGATAGTTTTGTTTTGACTAAAAGTAGAAGTTCTAAAATTTGTTTTACATAGTAAATAAGATGTAAATGGTAAATGTGACTTATAATTAAAGAAAAAAATATAGATTATAATTATTGCTATTTTTCATAGATGAAACGCACATTTTCTATTTACATCTGTATTAATTTTTTTGTGATAATTTAAGCTCAATACTTATCTGTCAAACGAGATTCAAATTAGGATTAAGATAATATATAAATAGAGTTGAATATGCTACATTTCAAATCTAAATTTTAACCTAAGTCAGTTCCAAATAAGGAAGTATGTTTTCTTTAAAGCTATTCCTTAATTTACCGATCTTTTCCCACGCTCCATTGAAGCGTTCTGAATTTTTGCCTCATACAAAAAGAAGACCAAGGTAAAGGTAGTAAAGAGGATTTATAAAATGCTCTGCCAATTCAAAACTTAAGTAAATGAAAAACCAATTCCATAACAAGCATACAAATTAACTGTCCAACCAACTGGAATGCAAACAACACAATAAAAACCAAAAAAGCAGTCTCAATCCCTTCCAATCCCCCATTTCTCCTCTTTTTATATGCATTGAAAACTGAATGCGATTTGCAGCCACAATTTGTTTGTTTGTTTGTTTATTTGTTGGTTTGTTTGTTGGTTGTTGTTTTTGTTATTTTTATGAAACTCAAATGGAAATGTGCAAGTGAGTTTTCAACCTGCATGCTAATTTCAGCTTTCCCATATTATACACACATTTAAGTGCAGAACAAAACGATTTTTAAATGAATAGCAGCTGCGGCTTTTGCAAAACTTTTCTCTTTTTTTCCATTTACCATTTTTTTTTTTTTTGCTTTCATTTGCTTTCCGATCTGCTGATGCCACATTTCGACACTTGAGCGAATGCAATTTACCAACATTTCAAGAACATTGCAGTTCCCAGAATGCATGAATAAACTGCAGTTGAGTTTTTTATGCGTATCAATTTTGGCTCTACTGATTAACAGAATTCCCTGCTCATAATAATCCATTTCTGAATAGCCAAAAAATTATATTTAGCTTTCTTTTCTATTTTACCAGACCTATAAAATGCCTTTTAAAATTTTTTTTTAATATTATCGCATTAAAATAGGAGATACTTTGAAAAAGTCAAACCCATAAAACCTTTATGTTCTAAGAAATAATTTAAATAATTTAAAACATTATCTTTATGAATATTGAAATATAATTAAGCTTTAAGAGACAAAGTGGAATAATTGGAATTTTTTGAAATTTTATTAGAACTCTTTGGTAATGGTATTCTGAAGTCGTGCAAGTCACCGCGTCAATTCTTTTCAATATTGTTTGTTTGTTTTTATGGGATTTCCGCACCATCAAACTTTTGGTACAAATCGTATGCATCAAACTCTTCTGCGGTTGTTGTTTGCATTTGTTCTTTGCTTTTTTGGCATTCATTTAAACGTGTTGAAACTACAAACTAATGCTTCGAATACTCTCGTACATTGCAGCTGAATGCACAAATTCTCCAGCACACGCACACACACACACTCACACAGGATTCCCCTCATTCAGTCCCTTCTTCGTCTCTTCTTTATTTATGCCATTCTCCGTATGAGCTCTTTGTGTTGAGCTCGCAACGCTCATCAGTTGATTTTCTGTTTAGCTGTATAAAAAGCACAAGTATTTTCTGCCTTTTGTTTTGCTTCCAATTCAGTATATTTCTTTATTTTTTTTTGTTGGCTTCCCCCGCCTTACAATGGGAATTACTTACGCGCAATTTCGTACTCACTTTTTGTGCGTTATGTATTGAGATATAGACATAAAGTCGTTGGCGTTCAGCCATATAACTAGAGTCGTTGCCGACCAAACTCAACAATGACAAATGTTGGCCAACCAGCCAGGCAGTCTTCCAGCCAACAGGCACTCAGCCATGCCAACAGCGTCAAATTACATGGCTTTTATTTGGAGATTCGTATATAAATATTTATTTTTTTATTTTCTATTGTTTTCTTCATCTCTTTCGCACATCGATAAATCGCTTTATGTGGAATGAAAATAAAATGAAAATAACGATAGCAACAATATGTGCTGAAAGTTGCTTCCATAAGCGGGAGAATAGGAGAAAAGCTAACAGGAAATGGCAGAAAATTCGTACGTGCCATTGAAAATAGTAAAATATATAAGAAGGAAATCGAATGTGGCGCACTTAATACAGTGTCCCCAAACATTGTGGAACATAATACATAACTTAAACCAACAGTTAAGCAATGACGTTACAAAGTAAGGAAAGCCATCAAATTCTTTTTGAGCTGATTACTTGTTCGCATTTTGTGGGTTAAATAACTTATAAAAATCTGCAGAAATTAAACTGATAGGAACATAGTCCGATATGAAATATATACATTAATTAAAGCACCAATTTTTGATTAGTTTTTTTAGAACCTTTTTTCTATGTACAAATAAATTTAATTTTACACATAGTTTTTAATTTGGCATTTATTTCTATCACGGATTAAAACCCTAACCGAAACCGTAACCTTTAACCGGTAAAAACCGTTTGAAATTTAAAACCGTAACTAAAAACGAAACCGAAAAACAATTTTTTTATTTGACCGAAACCTTAAAACCGAAACTCTGTAAACCGAAATAACCGTTTAATGACCGTTTCATTTATAAGGGCTAATTTTGGTTTTTCATAAATCCAAAAAAAAATTATTTTTAATTATTAATTTTTTTTTTTTTTATTTTAATTTTCTTTTGATTAATTTTCAATTATTATTTGTGATATTCATGATGAATAGGCGCATAAAATAAATTTGTTAAATGAAATATTAAAATTGTTAAAATGTAACTAAGCTACATCAAACTGAAGAATATGTGAAAGAAATGTGTTAATGAATCATTAAGAAAGCAATGCCATTTTAATTATTATTATTATTTTATTAATATAACTATATTTTTGCAAAAAAAAAAAAATTTTGTCAACCGAAACCATACCGGTATTTCAAAACCGAAACACCGTTACGAAACCTTTATTCAAAGATTTTGCGTAACCGATAATCGAAAACATAAATTCGAACATAACCAAAACCGTAACTGAAACCGATATTCGTTTCGGTTTTAATCCCTGATTTCTATACATTTTAGGTAAAATTGTCTTCTCAATAGTTTTCAAACACCATATTTAGACATTAAAAAATTGGACCTTAATATACTTTATCAATCCAATTGTTGTGGTGATATAATGAAACATAATGAACTAATTAAATTCAAAGTTTTAACTAAAGTTTTGTAAATAAGTATTTTTATCTAATTTTACAATTGAAATAATATTAAAACAATTTAGAATTTGTATCTAAAAAGCTGAAATTAAAAGAAACAGCTATTAGTCTAAAAAAAAAGAACATTTTTTTTATCTTCTATTACCTAAAAATGATTTTCAAATTCTTCTGCCAGCTATATGATAATGACTCCATATTTAAATAAAAGTTTCATCTCTCAGAGGCTCTTAAAAACAATTAATCAATAAAAATCAAGTGGCTGCCAGTTAAATTAAAGCAATATTTTTTTTTTCAAAAATTTCTCTTAAATTCAACAACCGTTCGATAATTCGAGCACCACGGCGAACTGTGAACTTCAAAATCGTTTTGAACGTTACACAAACTGCGGCTTTTGCTGTGCTTCTTTGTTTGTTTGTTTTACGACAATGTTTTCTTTTCCTCTTCCTTTGCCATGCAGTATTTTGTACCCCCTCCTGCCCTTGCCACGCCCCAAAAGCAAAGCCCATTTGTTCAGTGAGCTTATTGTTGCCTTTGCAGCAGCTGCGATTGTTGTTTTTGTTTTTTGTTTTTTGTCGACTTGTACTAAGTTGAGCAACAAATCATTTGGCTTAAAACGCAAACAAAATCAAAGCGAAAGAAAAATAGCAAAGGCGACAATTTCAAAGTATTATTTTTCCGAATCAGCCTGAAAAAGCGAAAAATGTTTTCTTTAAAAGTGGCATAAAATGGCGAATTCAACGCGCGATATGCGATGCCAAACTAAACCTAACCACGAGTGCCATTTGACCTTTGAGCAACAGGAGTAGGGAAAGAGGGAAGTAGGGAAAGTGGAGAAAGCTGTGGTGCTCAGCCAAACAAGTGCAGCCAAATGCCAAAATGGTGCAACGAAATAACTTGATGCCGCGACGGCTTTGGCAACCGTAGAACGGGGAGGAGGGTTGAAAGAAGAAGAGGGAGTGTGTGAGGGAGAGGGAGTTTAATCAGGAGAGGGAGAAGAAAGAGAAATCCTACTCGTAAACATGCAATGCACTGGCCGCTGGCCACGCGCTCCTGTCATGCGATTCCTTGGCTGGCACTGTGAATGCCTCCTCTGTGGATGCAGATGTGGATGTGGATGTGCATGCCATGATGCAGGGATTCGGTCTATATCTATGTCTATGTCTAGGGATGCATGCCAGAATTAAACAGTAACTCCTATGTTAAGTATATACTTATACATGCATCTACATCAATACTCTTACAAAGCGCAAAAGAGAGAAAGCAGGAAAGAGTCGGATGGAGAATGCAAGAAAGAGAAAAACAGAGAGAGAGAGAGAAAGAGGGAGAGAGAGAGAGAGAGAGAGAGAGAGTGAGAGAGAGAGAGAAGAAAGTCTGCAGCTAACTGATATTAAATCCTTCATCTAATCGTTTTAATTTTTGGTTAAACCTCATCAGGGAATTTTTTCATTATGAATTTCGCATATTTTTTGTTTTAATATCTTTAATAAATTTATATAAGACATACTAAAAAAAAAAATCATTCCAGTGTCTCTTAACTTTGACTTGAAATAACTTAAACGTTCGGACAAACTAATTCCAACTCTTTTTTTAGTAAATTTTCTTGATTTTAAATTGATAAATATTTTATTTGTTTAAAATTTTTGGAAATACTTTTCTTTAACCAATGTTTTCCTTTTATTATTTTTACGTTCAAAATAAAAATTTAAATATAACATTTTGAGTTTTGTTAATATAAAATGTATTGCTTTCTCTACTTTCTCAATCGTTTGCAAGAGTATTTGAGTTTCGGCTATTGCCGCCAACTCTGAACATTTCAAATGCATTTTTTGGGTTTCGCCTATTTTGGCTTTGGCTTTTGTACATTACCATTAACATGGAGCTGGGTATAACAGATAAATCCACAGCGGGTATTGTAGTTAACAAACCACTTGGATACTTTTTCATGCGGCTTGGAAAGAATGTTGATTCCACTCCCTGTTTGTATTTCGTATGTGGACCAAAACAAACAGACTCGCATAGTTAGATATTATTGTAAAGATACACTCACACACACTCGCACTCACTCTCTCTCACTCTCTCTCTCTCTCTCTCCCTCTCTCTCTCTACGGGTTTTGGGTGAAATTTATTTTGGACAAACGAAAAACACAAAACGAACTTTTCCTCCATTTTTGCGCCCTTTTTGGACTGGCCTGCAATTTGCAAGTGCAACTGAACTCAGCTCAACTCAGCTCAACTCAACTCAACTCTCTGCTGTGTTGTTCGGGGTGCTGGCTTTTGTTTTCTGCTCACTGATGTGTAGACCAACTGTCAGTTTGTCAGCTAGTCAGTCCGTCCCTCTGTCCGCTACAAAGTGTTGTTGCTTGCTGCCTGAAAATGCCAAGGCAAAAGTTTGGCATGTTCATAAATTCATTAATTTGTTGCTGTTGTTTCCCTGTTTTATGTTTTCTGTTCTGTTTCTCTGACTTTTTTTTTTTTTTTGCACATTTTTGCTGCAACCACATTTGATTTATTGAATTATGGTTGCCTGGCAGCCATAAAAGCTCGCCTGAAAGCTTTGCTAATTAATTATGAAATTAACTGCAGCCAGATAGCCATATGGATTGTGGAATTGATAATTCAGTAAAACCATTGCGAAAGTACAGTGAAAGTTCCATAATGTAATCTTTAAAACTCTTATAGCTTTATAGCTCTAACAAATAAACAGTGATAAAAAATTCATTAAATGATTTACCTCATTATTTAGTATAACCTTTTATTTAAAAATCATCTCGGAATGTCTTAAAATTAAACTTCTCTAACCAAAATTTTGTTTAACTCATTGTCAAAAATTGCAAAAATTATCCGCTGCTTAAGAATACAGCTTAGTCTGTTGAATTGAAAATCAAATTGTATAAAAATAGCAGCTTTTTCTGATGGAAGATGTATGCTTAAAATGTCTTCTATGGCTTTTAATTGAGTTTTAAATCATCTCCAGTAATAAACTCTTAATCTCAAAACGAAAACTCAACGCACAGTAAGTTGAGTGAATGATGTGAAGTAAATAAATAAGTTTATAATTTTGTTTAGTAAAAGTTTATAATTTAATATCAACGCCAATTTCTCTAGTTCTCGAAGGCTTGAGGTTTTTAGTGTGACGTTAACTAATTGAATAAGTTTATAATTAAATAACTTTGATAAATTCTTTAGTTTTTATATAAGAAACTTGAATTTAAGTTTTTATTTTTTGCTGGTGGTAATTCGAGTTACGCAAGTTTTACTATAGTTAGCTCAGTTGGAACTAGAAGAGGCTCTATTTTTGCTTAATGCAACAACAAAAACAATAAAAACAACACTGTGAACTTATGACCTGTAGCTGGCTTTCTGTCACCTGTGCTCATGTTTGTCTTGAAAACAAAAACCAATAAAGTTGGCATCCAATTCGCATGCGAACGAAGAAATCAAAGCCAATGAAGCGGCATCAAAAAGAGAGCACACATACACACACACACACACATACACACAGAGAAAACTGCTGACTGTAAAGTGAACAATGAACGATGAATGAATGGCGGATGCAGTGGTGCTTAACATCCGTTAGTCAGAGGAAAAAACAACGGCAGGACATCTTTCTAGGTATGCTAAAAAGTTATTTAAGGCAACAGCTGCTGTTAACTCGAGGAACCCAAAAAAAAAAACAAAAAATAAAAAAACAAATCACAACAATTGACGGCAATCATCGACACACAGAGAGAGAGAGAGAGAGACATAGAGTGGAAGAGAGAGGGTGAGAGAGAGTGAGCGAGAGCGTAAGAAAATGTTGTGGGGGGGAGAAGGGTAACTTGGGGACCAGCACTCACCTCTAATACAACGCCCTCGAGGGCGGGTTGTGAAATATTCTTTAGATTGCTGTGATTCAATTTGGGCGCACTGTCGGCACGATTGCGACCCAGTGATTGATTTGACGTTTTGTTATCGGCTTTGCTCAGCATCGAATTGTTGGAGGACTTGTGATTAATTTCGAGCGCCGAACGCAGTATATCCACCTTGGACGCACTGCTCCCAATGTTCCCATGCCTGGGCACGCCCCGCAGCGACTCCACGTTGTAGCTGCTGCGACGCACCGACAAATGCTCGTGAATATCCGCCTGCAAACACGTTAAGGGAGAGAGGGAATTTCAATTAAAAACTTTCTCTCGTTTCCTCTGGAAATGGAAATGTTGAAAACTTTTGTCCAACTAACCCGCGAGCCACGCGGCAGCGATGACAGACTGCCAATCTGATTGTATTTGATCATCAGGCTCAAACGTTCCAGCGACATGGATGTGCCCTGTTCCTTGGTCGCCGGCTCGGTCAGTTTCTCCGTCTCCCCGACCTCAACGGCCTCCACTTCCTCCTCGGACTCCTCGATGGTGTGATCGAACTTCCGCAGCCAAATGAGATGCAACAGTCCATAGGCGATGCCGCCGACCACAGCGAGAAGTCCCATATAACGGAAGGCGTCTCTTGTTCCAAACTGTCCGATGAGCAAGCCGCCCGTAAAGCTGCCACTGCCACGCCCTGCAAAGAAGAGAAAGATGAGAGTCTGGTCAAAACTCTTCACAGGACAATAGCTAACTTCACTACACTCAGAAAAATCTCGCTTTTAAGTCGCTCTAAACGAATATGGGTATTTTCACAGAAATGTAAACCGAGGCAAAAAACGTAAAATTGATCAAAAACTCACATCTTGTGAAATTTTCTTCCAAAAATGTCTTCAAGTTATTTATTTAGGCAATATACGCTAGAAAATATTCAATATTCATATAGATTTTACACTGGAATGAATTCACTTTTTGCATATATTTGCCCATTTTCTTAAAAATTGGTTTCCAAAATGGACCGTTTGTATTCTATCGATTACACTAATAGCCTTTTCTCACTGAAACTACATTTCAGCATTTTAGCATTTTTGTATCGCGTGAAATGTGACATTTGCTCCGAAAATGCTGAAATGTAGTTTCAGTGAGGAAAGGCTATAAGTAAGATGGTAACATAAACCATTTTAATACATAGAAATATATTGAAAGTTTTATTTAAAATAAGTTTTTCGATCAATTTCGATACATAATTAAAAAAAAAGAAACAGAAAAAATATGAATATATTTTGGAACAAAATCAAATAAAAAAAACACTTAATATTTTCAAATCAAACAAAAAACATTTTTTAGATAAATCAATGCATCACATTTTAAGCTTAATTGCTTTAAAATATTCGTTCACGTTTTGTGTTAGAACTAGTGGCCGAAAAAGCTACTTCTGTTTGAGTCGCGTGCGAATGCGCTTTTTTTTTAATTATCTTGAAAATGAACAATTGCCCTAAATCAGTATTTGCACCAATAATAGTGCTAAGTAAGACCTATGAGTTTTCTCTTTTGTCACAACAAAATAATATTTTGGTATACGTTTTATTTCACTTTGAATGCGTAGGAATGTCGCATTCGACATTGGAGAATTACCCATATTTAGAAAATCAACATTTATTTATTATAAAACACGTAAAAAGATTGTTTTAACCAAACTAAACATTTATATTTTCATTCTACATATTTACGATTTTTATTGCGATTTTTTTTAAAGCTTTTCTTTTCTATTAGAGTCATCTATGTTTCTTACAAGTTAAAAAAAAGGGAATCATAAGATCGATTAGGCTTAACAATGTTTAAAAATATAAAAACAAAATTTTGTTTTTATTTTCTTTATCAAAACAATTACTTGACAGACTATATATTTTAAAACTGTCTATTTGGAACGATCATTAAATTTTGTTAAATATGCCTCAGCAGGTTCGATACTTAAATATCAGACAATTTTTTTGAATTCTTCCAAATGTCAGAAAGGCCCATAAAAGGGATCAATGACTTTAAACTTTTAAATGTTTGTTATATATATTTAAAAAGTATTTTTCTTTATTTATTTTTTTTTTATTTGTTACAGCGAATTGTTTAAATTATTTTTTAAATTTTAACTATAGTAAAATAGTTTTAAGTTTTCTAAGTGTGCTTACCCAGACTGAAGTGAGCCATGCCGAGCACGCCAATCAATGTGGCCAACAGACTTTTGGGCGCCAAGATGGAGCAATAAGTGGCGGCTGCCACCCACATCAAGTGACAGGAGAGAGATTCCATGGCCTCGAACGGAAAGCACCACCAGGCATTCCTGTGAATAGTCAATGAATCTATTAAATTACACTCCCCACACAACATCTAAATAGCTAAGCTAAACTACTCTTACTCGATAAAGGAATAGCCGACGAGTCGTCCAGCGTGCGAGAAGAATGCAATGATAATCAAATTAACATGGCCAAAGATTCGTGTGATCTTCTCAGCGCCATAGAGGAAGGGAATACTGCTTACAGTGCCCACAGTAATTGTTATGCCTGAAAGAACAATTATATTATTATGATAATTATTTTGTATTTATTTCATAAACTTACTATTTAATTTTCATTTATAATTTAAAATTAATGTACAATTACAGTGGCTATCAAAACTTACCCAACAGATAATTCGGTGCACCCAATTCCTTAAGATAGAGGAAGAGAAAGCTTTCAATGAAGCCCCAGAAATTGCCGAGCACAAACAGAAAACAGATAAATGCAATCACGTGCGGCATTTTCAACAGATTCCATAAATCCCTAAATACATTATCCGCCGGCAACTTCTCGCCCAGGGGCATCATTAGCACGGACATTGTCGATATCACCAAAAGCACATCGTATGTATAGAATGCAGCAGAATAGTCTGTGTAACCCAAGCCACGAGACGAGTAGTCAATCATGAAGCCCGTGATGGGCGAGAAGATGGCCATGCCAATACTCGAGAACAGACGCTCGCGCCCAAAGTCGCCGCCAAACTTCTCTATCATCGTCAGCGCAATTGGATCCATGATGGTAACTGCTGCTGACAACATGGTCGTGGCCAGAAATCTGAGAGTTATACGTATAATAAATATGTATTAAATAAGATGTAATGTTTATTTAAAAAAAAATGCATTAATAACAGAAAAAATTAAATAAAAAATCATAATAATAAATAAAATAAAAAAAGTTTTTCGTATTAAAGCCTGATTTTCGACTGATCGTTCCCAAGGCAGCTATATGTTAGAGTGGTCCGATCCAATTTTAAAAACAAACGCGATCTGCGCCCAGTATTCAGAAACATACATGCTAACTTTGAAGTCTCTGAGATCGACGCGTTGAAACTCACGGACGGACGGACGGGCACCGTTTACTGATCAAGAATATATATACTTTTTATATTAATTATATAATTTCACAAAACTATTATACCCTTTTTTGCCCATTTTTAATGGGCACAGGGTATCAAAAGTCGCTAAGCAACAAAAAATCACCATGGTAACAATTCTGATAATTTTAAAACATATGTAAATGAAAACAAGTGGGCGCGGCTTCAGTCGAGTTTGCTCGACTGTTAGATACCCTGTGCCAGTCTCCATAAAATAGAATACTGGTTATAATAGAATAAGTTATATGTATGTAAACAATGTTTACTAAACTTATAAAACATAAATATTTAACGCCGCGCGAACTTTCAGTACATAGTACATAGAAAAACCATCCCATATGCATATTCGGTCAGTTTGGTTGAGATATCTCAAATAACAAAAGAGTTTATCATACTAAGAATTGATTTTCGTCTGATCGTTCCTATGGCAGCTAGATGATATAGTGGTCCAATTTAAAAACAAACTTGATCTGCGTCCGGTATCCATCAACCTACATACCAAATTTGATGTCTCTAGCTATTATAGTTTCTGAGATCAACGCGTTCAAACAGGCGGACGGCAGACGGACGGACGGACAGACAGACGGACATGGCTCAATCGACTCGGCTGTTGATGCTGTTCAAGAATATATATACTTTACAGGGTCGGAGATGCTTCCTTCTCCCTGTTACATACATCACACAAATCGAATATACCCTTTTTGACCAATTTCAATGGGCACATGATATAAAAATACATTTTGTATTTTCGAAAATTATTCCTATGAATATTTAATTCTGCTCTTAAAAATAAATTCCGGTCATGAGAAACAATGTAGAGAAAACCTCTAGAAGACTGATACAGTTTCTCTATTAAATTAAATCTTGGCAACATTAAGAATCAGAAGATACTTTGTTTACCATCTAAATAGATAGATAAGATACACTATACTTCCATGTATACTGTCGACCTACTAAAAAGTAGATACAAGATTTTTTTAAAGAAAATTGGCCATACTTCTTCTTCGTGTTTTAATCAAAAAATTTGAATTATATTTTCAGCACCAAGCAATATTTAAGTTTGATTTCATAAGATTCAATGATGACGTTTTTAGTATTTTTACCTGAGCAGAAAGTATATCCAGAATATAGTGTCATCGGTTTCCTTGTAGTCTGGTGGACAAATCTCCGGTGCATTCAAGGTAAACGTGCAACGTTGCATCATGCACTTGACAGCTCCCGAGTTTACATAGGAGATGTTGGTGCGTCTCACCAAGCCACCACAACGCAGATCCAAGTCATCCATATCCGTCAGATTGATTTGCATCTTCACCAGTCTATCCTCGCCAAATCGTTGTCTAATATCCGTGACCGTTTCGTTATCATCCTGTTCAATTTCCATGCCCAATTGCTCCGTGGGATCCGCGAGATCGGGATGCATTTGCAGCATAAAGTATGTGGCATCTGCACTATCTGAGTGCACCCAACTCATGCTGGCATTTGGCATGCCACCGACAGTGCCTGCATTTCCTGTGGAAACTGTAAGCAAAGCAGAAAAAATTATATTTTCCAAAGGATAATCGACAACTAAGCCAATTGCCAAGGCTCAGTTGCCCCCAAGCAAAATGAGCAGCTGCAAAGTTAAAAGGGAACTGGACGGGAAATGGCCATGTTTGACAGATCTCCAATTGTGCCAGTGTCAAGTTTAATGCTTTGAGCTCGTTTATGTTCAATCTATAGGGATTGCTTTTACAAAAGCATTATGCTTTCTTTAAGGTTGTCAAAGAATATTGAATCTTGTTGCAAAAGATTTTTTTTGGAATTTCTTTATATTCCGCTTAGTGCAAAAATTTCTCATATTTTCAATTCAAACTTTTGACAAATGTAATTTGAATATTGAAAGTAAATTTGTACAAACTATCGCATTATGTCTTCAAGTACCTTTATTATGTTCAGTATCCATAAAGAATTCGCGGAAACGGGTTCCCGTTGGTCCTGTAGGTACGCAAGTAGATCAATTTGGCTTTCAATTTAAATGTACACAATGTACCTAATTATGTTATTTGTCTGGACTGAAAATATTATACTGAATGGATAATAAACACAAAAGTTATTGGAGAAACTATTATGGTGCCTATGTAAGACGGAGCAGCCATGATGCCATCTAGCGCCCGGAAGTAGAAACTTGCAAGGTGCTTGACTGCATTCATGCTTATATCAAGTGTAAATATACATGTATTTATTATTTATTTTATGAAACGAATAGAATGTAAAACAAGTGGGAAAGGCTATAATCGAGCTCCCGACTATAGGATACCAGTTACTTACTTAAATAAATTTAAAATATTTTTTACTGCTTGCTTTTAAGCACTTATATTGCTTAAAAGCTTTAATCAGCCATTACCACCTTTCTATTTGCCGATCTTGTTACGATTTAATAGGACGATAGGCAATAATAGAATATACCGGTATTTAATAAAAATATCCTAATATCTTGAAAACTGTGCGTGTGGTGGCTTTTCGCAATTTACGGAAGCGGAAAGGGGCGAAACAAAATTTTGCGTGGGGTTTATAGAAATCTGTGTGCCAAATTTGGTTGCTCTAGCTTTTATAGTCTCTGAGATCTACGCCATCACACGGACGGACAGAAGGACGGACATGGCTATATCGACTCGGCTGTTGATGCTGATCAAGAATATATATACTTTATTTTGTCGGAGATGCTTCCTTCTCCCTGTTACATACATTGCAACGAATTCAATATCCCCTTTTACTTATTTTTTAAGTAACGGGTATAAATAGAAGTTTAAAGAAAAGCAAAATGAGTAAAAATCAGAAGAAGGTTTTTCTGTTTCTCATCTTATATAGGTACTTAATCTACTATGAAATAAAACAATTTCTTTTATTGCTTTGACTTATTCTTGAGAGTTTGTTCATTCAATGTAAGTTGCAACTGCTGAAATTTAATAAATAATAAAAAAATGGACTGCTACTTCTTAAGAAGTTTCTTGTGCTGTTGTAAAGTTCAAAACTTTGTTGAAATGCGTCAAGCTTTAATGAGGACATGTTGGTCCAGATGCCAACCACAGGTTTAATCGTATTTATTATGGCTCTCGTACTATTTTCTGTCGAATGGCGCCACAAGGAGCTTAACTCGTTCGTTCTTTGGCTTTTATGGAGTAAGTATTCCCCCAGACCCAACAGACAGGATGGCAAAAACAAACTAATAAAAGTATGTATAACACACACACGACACGGATGCGAGTGTGGACACGGAAACGAGCATGGACAATGAGAAAGGAGTGACAAGGGGAGGCTATGACAGGAAAACTAACGGCTAACAAGCACCAGGAGGAAACCAACAAGAAGGTGATGAAAATAAGGAGGGGGAAAATACGAATAAAGCAGACAGTGGACAGGGTCCAAGAAGGGGGATCATCATGTATGTAGAAGTGTCACTTACGATTCAATCCCTGCATGGACATGGATGACAATTCAGCTGATGATAATGACGGCGACTGCTGCTGCTGCTGAAGGAGCAAGGACATTGCTGAAGCGTTCTCCAGTGGCGGGAACATGGTCGATGACATATTAAGTACATCTTGGTATCTGCTTCTCGTTTGCGTTGCGAATAATGCTGGCAATGATGATGCGGGCGAAGATGTTGTAGATGTAGTTGTTGTTGTTGCCACTGTTGTTGTCGGCACATTTGATTCACTCGCGTCCATTCCAGGACTAGTCACTGCTCCTATTGTTGTCAAAGTCGTTGTTGTTCTTCTAGTTGTTGTTGCTGGATACTTGTCATGCGTCGGCAAATCAGTGTAAAGCTGTGGATTCATTTGTTCCTGCATTAGACAATAGTCAACGCATTGATGCACGGCCAAATCGAGTTCGGGCTCCTCTGGGCACTCTCTACTTGGACAGGGAGACCACCAAACCTGTAAGGCAGAAAAAGAAACCAGACGAGTTACAACGACTTTTACAGATTTGATATTCATTTTTAGAGATTTCAATTCCCTGACCTTGTTTATATTATTACTATCTATTTTCGTGGTTCTCTTAGTCATTGAAAGTAACAGATATTTAAGTGAGATTGATGAGATACCCGGAAATTATTCACCACTAAAACTTTAAGTATTAGCTATTAGATTTCCATATTATGTTTTAAGTTAAGTTTTTGAATGATATTAAAAAAAAATTTATAAATGAATCATTCTAAATTTAATAATAATATTCATTAAGAAACTTCCCTGTACCTATTCTTTCTTAGTTTAGATCTTTTACAGAGGAAATTATTTTTAATAACAAACCTAACTTTTATTTAGAATCTTTGTTTGGTTTCAGAAACATAGTTAGATGTGCTACAGAAATCACAAGTGAAAGCGAATTCAGAGAAAAGCAATTTCGCTTCGAAAATTTCTCCGTGCCACAGAACTTCGTGTTTTTTTTTTAGCATGTTTACCAACCTTTTCGAACTAGGTTGCTAGGGTTGGCCCCTTCTCAGATTAAATTTCCCAAGGGTTATTTTTTATTTTATTTTATTTTATTATTAATATAATTATTATTAATATAATTTAATTTATTTAAATAATAATTGATATTGTATATCTTACAAAAAATTTTAAAATTATTGGCGCGACCAACAATAAAAGATACTTGACAACCCTAAATTCTAAAATTCGGACAAAAAATGAGACATTATTCTCATGGCATCGGACGCCAGTGGATTGAGCGATGATTTCGTTTCCCTCAAAAATTTTCAGATAATTTGACTGTGGCACGGATAAATGAAATTGACGTGAGACTCAATTATAAGAGATTTCTATAGCATACTTGTATATTTATTTATTTTATTGTATTTTATTAAGCAATAAGCAATTTACAATTATAAAGGGGGAAAAAAAAGGAAATGTAACCGTTCACAATAATTTAGTTTAAGATTAATCCAAATTAAAGTTTAAAACTTATTTTAATTAGTTTAATTATTTTAACGATTTATTTTGGTACATGTATTATAAACTATACTATTATTTTTTTTTTCCTTTTTTTTTATAATAGAAACTCTAAATCTGAATCTAAATCGATAAATCGAACCTAGTAGGCTCAGAACTTCAAAGGAATTCAGTCAAGAGCTAATCATTACTATTTCAATAGTTGATATCTGAATGTGAAGCAAAAAAGGTGTAATAAAAATTTTGAAAACTAAAGATTAAACTCAAAAATGTGTTCATTCTCTGATATTACATGGATTTGCCAGCTGAGGGATTGGATTAATTCGCCGTTTGTTATTGCATTGATGGCCTGCATGTTGGGTTATATAGCTTATATCCACGCACGTCGAGAGCATCCGACCTACGACGATGAGGACTACGAGAAGGAGGGACACGTCATGTTGAGAGCTCCACTGCGAAATCTGAAACTGACTAAAGAAGAGCTCAAGACTTATGATTCACAGAATCCCAGAGGAATATATTTGGTGTGCCTCTTGGGCAAGTTATACGATGTGTCCTGTTCCCCCAAGGACTTTGGCCCCAATGGCAGCTATAAGGAACTGACGGGCACCGATATCATGTGGTACATTAAAAAGACCGTAAGCTATGAAATACGAAGCTTAGATGCCTATATCGAAGAATATAAGAACAGACTCGAGGATCGTTTTTTTGTGGCGGGTATTCTGCTAGATGACAAAAAGCAAAATGAAGAGAAGCAGGAGAAGACTCCAGTTGCAGAATCAGGCTCCGCACTGTCCTCAGACTCTGGTTGGGATACAGTCAACGAATCCAGCATTGAGTTCGAGTTCAAAGAGGTCGAGGTTGAAGGAGATAAAAACGAAAATCAGCCAGAGAAAGTTGAGGATATTGAAGAGACACTGATTACCGCGAAGGAAGAGGAGACCCAATTGACCCAAAATTTCAACCGCACCATATAAAACTGAGCAATAAATAAATATCTCTGTTCGGATTTCGTTCATCCGTGCAGCCTCAGAGTTGTGAGTTGTTTGCTCTGATTGCCCCCATGTTGCATGACAACATTGTCTCGGTTGTTGTTGTTTTGTGTATATACACTTACATATATGTTCGTGTGCATGCATATATCCATTAACAATTTTAATGTGAATTCAATAAGGTCAGGGGGGCGAGTGAGGAAGAACTGCAGAGACTCGTCCTGCAGCAACGCCTGTAATAATAAAATGGTAATTTCCGTTGCCACATCGACTGCATATAAATTTATGCCAAACGGCAACCAAACTTGGCTATAATGGCGTAAAATAGCAAGCTACAGGCCAAGGTCCAAACCAAGGCACGACACGGTAAAAGCAAGGCAGGTCCAGGACCAGGACCAGCAGCAGCAGAAGAAGAAGAACGAACACAAATGGGCTCCCAGCCATTTCTCTTACTCTGTGGCAGGAGATTCGAAGAGCACTTAATAACTGTGTGTGCACATGCAGTACTCTAAACTCGATAAACATATCTCACACTTAAAAGATTTATTCTTGATACTCAATTTAAGCAAATTAAATTCTAAATATATGGTGGTTTATTTCATTTGCGTAAATTATATATTTAAAATTTAATAATGAAATTGATTTTGTAAACAGTTTTTATATTATTTTTTAATAAAATTCCAAAGTCAGCAATAATTATATTTAAAAAATTATATATTAATCAATCAGATTGATGAACTGTCTGACGTGTGGATAAACTCACAACCCACAGTTTCCATTGATGATTTAATCGAAATTTTTGCTCCCTTGGAATAATGCAAACATTGAAAGTAATTAAACTCCGAATAAAAATTCCTTTCGCTTTGTACTGATTGATTGAATGTATTACTGATTGGCCTAGCAATCAACGAAATGCTCATTCTGTAAAAAAAGAATTGTGCCAATAATTGTGTCCTCTCCCACATGATAACAAACCTAAACATCATTACGCCTCCTTATAAACTCTGCACAGACTGTTATAAAGAAAAAGTCTTGCAGAATCCAGTTTTATTTTATATAATCTCTAGACGATAATTGTTAAGTCAACCTTAAAATAATCCCTGCTAAACAGAAAGTGGAAAATATCATAGGAAATTTACTGAAAAACTCTTTTTAAAAGATTTATGGTATTTTAAACAAAGATCTAGGTAGATAAAAATATATACATGTAATATACATATATATAAGTTTTATATTTTGAAAATTTTTTCGTCTAATTTAATCAGTATTGTTTTATAATTAAAGCTTAGTTAAAAACAGTGAAAAAAAACTCTATATCTGAATTTAAATTAAATGATTTTGTAGCCTTAAAAAAATTAAAGAAAGGCTAATCGAAAAAACCTTTTTAAAAAGTTGGAGGTTCGCAGTAATTATTCTCTTACTCTAAGGAGTGAGAGTATTTAGCTTTCGTTGTGTTAGTGTTGCTGCAGCTATTTTAATGGTGTTATTGTATTTTATGCGCACATCATAAATACGAATTCAATACACGACCGCCTGAGCTCCCTTTGCATGTTCATGTTCGCATTCACATCCGCATCCGTGTCCGTGTTCGTGTCCACTCGACTAGAGTCTAGTGTCCAATAGATGAATGGAGCCTTATGGAAAGGGGAATCAGAGTGCAAGCTACTTTTGGGCGAATTCTCATTTAGGGAGAGGCAACTGACGATGGTCGAGGGCCACAACGAGGCCTTTAACACGCAGCTCCATTGCGTTTCATTACGACTCCTCTAACGGCAAATGCCTCCTATTTACAGTCACACAATTTCGTTGTTCAATCTGTAAGTGCGTGTGTGTGTGTGTGTGTGTGTGTGAGTTGTTAGTGTAGCTTAAGTGCTACAAAACGACACAAAGATAAATGTACGTGATACACACACATGCCAAGCTGACGTGCACTTCCATTTTAAGTGGATTTTTCGGCATTGCCGCCATGTTTAGAAAGTTCTATTCCCCCCACCCTCATTTTTTTACATTTCCCAGACTTTGTTTTTGTTTTGTCTAATGCGTTTCGTTTCTTGTTAGCTGTCTAGAGCGTTCTTTATTTTCGATTTGCATTTTCCATAGGAAATAGGAAAAGTGCCTTTACTTGGTCTTTCCATAATATCTTGTATCTCAATAAAGCCAGCAAATATTTCTCAGAATATATTGAGCTGCTGCACGTGTGCTTCCATAATTCGATTTATGTTAAAGCCATCTCAGCTGCAGCTGAAGCTTTGCACTATTTGCCACTCCAATTTGTTTGCTGTCTTTATGAAGGTGTGACTGTCACACTTCTAACCTGGTCTAAGCACTTTGAGTTTCTGCTTCAGTTGCTTAGCCAGCTCCACCTCGAAGATGAATTCGAGCACACAGTCATTTGCTTCTGATGTTTGTGAAGTTTACTTATCTATCGATGTCGTTCAGAAGCTTAAGCTTCAAGTGGAAGCTGCTCTTGACTCGCCCAAATGATAAAGTGAAGAGCGATTGACTCTTAAGCATTTCAATTTAATCGGATTTTGGTAGCAATCATTAAAATGTAAACAGATAAAACACACCAGTGGGTATTGGGATTCTTTATCAATATCTATTTATTATCTATCATTAATTTATACTTTCAGTTTGCGGAACTTATCGCTTTTTAATACACTTAGCATTTGAACAGAGTAAATCAATCATAGCTTTTAAGTAAATACCCAACAAGGGAAATTTTGCCAAGTTGTAAAATTATGAATATTTCTAGCACATTTTTTGGGATTAAAATTTTAAGCAAATGGACCCATTTCTTTTAGTTAATGTTTGTTTCCATCATTATTCCATGAACCCCATGTATTCATTTATCTATTTATTTATTATTAGAATTATTTACTTGTAATTTTTCTTAATTTTGAGACACAATTTATCAATGGTTTTAAATTTAAAATGCAAATTAACAACAATGTATACAATTTTAAATGTTTTTTTTGTTGGTTGGCCACCTCTCTGACCTTTAAATATTTATTTTGTGAAAATAACCATCAAGTCAATTGAACAAAAAGTACTGATAATAATCTATCCATCTGTTGGGTGAATTTTTTAATGTTTGTAAAATGCAATTGAGCTAATACTTCACTCTATTTATTCGTATTTTCAATCAATGAAATACACTTCACATCTTATTGAACATTTTTCATATTCCATGCCACAATCTGTTGCAGAATTATTTATTGTATATTTTCTGACTTTATTTGGGGAGTCATTTGGTCTTTTCTGGTCGCGATCCCTTGTAATGTTGTCAAGCAAGAGCTTCGACGGAATTTCAATGACAATCCGGTACTAAAATTTTTATTATAGCCAAGGCCAAGAGAATAAAAGACAGCAACAGCCGGACAAACAACAAAGGCAACTAAGCAACATCAAGAATAATTTCTGCACTCATAAGCATAAAATACACAGCATGCATAAAAATAAGAGAATCAGAATGTTGAAGGCAACAAAACACAATTTTGTCATCGATGTGGCACAAGCAATATTCGTTCTCATATTGAGCATTCATCAGAGGCAACATGGGACATTTATTTGCTTTATTTCCAAGATTTTACATGGGACAAATTCAAGTGTGCATGCTGAGCTTGAACTGGAAGTGGCCGAAAGAGCTGCAACACACACATTGCATGTAGAAAGGGTGCAACACAGACATGCTGTCTGCCCCACACATTGCGTATACGTAACCAGAAGTAAATAACAGACATGTACGAGTGTTCGAGTGTGTGTCTGTGTGTGTGTGTGTGTGCGAGTGTGTGACAGATATTGCGTTTGTGTGCGCGTCAACGTGTGGCACGATGCTGGGCACACAGCAATTTGCAGTGAGTTGCCACACACTTCAACTACATTTTTCTCTCTTTCTCGCGCTCTATGACTTCAGTTTGCTCTCTTTCCCTTTCTCTGGTTTAATGTCGCTACGCGTTAGTGGGGAGGGGGAGCACACACAGACACACACACACACTGATATATCAAGTTAGTGAAAGAGACAGAGTGAGGGAGAGAGAGCGCGAGACTCTCACACACTTTAATGCCTCACTTGTTAGCCTTGTTGTGTGTGCGTTTTATGATGCTGTGCATGTGCGTGTGTGTGTGTGTGGGCGCTTGTCTGAGTGTGTTTGTTGCATATGCCAGCATTATGGCGCCTCAAATAAAAGCCGGCTTTTATGGAGCCTCTTCTTCTTCTTGTCGCAAATAGAGACATGCGAATGCGAATGCGGAATACGAGTTTGAAAGTCCACTCACAACAGTCAGAGATGCGCGTGCCACAATTGAATACGTGTGCGATGCAACATTTTGCGTCAAGTAAACACATGCCCCCCAACTAATAGTCAGTGGCAAGGACTTGACTTTTGTCATCTGCGACATGGAATACCTTTTAACATCATTTTGAGGACAGGAACAATGCCCCTTAATGTACATTTACCTATAAGTAAAAGGCTTTTCCCAATACACAATTTGATAATAAAATACTAGGAAGCGAATGATTTGAAAATAAAACAGAGAAACAATTTAATGAGAAAAAATAACATAAGGAAGTCGACATTTAAAAGAGCCCAAAATAACATTTTATTAAAAACCGTTCTGACTTCAAGAAAATATGTTTTATTTAGCTTTTGCACAATTCTCTACATATCTTGTAATTTTTTTTCTTTGGTTTTTTTTTTTCATTTTTATTCTTAGTTCTTAGTTTTATTTATTTTCAAGCTAAAAGCATTCGACTCATCAATATAAATTTAAATTAAACTTTATTTTCACTTGTCAAATTGATATCAAAAAATATGTATGCAGAAGTGATTGAGGCATCTCTGATTTCATCTTAACCAGAATAAGTATCTTTCAATCTGAATGCAAGACTCGTTCTCTCAGCCTGTTTGCACGGACTTACTGACTGATTGGCTCAGTAATTCAATCCCCCGTGGTGGATAATATGTGGCTTTAGCTTTGTCAGAATTGAACTTGTGTCTATTTGGCCTCTATACCAAACAGAGGATACAAAAAACTGAAACTTGCAGATTGGCCAGATATGCCCACTTGAATTCATAAATATACATAATACATATATTGTAATAGTTTAATTTATGACTGCTTAAATATGAAATAGAGTGATAGATCAAGCGGTTAGTTTCAGTGCTTTGGTAAAAATTTGCAGCTTTATATTTATTATTTGTAATATAGTCAAGTAATAATTATCTGTACAATATTATACAGAAAATGTTGAAGAGACAGTCAGTCATTTTATTTTTGATTTCCATACCCAAAGATCTATCAAAAGAAAATAAATTTAGGGTTCAAATTTATCTACATTTAAATTTTTACTATTCAAATTAAAAAACTTAGTTTTATAAGGAGCTCACTTTCAGTCAACTGCAATTTGCCTGTCGACTGCTTAACTTGGCCCAAACTGCTGTTAAAGTCATAATCATGGCTGCATCAAAGCAACTACAATGCAGTGAAATACCAAAGTGCAACAACTGTCGTTACGGACTTGGTTGCAAGTTGTTAGCACTTGTTACAAATGTTGCAGTCCTTAATTTGAAATCGATATGCGTATCTTTAACACAATTAAAGCTCTTTCTAACTTGATTTAAAGCTGTGGAAAACCGACATTGATGACAGTTTCGTCTGCGATCAAGTGTAATTAAAGAGAGAGAGAGATGTTTAATTGACTAGAGGAGGGAAAAAGAGTGTGTTGTGTGTGTTTGTTGTCAGAGTCATTGAATGGAATACTCACCTCAATGTCGCCGCTATCCGGATGCCGTAGTACAAACGCCGATGGGACAACTCCAGGTATCTCCTGTTGCGGTATGAAGAGCAGCGAGTGATGGAAAATTGCATTCAGCAGAAGACTCATCACAACGACCGGTTTATATTTGCCAAATTTGTCAACGAGAAAGCCTGCAAGGTTCCAAAGAAAAGTAGAAGTTGAAGTGGATGTGGAAGTGGAAGTGAATACCGAGTTAGAGCTCTAAATAAACGTTATTCTGATGTGGCACTCTGTATGTGTGTACATGTGACTGTATCTACAACTGCAGTTGTATCTTTATCTTTATATGTATCTGTGGCTTGGCAAAAGTGCTGCATTAAGTACGCAAGCTTTATCAAGTAAGATGACGACAAGATGGTCCTCACCATTGCCAAAGTTGCTCACAAATCTGCTTCATTTCTAAATGCACAAGCAAAATGGATAAGGGTTTGGGTCAGGGGTCAGATTAAGCAACTACCAAGTTTATTCTCTAACTGCAGTTGAAAGTTTTGCTTCTGAGCATTCAGTTTAAAATTTTAAACTCTGTCCAGCTGTGGTGTCAAGAAGTTTGCTTAATATGATGAGAAAAGATTTGCTCAATAGTTCATTAAATGTTCAACTGAATTGTCTGTAGAAACTGAGTTATTGACTTTTCAAAAGATTTCATTATTTATAAAAATTATTTATTTTCTTAAAATAATTATTTCATTGTATTTTCTCCCTAATTTTATTTGTTGCAAAATAATTGTATTGAAATGAAACGATTTTTATTATTATTTTTTTATTTCAATTAACTTTCATTCAACTTTTGCTTCATACATACTTGGAACAATGCACTCTGATCCATGTTAAAAATTTTAAAACGCATGAAATCTTAATGTTATTTTTGCCTTAACTGAAATTCCGTTCGGTCACGCAACTATTTTATTTCCCTTATAAAAATGTACAATAAAAATGAAAAGCGTTTTTATTGTCATTTAAACTATAAGTAAATTTAATTATTTTCACTCTCATCGGTGAGGCCCAAAAAAGTATGCTGTGAAAAAATATTCGAATGAAAAGCCACAGCAACCAAACTGACAGAGATGAGTGGTAGTACTTTAAAGTAGATCATGAGACTAATTAATACTCTATACACAGATATAGATATAGTAGACAGCAACTTTAAGTATTAATATTCTTAAATATTCACATAAATATCCGATAATTGAAGTCTTCTATCTGTTCCATATTAATGAGTGCATTATGCATACCCAATTTGACTGTGTACAGGGTATTAAACGCAAAAGCACAATACTGACCATAAAATACAAAAAATAACTACTGCTCTGTGAGTATATAAATAATCGTATATACATATATACAACGACATATATATTATGTGAAAATATTCAGTTCAGTACTAAATGTCTGTGTGTGCTGAAGCTTTAGTTTTTGTTGTTTTTCTAGTGGTCGTGTTTGTTTGACAAACAGACAGAGCCACAAAAGCTGTGACAGGAAAATAAAATGAGGTAGATAAGCGTTGGCATCGGCAGCAGGTTCTGGGCAAAAGCAAAAGCAAAAAAACGTTGGCAAAATATGAGGTGCAGCAGCTGCAACTTGGCAACCGAATAATACAAATATTGCGATAGTCAAAAATATAGCTGTCAGCTGATTAAATTTCACAATTTCATATTGCAACTAATAGCATTTGAAATGCATGAATAATCCATAAAGTTGCACATCTGCAATTGTAATAGTGCTTCAACAAATTGTTCTTCCCTCTGTCCATTACTTAATATTTCACAAATGAAATCTTGTCTCAAAGCATTTAATTGAGTGAAATTTCGCCATTTAATTAAGTTGACACTTGAATAGAGTTGCAATTGAATCACTCACCTGTTATCGGTGGACTGAGAAATGTCGTAAAAGGCAATGCCAGATAGATAATCGCAATCTCTTCCACCGTCAATCCAATCGATTGCATGTGTATCGTCAAATACGGCAGCAATGATGAAGTGGCTGGAAAAAACAAAGCAAGAATAAATACACATTAATCGGATGGGGATAATATTTATATTTTAAAATTGAATCAAAATAATAAAGTGTGTGAGATGAACAGAAAATAACCTAAAATAATATGCCTTAAATTATAAATAAATAAGTATCTTGTGATATCTAACGAACTACTTTTTCGAGCTCATCTCTTGGCGAAGTTAGTGATACTCTTTAAAGATATTTGGAAAAAGAAATTAAAGTAACAATGACATATCAAAATTATTATTATAATTAATAATTATAAATAAATAATTAAAACGTTGAGTAAGACACATAATTAAATGTAGAAATACAGTTTATTTTTTCAGGCGATTAAACCAAAAGATTCTCGCTTTTAAAGCAACAGTAAACATAGGTATTATATGTTAATCATTTGAACTTTTTTGAAGATATAAATTATGCTAAACTCTTTTTAATCTATAATTATATTTAGAAATTTTAAATTTTTCATTTTTCTACATTTTATATTGCACTCTTACTATTATGCAACCGAGAAAATTAAATAAAATGCACATTTAGTTTTAAAAGATTTAAAAATTGCAGCTGAAATCTAATGCCAAATAAACCTGCCATTAACTGACTATGATAAGCCTGCTCGACAGCGCACTGTTAACTATAACTCAACTGTCTAAATGTCATAGAACAGACTGTCTATAAAGTTAGCGTGTGTTTTTCCCCTCGACCAACTGAGATTATTAATGCAACTCAATGTGCTTGTTCAGTTGGTTGTGCCTTAAAAGCTACTTAAAGCGCATTACAGTTGACAGAGTTGTCTGTCTACCTCTCTCTTTCCCACTGGATTCGCCATCTCTCCCTGTTTGTCGCAGTCCGTTGGGATGCTTGGCATTAATAAATTATAAGCATTCAAAACGAGTGTCATGTGTCACCGTTGCAATTCTTGCTGCTGCAGCAAAATGACGCAAATAATGATGGCAGAAATGGTGCAAAGGAAAAACGGAAACCCGAAAAGAAAAACCCCTGACAAGCAATTGCAGCTGTTCCTGTGACTGGACAAACCAAAGGACAGCCGGTAGCTACAGCCGCATCCTTGACCAATTGCAGTGCAAACATCGCTCGGATCCATGAATTGGCAGCGAATGCGGCTGGCCGTGAATGCAAATTGATGTTAAAGTGCATTCATCACATTTTCCACTCTGCTTAAACTCGCTTGTCGCTTTTCATTTCACTCATTCTCAATTTACCATTACTGCATTTTCTGTTTTTATTTTGCATTCCCTCAGATAATTAACGGTAATATGCAACACATGTGTTTGTTTCCCAAAGTATGTGAATGTATTTGTAAATATACGCATTTACAGTCACTCAAGTAATTGTACTGTAAAAATTTACTTTCTTTATTTTATTCATACAAAAATAAAATTAATTTTTTACTTTAACTTTTCTTTTAAATTAAAAAAAAACTCTTATTTTTCGATCAAAATAAATAAATTATAAAATAAGAATTAAAATTCAATTTTCATTTTAAAATCATAGCATAACATTAAAGGTATTTTTTAATTTTTATTTTAATAATTTTAGATTTAAAAAAAGTTTTCAATTTTTATTATAAAAGTTGGAAAATAAAAATTTAATGTAAGTATCTTTTGAGCCGAAAGGTTATTTAATTTTTTTATTTTTATAATAAGAATTGAAAATAAAAGTTTATTTACTCTTATTTACGGTTCCTGCTTTACATTAAAAAGAACAAAAAAGTTAAAATTTTTCTTCTATTTTTTAATAGTAACTTATTATGATTAGAATTTATTTAAAAGAAAAGTGTTATTAAATACATGGTTTTTAATCATTTAAAAAAATTTAGCGTATCTGCAATATTTTTTCTTTGTCAAAACAATTTTTAGACATACTGTACGCTTGTGTAAGTGTTTGTGCGTGTGCGTATTTCTCAACAATTATAATTGCTTTATGTCCCTGTGTGTGCTACTGTGTGTGTTTACGCTTGCAAGTTGACACAACGCACGGAAACGGAAATGCACGCATGTCAGGGCTGCATTGCATGACGGCCATTGTTGCCACCCTGTTGTTGTTTCCCCCCCTTTCAATCTTGCCAGTCTTTCTCTATCTCTCTTCAACTGCAATAGGTTTATTAATATCTGCATAGTAAATAGATTTTAGCTCTTTTCAAATATTTGTGCTTGAATGCTGTATTAAATTATGATAAATAAATACAAATTAATGACATTATAGTATTCATATTATTTGAATATTTATAATTGATTGCATATTCAATCAGCTTATCCAGCTCATCATGTAATATCTTTAAATGTAGAGAAGACTAAAAAATCAACTAAATAAATTTATTATATCATTTGACACCTGCTATTAAATATTCTGAAGATTTATTTATATTAATATCTCATTTCACATTATTCGTTTTTAATTTTTTCCACATCTTTTATAGATGAAAATAATACTTAATCATTTTCTTGAGTTTTGATTGCAAAATATCCCAGACAAAATCAGCAGAGACTTTAAAACGTTTTTACCTTTCAATTAAAAATTAAATTTTGATATCCATTTTTGTAACTTATAATCATTTTTGTCAACTGCTTTTCCTGAATAACAGTATGACAAGAATAAATAAAGCTCGAAAAATTTATTTTCATTTATTACTTAAAAATATGAAAATTGTTATTAAATTAAATATAAAATTTGTATAATCATTCATAACATTTTACAAAGAAATTTAAATTTATTATGGGCACAAAGAATTTTAATCCTATCAATTTTGATTACATTAACAAAAATTTCTATTAAAAGCGAAAATAAGCGTTTACAATTAGATTAGGCGAGTGTGAGCGACTACTAAGATACTCTGTAACATGAATTAATATTTGCTTTTGTATTTGTTGAAGCATAAAAGTATTTTATAGGAATGAAGTGATTTTATCCTATGCTATTGTTCAATTCACAGTGAGTACAGGGTATGTATGACAAAGACGTGCATATGATGTCAAATAAAAAACGCATTAATTCTAATATTTGCGACAATCTGACGTTAATGGCATAAGACAACATGCGACCAAACATCATGGCCAAACAGAGGTCGCTGTCTGGTTTAAATCGTGATAAAAGGGGGCTAGGCAAGAGAGGGAAGAGGGAGAAGAGAGGCTTGAGGAGAGAGATGGAGGGCAACTCAAGCAATCGCAAAATGTTTTTGTCATTGACCGCCAGCGGCGAAAATGGCGCACGGTCATTTGACTTGACTTGACTTGAGTTGATTTAAGTTTAAGATACATAGATACTACTCGGGGCAACATCAAGGCGAATCAAAACTAAACCTTTTACTAGCTTAAAGCACATTAGCTAGATTTGTTCACAAAAGCCATCGTATGTATGTATATATGTGTATGTGTGTGTGTGTGTGTATATTTCTTAATTGCCTCATGCTGAGGAAAAGGCTGTGCAACCGAACTTAAGATGCATCATCTTCAGGCGAATGTTTGTGTAACTAAATTTATACAAATGTGTAACAAATTTTGTGCCTAATTGATAACTTCCGACCAGCCCAGTCCCCCAGTTCCACAGTTCTTTAGATACATATGTATCCATATATCTGTCTGTAGCTGTTCACGCACATGAAAATCCATTTCGTGGATCGAGGGGGAATTCCTGACTTGTGATAATGAATTTAAAGATTCACTGTCAGCTTAGCGTAACTCAATCATATACTATAGTTGGAATACAGTAATACCCCTTCTCTCTCTCCCCCTCTGTATATTATATCTCTGTATATCTCTGACCGAATTTGTTTTTGTTTGCCTTTTGTAAGATACAAAACCAAACTGTACTTTTGTTGTGGTCAGTTTACGTTTTGCATTTTGTCATTTTGTTCTCTCAACCTGCCTCAGCTTGGTTGGCATCTTTACATACGAGTACAATAAATACATATACATATGTGGCATTTGACAATCTTGAAATTGAAGGCAGTCCTTTGATTACAGTATTACTGGTCATTTATTTACAGTTTCGAATTATCTAGCAAAATTTCTACGGGATTCTCTGTAAGTCTTACACCTACAATTTCTCAGTGCAATCTCATAACAAATATGTATGTATAAGTGCTTTAATGATAGAATACAGTCTCAATTTGCAAAGGGATTAGAAACATGGAGACGTCTTGCCATCTTGGCATATATTAAGTATTTACATATTTATCAAAATATACCTTTAAATGAGCTACAAGCAAAGCTATTTAATGTTTTTCTCTCTCTTGTTAATTTTGGTCGATCCGATAAATATATTATTTTAGTGGAGTTTTAATCCTCTAAAGTATGTAATTTAATATTTGTATATTTCCTTCTCAATTTTCCTCTGTAAACTCTTCTTTCTGTCCCTGAAAATCTAAAATAGCTGCTTCTTCTTATGGTCTAATAAATACATACAAATAAAAATAATATAAATATCGCATGACATCTCAATGAAACTCATTTAGTTTTAATATTAATATTAATAAGCTGAGTTTCATTAAATCCAGATTACAATGTTTAAATTATAGTTAACATTTGAGCAATGATAATTTTAAAAAATCATTTTTTTACAGAACGATTTTCTGGTTTTGTAGATATCTCAGTGATACAGAGAACAATTTTCATAATAATATGATGATATACATAAGTTGAAAGAAGTTCTGTTCAAATCGTTTAACAAATAATATTTATAAGTAAATCTTTATAAAATTCAGGTACGTTTAGTATTAGTCTGTATGGCTATAACTAAGAATTGCTATCAAATAGGAAAGAAATCGATTTTTATGAAATACTTCTTTATAACTTAACTATTAGGCAAGTCAACAATTATTGGTAAATTGGAAATAATAAATTAGTTAAGGCTACTTTAATTATAGTATTATATAAAATAGTATATCATATCATTTGATCCCCAAATTATTTATAATTAGCTGCTTTAATAATGATCTGTAGACTTTCTCTCGCCTAAGTTTGTTTGATGACTTTATAAATTTGCTAAAGGTGTAACCTGGATTTATTTACAAACTTAAGTGAAGCACTGTCAAATGTGTTTTTAAATTAGATATCATAAAAACTAATTTACTACTGTGCTTAAGGTGGAGAGTATCCAAGAATAAAAAAACTCTTACACAACTATCTAGATGTTTTCTTTGTAAATATATCCTAACGACACGTCGTTTTGGATCATAAACAATCTTATAAACAAAGTCATAATTTCTTAAGCAGATGTACTTTTTCTTTTTAGTAGTTGTCTTATCAGTTAGTCCAGCATAAATACGAGTAATCCCATTAAAGACTCACTAACTGATGAGACGTCACATCACGTCACGTTTTTTCGAGTGCGATATGAAATTATTGTGTTTTGCTGATAAACAGCTCGATTTCTAATTGTTTTTTAATGACTTGAAATTGTATAAAGTGTGTGTGTGGTTGAACTCACCTCCGTACATGACAAACAGGGTTATCTTGAGCATTATCAAATTGGGATTTATGCCGCGCCGTTGACAGAATTCGCCAAAGCGCGACAATTCGATTTTATCCTTATCGGTGAAAGTCTCCTCGCTGGCCATTTTGCCCATCTCTCGGATTTCAAAATATATATGTAAGCTAGTTGTCAATTTGCATGTATCTGTATCTTTGTATCTGTATCTGACTTGTGACAGTTTGAAGTTCGTTTCAATGAAATGCAGCGCTGCTGCCTTAGTTTAAGTTTCTCGGTCAGACGACACTGGGACACACACACATTCACACCCACTCGCACTCACACTGGCACACACACAGGTACAGGTACAGTACCAATACACACGCAATGTTAATAGGCTCTGTCAGTGTGTTCATCTGTGTGTGTGTGTGACTGAGTTTTCTTATGATTTTGATTAAATCCAATTGAATTTTTTGATCATAAACGGCGCGCAGTAAAATTGTTGTTGCCTTTTTTTTTCTTTCAGTAGTTGTTATTGTTATTATTTTATTTTATATATTTTTTTGTGTGTATACATACATATATTCACATTGTCACAGGCTAAAAATAAACATTAGTTTTATATTATTTATAAGATTAACGTTTTTTTTTTAAATATATAAGTAATTTTAAGTAAACTTTTGTATTGCTTTCTCTGAACTTTATACTATATAGACACTTTAGTATAATCAGTTATGATCTTGATTTGATTTCTCTGGATTTTTATTTTTAATTTGAAGGATTTTGCGCCGCGAGCTTTTGTAACTTTCACAGTCGCCGTTCGCACAGAGACTGAAAATGTCTCTTATCAAGCCAGGGAAAGATTTGTGCATACTATATTCTAAGTATATCTTTTGCAATCTCTACAGATCTGAGCACACACTCACTCACTTATTGTTGTGATAATCATCTATGCAGTCTTCTTACTTAAAGAGCAAACGTTGCTCACTTACACACAGTGTCTGTGTGACAAGACGATCATCATCATGATGATGATCATGATGATGAGTATTCTAACTTAAATTGGACCAGTCAACCAGTATTAGTGACAGATCTTGAGATACCGCCGTACCGCTCTCAGATACTTTTGCTGATGTTGTTGTTTGATACGACGACGTCGACAGCTGAGATCCACCAGAGATAATGTCGTTAGTCTATGTGCTTTTTGTTTCTTGTTTTTTCGTGAATGAAGATAAAACCCGAGCAGCGACTGACGTGCTACAATGTCACTCTGAGTGACAGTCTGTCAGACGAGAGATACTCGTTGTTGTGGATAGGCCAAGGTTTACCCAAAGGTGTGATCAAAGCCAAAGCTTACATCGAAATCAAGCAGATATCCCAAATGTACAATTCTTAATATCATATTAAAATTATATTAAAATATTTATTTATTTATTTTTGTATTCATTCATTTAGTCAATTATTTCTTTCTAAATTAATAATTAAATTAACTTATTAATTAAATTATTTATTTTTCATTTATTCATTTATTTTTTTATTCCTTAGGTTTTTTTTTCTTATATATTTACTATTTTTATTTGAATTTATTCATTTAGTCATTTATTTATTTCATTATTTTTATTTATTTATTATTTTTTCATTTATTTATGAAAACATGAAATATGATCATGATCTACAATTCCATTTAAATTTTGCAAGTCAACAATTAAAATAACTAAGATAAGTTAATAAATTATTTAATTTGAATTAATAAAAATTATAAATTGACCACGAAGCTGAAAATTAAAAATTTAATGTTAAAGATTTAGACTATAAAATCAACTTCAAATGAAGAAAAATATAAAACGCTTTATTGTGAAATATTATTCAATCAACTTCGTATTCACGTGATCTAGTGATTTTGAAAACGAGTTAATAGATTGCCTTATAAAATAATAGTTGTATATTTCTTTATTAAGTTTAAAATAAACTTAAGTACACTTAAGATTTATATAATTTACTTTATATTTATTTTGATTTATGTGAGCTTATGAATAATTGAGCAAGTGATTCACTTTTTTAAACAACTTTTACTTTTAAAATAATGATTGTATTAAAAACACACGTCAGCCGTATTCGAAGGACGATTCTGGAACTCCCAAAGTATCGATAAAATGTTGTTGTTGTTGCACATGCGATTGACGCCCAAAAAGATTTGCACACAAAAATCTGAGCTGAAGCAAAAAAGTTTTATGCATTTCGTTTTGAGGAACTATTCACAATGAAAAGATCAACGTTTTCCCTCCGAACACTTGGAAATTGGAAAATCAACTGGCAAATTGAGGAGAATCGAACAAAAACGTGGACTGCCAATCACATGGATAAAAGCCAAATTACCGTTAACAAAAACATTACAATTTACTGATTACTGATAACAGATAAGCAAATGACGATCGATTGATATGTGAAGTGCTGAGTGTCTCTTTGTCCGATATGCGACTTGGCAACATAGAAAAAAACAAAAAATAATGATGTCAACTTGCAGAACACGTTAACATTATTTGACCTTACTAATATTAAATCTATTCATAATAATAAAATTATTACTTTTATTTTTAATTAATATTTTTCATATAATTGGTATTTCTATATTTCAAAAACGATATTTGAAGTACGAAATCTAAGAATTTTTATATATTCAAACTTAAAATTGCTTTAAAACGCTTTCAGTTACTACTCACTAAAGAACTTATCCTGTTAAATATAGTCTTAATTTCTAAGTGTCAGTTGAACTGATTCCATAGCAGAAAAGTAAGAACTTTTTCGAAATTCTAAAAATATGTATGTATATAAGTTTTAAAGAACTTGATTTAAGATTTTATGAACCTGATCTGTTAGTCAAACGTGAGTCCCAAACTAATATTACGATTTTTTTTACTCATTTCTAGTAATTTTAAATGTATACTTGATTCAAGATTCGTTGCATTTTGTGTAATTCGTACTTATATCAAGAATACAAATCGAGTTCATTCAAACTTTATTTTAGTACGGCATTTTTTTCTCTGTTTACCATTACTTATATCAATAATATTACCTTTTGATCACTTTGGGTTTTTCTGTGATTTCCTTAATACATGCAATCAATTTTGAATCATTTAATCATTTTTTGAATATTCCAGACTTAAATCTATTACATATTATACTTTTTAAAATCTATTTTAATTTCCAATAAATAAAATGGATTATTAGTTTTAAATTTCTGTTGGTCAAAATAATAAAAGATACTCATTTTTTAATTTCTAGTAACGTCTCAGTTAAGATATTTTCACATTCCGCTAAATATTTTGTCATTTTATCCTTTTATTTGCAATTCATAAAATGAAATCGAGATTTTGCACGTTGGCCCATTCTTATCACATAAAACAGAATCCCATCAAAATAACAAGCAAAATTATTTTTAGCGACTATTATAAAATATGAATATATAATAAGATATACGATCAGCAGGCAAACACACTGTAAAGCGGCAAGCGTAAGCAACTTCCATCGCAGACTGACTGGTTATCACTATAAATTTTCTTATCGTTTACTGATTAAACGAGCTACCAAGACAAGAAGAAGCAGCAGAAGCAGATGCTGCAGAAAACGAGATCACACGTTGCAGACGGATTTCAAAACTGTTACGCAAAAAAAGTACACAGGGAAATTGCAAACAGAATTTGCTCATCGGCTTAAATAGCTCTCGTGATTTATGTGGATGTATCTTTAAGTATGCCATAAAGTATATAGTATCTATAGAACACTATCTTGTATCTCAATAAATGTCGTTCAACTGATCACCTTTATTTAATTGTCTAATTTAAATTAATCATATTGTATAAATTTAATTTCGATTGCGCGCCAATTGTTTAAGTATCGATAGTATCGAATTGAAGGAAAAGTGATGCTTATAAAACTGCTTAATAATTGATACAATTGAGTCATAATACACTGCTTGCAACGAAGATTTTCTGAAAAAAGCCTTATTGTTTATGCACTAGATGGCGCTAAAATATATATGTGATTACTTGCTTTAATGCATTTTTGTGGCTATTATTGTTATAGTAGATTACTAAAAAGAAATTTTTGATTCTTAAAAGTTTTATTACATTAATCACTTTAATTTTATTAGGTCAAACATTTTATTATATAAATAAAGCAATGTGAGCGCCATCTATTGCTAAGATATTAATTAGCACAGCTCTATCGTTCGTTTATGATAACTGCTATTACGCTTATATCTATCAGCTTTTGTCGCGCAGCTAAATACTGAAAATACTGAATCAGGTTTGAATTTGACTTAAATTTGTATGAATTTATGTCCTGTGGCACTCCTGAATATGTTTGCTATTGCTAGTGATGAATTATTGTGATTTAAATAGTGATTTATCGAAAATTGGTCCCATGTCATTTCTCTAATAAAATTAATTATATAAAAAAAAACAATTTAAGCAAATTTAAAAACAATTTCTAAAAAAAAAAAACAAAATTCAAAATTTTGTAAAATAATTAGGTTTATTCTAAAATTGGTTGATGCAATTTATTCTTAGCGTGGCGAAGTTGAGTAAGAAATTAAAAAAAAAAATTTTAATTCGAGAAAAATTTAACAGAATTCTAGTAAAATTTGTAAATTAAAATTTTTTATATGAAATGTGCAATAGAGTAAATGCAAATCTGTTAGGCTTATATTATTGTATTAAAATGAATAAAATAAGCTTCCAGCTGTGTAATTACAATGCCCAATGAATTTTGTATAATTTTATGGCATGTCAGTGTGTGCACACTGGTGCTGCTCGCATCAACAATTGTCTAAAAAATACCACGAAATACCAAGCTTTTTTCGGCGATATTTTTAAGTTACTTGGATAGGGGCATACTGCGTTTGAATTCGCATTTGTTGTTGTTAGAGTTGGGCTTTTTAGTTCAATTTGCTGAAAAGTTCAATCGTTCATTTTTCAGTCGTGAACTAAATCAGTCATTTAGTTCAGTTTAGTGATGTAAATTTGAGTGAAAACATCGATGTCGATGTGCATCGATGTTTTTAAAATGAAACATCGATGTTGGATGATACATCGGGTTCGAAACATCGATGCATCGAAGTATGTCCCATGGTTTAAAACGTTCAATTTAAAAAAAAAAAAAAAAAAAAAAGAGTTTCTTAGCTAAATAAAGGTGATTTATTCTTAAAAACATGTGCTTTCATAGCAGGCTTTTCAGTTTCAGAGCAATTTTTAACTTAAAAAGAAACAAAACAAATAAATACTTATACTTCCGTAGCAGTCTTTAACTTAAAAAGTATTTATAAAGTATAAATTTGCTTACTTTGGCATTGCAAACACTGTTCATAAATAAACGCACACTCGTCATACAAAAATAGCGTATTGAAGATGAGACAACTGACGATAAATACGCAAAATTGTGAAATTAAGCCGATGTTTTTCAAAACATCGATGCATCGCCATGAAACATCGATGAATCGACATCTCCAAAAACATCGGAAAACATCGGGAAACATCGCCAAAAAAACATCGATGTTCGATGCATCGATGTTTTCTTACATCACTAGTTCAGTTATTCAGTTGGTCATGAACTATGAACGATATGGTTTCTATTCAGTTGTCATGAACTATGAACGATATGGTTTCTATTCAGTTGGTCATGAACGATGAAAGATGAAATAAATTTTTTTTAAAAACTTACTGACCAGCTGCGAAATGATCGATTTAGTTCATGTTTGACTGAATAAGTTCGTTCGTTCATCTTAATGCCCGTTCATTTGAACTTTTTCGGAACGAAAAGACACAACTCTAGGCATACTGCGTTTGAATTCGCTTTTGTTGTTGTTTTGACGCCGCCGAAGCACGACGTACAAGTAACGTCGGGTTATGGTTGTTATAAAGTTTATTAATTACAAATAGTGAAGTGTGTTCAAAGCCGACAAAGCGCAAGCAAGATAAGAGCCTATAGTGTATTATCTAAGCGCAGCAAGAAACCGAGATAAGATAAATAGAAAGCCAACGACAAATTAGCAAAAAATATTCTGCAACTGAAGCCATCGCAGTCGCCGCCGCGTGAAAAATACAAAAAAATTAAAGAGAAGAAACGAAAAGAGAAGAGTAGAGAAGAAGAGTTCAGTGCCAGGTGCCAGCGTCCGCATCGTTTGTTTGTCTCTCATTTGTCTGCGCGTCGCGTTGTTAATGTGTATTAGTTTTTGATTGTATGCGTGTGTCTGTGTGTTTAGTTATAAATGCACCTGTGTCTGCCTTGCGAAAAACTCCAAGCATAATTGCATATCCCAGACACCAACAACAAGAAATTCGCTGACCGCCGCCGCGTGTGTTTGTGCCTGTGTGTGTGAAAATGTCATTGCCAGTGTCGACGCTGACGTCGCAGTTAAAGTAAAGATAAAAGCAGAGAACGCGCGCGACCAGCGATAATAAAAAGTGAATCAAAACGTCGCCGCTAGCCAGTGTTTGTGTGTGTGCGTGTGTGTGTCAAAGAGAGGAGAGAGTGCAAAGCGCATTCATTTTATCCATCTTATTATTGCTGTTAACTACAACAAGTTCTGTCCAAGGGAGCAGCGAAGTCGACGCTAAAACAACTACAAAAGCAACAACAACAACAACGGTTACCATTCAACTTGTACGTCCAGCGCAAAGAATCGCGTTTAAATTCCTGTTTTCTTTTTCTTGCTTTTTGGGTTTTACAAAGGTGAGTGAATGTGCCGTTATTTGGCGTATTTCTGACACACTTTTTCAATCAATGGAGCCCACATACTATTTTTTGGGGGTGACATTCCGTTGGAGGTTGTTCTATGTGCTGAAATTTCTCGAGTCCAAGCAAGCAGTACTCAGCATCCAATTGGGGGTGGTTTTTGTTGTTGCGCGTATCTCAGCTGAGACACACACACACGCAAAAGTACAAACAGATAAATCTGCCTAGTGTTGTTGAAGGCCATTTGAGGCATTTTTATTTTGCAATTAGTCGTAGTAACAAACAAAAACTGGAAATATTAATGATTAGACTTCTTAATTGTCGAATCAATAATTTTGATGAACTTGACCCAGAGGCGATCCCACGTGCAGTCTCAGATACAGATACAGATACACAGATACATTTTCATCGCTCGACTGTTGTAAATATGTTAGTGGCATGCATTTGTGGCAGTTGCACAACAATCTCAAACTCAAACATAATCACACACATTGTGTGTGAGCTTCACACAACTTTGTTAGTTAGTCTAACTATGTATCTTCTCTAGTCATTAATCACAATGACTAAATTGTGGTTGCGTTTTTTCTTATATTTTCTTTCTTTTTAGCTCAAATGTTGTTAAGCCGACATTGTCGGTCGCTTTAAGCCCATTACTCAAGGGGTTATAAATAGAAGGCTGGGAAAAAAGGTCTGGCCACATAAGACGAACCTTAAAAAATACTTAAATTAAAGTTGAAAAACAAATTAAAAATACCCTACTTTAAAAATGAACAAATGCATATATTATTAATTTGAAATTTCGATCAAAAAGGTCAAAGCCTTTTTTGTTTGAAATATCTGAAAATCTGATAGGTAATACCTATTAGGTATCTATCAACATAAAATAATAATTTTCCATTTCAATTGGAATTTGAAAATTAATTTTCTTATTGGATTGTTCACTTTTCTATGCCCATTAACAGAATCTGAATACTTATTAATATATAATATGTTGTATAAACAATAAACTTTTCGATATCAACAAGCACAACAACCTACTGAATGTATCTTTGTAGGAAGTGTATCTATGAAATGCGATCAAATATCAACGCCGCACTTTTCAGTACAGAGAGCGTCTCGCTCTACTCGTGACAGGTGGATTTTTGTTTAATTTCTCTTCTATTCTTTTTTGGCCGTTTTGCGTCTTATTTAATTTAACTTTACTCTTTCTGCTCTGCACAGATTTATTCTTGTTCTTATTTGTTTTGTTTATTTACTTTTGCTTTGCTTTGCTTTCCTCTTTGGCTACCTGAGTCATCATTTCGTCTTCGTCTTCTTGTGTCTTCCTATTTGGTTTGCTTTGCTTGTTGCGCTTACCTGCGGCAGGTGTATTGTAGTACTTAGTATCCAGTCTGATAACACTAAGCAGCATAGAAAAGTATTTGAATTTGTCTGTTGCTAAAATTGATTTGAAAGCACAAAAATGTTGACTGAATTCGATAGTTTATGTATAAAAATTTCTGTAATAAATTTAAAAGAGAGATGTATGCCATTATTGATTTTGTATTGCTATTGATTTTTATAGCTATGTTGTCTAGTGTCATTCAATTGGTTTCCCTCAGAAAATTAAAAAAGAGGTAGATTCATTCATTTGCCTTGCCAGCTGGGTATTCCTCTCGAAATATGCAAATGCCAATATCTTTTGGCAAGAAGTTTATCTTTATCAAGATATGTTAGAAACTACAGGAAACATTCATACATATTGTATAGAGAGAGAAGTCTATTCTCTCTGAGGGTATTTTGGCTGATTGACGATTCATTTCCGTTAACTAGTGCAAAGTCTTTCATCTGGACGTGGCTTTAAACGGGCCTATTAAATTTTATGTTCTCTTAATTACATTCTGTTGCCTATTAGATACACGGCCTTTCCAACTATGACGAGACTCTGCTAATGTGAACTCTAATGACTTGTAGACGCGTATTATGAAAGCGCTGCAAATGTGATTACAAATTTTACTGGACAGATTTATAGGCATATCGATACATACTGAAAGAAACTGATGAATATCGAAAGAGGAAAAGTTATTTTCAGTGAAAGAGAAGGAATTACTACTAAAATTTTGTAAACATGTCAAATATTCTAAATCAAAAATAAGTCTAGTCATTATCTAGAAGATACTCTGTCTTTTAATGGCAACTCTGTCTGGGTTTTTCATACATGATGCATTATTAACTATAGTTTATTACGCCCTTATGCCGTGTAAAAACAAGACTTTCAACATATTTTCTCCATATAATAAAAGCACACATGTTTGTTGAGAATACTTTCAGGATGTTGTAGACTCTTTTTTCTCTCTAGGGATTTCACTATTTTCTTCTATTTTTTTTTGGTGATTTGCAATGTGCGCTGCATTTCCATTAACCTGCCACAACTGAGGAGCGTAGTGTGTAGTGTGTTATGTGCCTGCAACAAGGTGCAACATGTCTGAAAGCTACCAGTCTGCATTACTCACTCCCTCTCTGTCGCTCTCTGTCGTTTTCTTTCTTTCTCTGTCTCTTTCTTTAACCGTTTCTGTCCTTGACTGCCAACTGTTGTGTGTTCTTTCCTTTTCTTTTTGTCTCCTTATTTACTTGTGCTTCTGTCTACCATTCGCTGCTGTCCGTTGTGGCTGCTGCTTCAGCGCCTTCTACTTCTTATCTTTTAGAGTACTTGGATAGCTTTATTGAAGCGAGGGCTGCCTCTTAAGTTTACACTAGACATTGACTCAAATTTGATGCATATTAAACTTGGTAATTTAAAGTTATATATTTCTTATATTAATTGTTACTTAAAAAACCTTACTTGCTTATTTTATTTCAAATATTATTTGACATAAAATAAGTAAATAATTATTATTTTACTTTTTAAATAAAGTTATAAATAAAAAAAAGACAGTTGATTTATCGTACAATATTTTTATTAAATTTTTATTTATTATTGCCTATTTTTTTATACATAAATACATATTAAGAAATATTTCTATAAACTCACTTGACATCCCCTTTGTATCTTTGGCCATACACTTTTATTGATATCGTATAAAAAGGCGATTCCTCAAGCTGCTTACACATACACAGATACATGGCATTTGTGGAATGTTGCTTAGTGTACACTGTACACATACATAAGCATATATGTATGCACATACATTATGCTTGCAAGGTAAATGGCAAACTAGACTCGATAAGACATGACTGCTGTTCACTCGTAAATCGCTGCCTTCTTCTTCCCACATGTTCTTCTCGTTTCTCTCTCTCTCTTGGGATAAAGTTCATGTTGTATTTATATGTGTGCAACTAAATAACAATAGAAACTGCAAGACACCCACTTGAACAGTCACTTCAGGGCCTAGTCTGGTCTATTCTGTTTATCCGTCTGTCTGTCTGTCTTAACTTGGCTTGGAATCTGCTCCTGTTCACAGCTTTCTTTCCTTCGTTTCAACTCTTTGCCATGCATAGTTTTCGCGTCTTGATTTTTACGCTTTGAGGTCGTTTCTAATGAGCTGCAACTACACATTTCTATGCTACATTAATTGGAATTGAATTTTGCATTGTTGCCGCTTCTCTGGTTTCCACTTATTTGGCGTTTTTTATTTTCTGCCTCTCAATTTATGTGGGAGTACAAAATGCTGTTGCTTTTGAAATTGTCGGAACGGTAACTCATTTTTACTAACACTAAATACACATACTCGTAATTAACTGCAAAATAAATACTTCCACTTCAGTTGTACTTGGCAGTCGCATTTCTCATGCCAGATTTCCAAATTAGTTTTCAAATGTAGAGAGTGTAAATCTAGTGGGCTATGAAGAATCGTTTTTTTTATTTTATTTTCGATTTAATATTATTTTATTTAATTTTTGAATGTTGCATAAAATTGTACATTATTGTAAACTTTGCTTATCCAGACATTTTTTGTGGTAAATAAATAAATAAGAAATAATTTCAATTGTGTTGACTGTTCTTCAACTAATTAATAAATAAATTAATGCTCAGTAAGCCATGACAAAATCAATAATTTTATTTCCAAACTCTCTTGTAAGTCCATAAGTTATGAGATTAATTTAAAGTTCACTAAACGAGTCTCTAATCCAAACTTATTGCTCCCCTAAGCTCTCCGTAATTTCCCTGCTCAGTGAACTGAGAGATGAAGTTTAAACTGTGAACTACTTTACTACAAGTATTTACTTAGCTAACGAGCTAAGCTCAACTCAATTAAGCTTCAACTTATGCCTCTCTTTAGCTCTCTCTTTCTCTGCCCCTCACTCTCAGATGTAAATACTTTGCACCTCCAACTTTAAGTAATTGTTGCAGGAAGTTGAGAGCTTGATGATTTGCCAAATGTGCAATAAAAAATTGTTGCTCGCTGTGTCATAAGCCATTATAAGGCAAATCGGCATTGCGATTTTGGACTGCATAGGAAATATTTGAGGCAAGGCTGTTGCCAAGATTTATCTTGTCCTCTGTTGCTGCTGCTGCAATCAGTCGACAACACTTGAGAGGAAATATTTTGTTGAATACACTCACACAGACAAACACAAGTAGACAAAAGTTATACATGACTGTGTACAATTGTAGACAATTGCAACTGTGGCATGTGGACTTTGTTTAAGGCCATGGCAACAACTGTTGTTGTTGTTGTTACTGTTGCAGCATTTTTGACAAATTTGTCTGCTCGGTCAATAAATGGTTTATGCAGCTTCGTCTGCAATCGGAACTGTTTTCTCTCCTCAGGCTGTCAGGACATGCAGGATGTGTCGCAGCCATCAACCTTTTTTTTTTTTGGTACAAGTCTAGTTTTTTTATTTTCAGCAGCTGCAAACTTTTTTATCTTATTAGCTTTTTTTATTGTTTATTGTAGTTCTTTTGCAGTTCTTTTGCAGTTCTTTTTCAGAGGCTGGCAAACAGCCAAGACTAGCGCTAAACTAACGGGACATAATTATAATTTATTACGCTCGAAATTGCTTGGAATTGTAGAGATTCTTTATTTGTTCCGGGAAGAGTTTGCGGAACAAACTTGAAAATAAGACATCAAAAGTTTTGAGAGCTTTAAGAGCAAAAGTTACAATTGCTACAGCTGTTGAAATTAAAATGAATGTCATAATGTGTGTGAAAATTATGTGTATCTATGGCTATTTAAACATGGAAAGAGTTTACAAATTTAGTTAGGTATTTGAATGATTGCTTAGTTTATTAATTTCTGCACCTTTCAAAGTCTAAGAACTTTTTCCGAATCTTTTTAAATTTTACTCAAGTTTGCTATTAATTTTTAATTTATGTTTTCAATATTTCATTATTTGGTTTGTTGAAACCTTTGCCCTGACCTGATCAGTAGACGGTAATAACATTACTTTACCTGTAGTCTAAGAAGTCTCCATTATTCATTGTATTCATATTTCATACGTCAACTGACCCTCAAGCAGATCATTGTACAATACAAAATATTGATTCCTGTGTATTGTTTATTGCCAATTTTGCTTTATGTTTACGTTTTTCAAGTTCTTGTTGCTAAATTACGAATTGTTTTTTGTGTTTCTTTTTCGTTTTATCTGTACTCTTTGCACGTGTGTCATTGATTTTTTGTTAGACTCGAGGTTTTCTGACTGCAATTGTTGTTGATTGTTTTGCCTTGTCGCTTTATGAATCGATGAGAGTTTTTGTCAACATGCGATTAAGAAACCCAAAAAAATAAATAAATTTGTTGTAGTCAGTGAGATTTAAAACCAGGTAGACAGATTGATATGGCGATATGTATAATCTTCTCTTGTTGTGAATATCAAGAATAAATGTACATCAAGATAAATGCCTTCATTCTAATTACATTAATTTTTTTAAAGTTTATTTCATATTATCATTTCATGATATCATCTTCGATGAGTGTTGATGATTCCAAAATGTACATATATAGCATATATCATAAAACTCAATAGTTTCTGATCTCATTTCCTGCCCGATACAGGATGAAGTAACGGAAAACGACAATTAAGTCGAGACGAATGAATTGGATTGGAAATGAACAGTAAATTCTAAAAATATCGAATTTATTGAATGACAATTGTGCTGTTCAACTGTTCTTTGTATACCCTGCACATCAATAGAGATACAGACAAAAGTATATTGTAAATTGTAAAATGTTTTTCAAGTTCTGGGAAAACAGGAAAGGTCACGTACTTAACAATTAGTTGCAGGGTATCTACCTCTCAACGACTTTCGACTAATGGCACTTTTACTTGTTGTTACCAAATGAATTGGAACGATTGGGTCACTGTCTGTTTAAACCCCTTTCCATTGTTGTCAGTGTTGTTGTCGTTGCTGTTGCTATAGTGACTGTTATCTCGTTGTTGCCTTGTCCATTGTTCATTAATTTTTTTGACCCGAGCAAATAAATGTGAATTGTTGTGCCGACTCCTTTTTCTTATTTCATCTCTGTCTTTTTCCTCTAGTAATGCCAATTTTAATTTTTAGACAAAAACACGTGGCCAAAGGCAGATGAGAAAAGCGGAAATGAAAATTGTTCAACTCTGGCTCTGACTCAGACTTTTTACTTGAGTTTATTGAACTCGGAGTGTCTAACGAACTGACGATTTATGAAAATTATGTGTTCATGTGTCGTCGCTTAATAGAGTGTGAAAGGTTGAAGCGATTTCGCTGCTCGGAAACTTGGAATTATATATTTTGTTATTTCTTTCTAACTATTAAAGTCCGAAAGTCTAGTTTAGAGTGCCGAAAACTTGTATAAATGGTGTATAAAGATACATTTGTTTATAGAATTCTGATAAACACGTGTCTCTTTGTGAGTAAAAGACAGATTATAAATTGTTTAATATATTATAAAAGCTGAATACATTACGGAATTGGGTACTCGGTATATTCTCGAGATAAATAAATTTTAATTGTTAGTATTTCAACATAAAAAACAACAAACTTGTCTGTTGTCTCAGGCATTTTTCTGTAAACATGAACTTTGATCTTTGAAAGTGTGAAAGAATTTCAAGTGTGTGAAAACTGCGATGTACTCGTATGTAATTTTAACACGTCACTTTCGAGTGTATTTCAAGTGTTTCGAACAACAACTATGGAACCCAAATAAACAAAGCGATTATCGAAACAATTTGACTTAAATGAATTGCTGCAATTGCGATGCACTTCACTTAACTTAACTTAATTACCCTGCATATCTACGATTTTTTTTCTTCTATTACATTCGTTTAAACTCATATCGAATTGGCAGATTTGTTGAATTAATTGCATTTGCCAGGACAGAGGCCACCGCCTACTTAATTAAAAACGTATTTACTTTTGGCCAAAATAAAAGGAAAACTAGAAAAGTGGAAATTGGTTTGCATTGCACGCAACACTTTGGCCAAGTCGAAAAGCAATCGCATCGAGTCCTGCCCATGGCTAATTGGCACACCTTTAACCTTCCTACATAGATTGCCAGTGCAGGCCAATTAGCACCTTGGCCACAAGTACAACCAACGTAGGGGGCAACCTCTGCAACTTTTACTTATTCACTTTGCTGATTTGCAATCTAATCGAAAGTCGTTTACCTCACGGCACGGCGAATATTAATATAGGTGAAATTATGGAAATAACAGAAACTACAGTTAAGATACTCGGTACATTTTATTTATTGTTTAAGTCGAAGAAACTGTAACTTGAATAAAACTTTTTTCGCTGAAACTGAACAAAGAATCAAGTTTATCGAGTTCGGATTACAACTTTAGATTAGACTTATTTTTAGTCATTATTATTAACCCTCTATTGCCCAAGACCGCCTCTAGACGGGGTAAAAAAAAATCTTAGTAAAAACTTTAAAAATTAATATAATTATATTAGATTTATAATTAAAAGTATATTGCTATAAAACTTTATGAATAACTAAATATTCCATCAGCCAGTTTTTCTTTTACCGCTCTACGATGAGATTTACATCGAATTTTCTAGGACTGAAAATTAGTGAATGCTCAAATTTCCTTTTTTGCCTGGGCACTAGAGGGTTAAGACTTGTTTAAATATATTTAATTTGTTGTTTTCTGTCCATTATCTATTCATTAATTTAAGAAAGTATTGTGAGAACTGTCCTTAGACCACTAAAATCACAATTAAGTTACATAATAAATTATGATTTTTCTTGTCAAAAGAAAGGCAAATTGTCTATTCGGTCTTGGTCAACACATAATCGTACCTTTTTGGCCGTTTCGCTTGTTAACAAATCAACATTGAGGGGCGTTCGTTGCGCCTCATTTATAGAGACAACGACGACAAATGTTAACTTTTACCAGACGGAGTTGTTTTTGTTGCTGATTGTTAACATTGAAGGCAGTCTCATTATTATTTTCACATATTTTGTTGAGGTGCACACACGTTTAGACGATTTAGCACGGCGTATTATTGTTTTTGTTGTAGTTTTTGTTATGCTTAAATTATGATTAGCGGTTTGTCATTGTCATCGCCGTTTTACTCGGACGCTGATCATGTTATTTATGCGTTAACATTTGAGTAAGTAAAAGCAAACGAGGCTACGCCTCAAGCTGAAAGCTCAAGCTCATCATTATCAATTCGATCATAATGTTCATGATCATGATCATCATCTGTCGACTGTCGACTGTGTCGCATTCCCAAGTAAAGTAGGCAAACGTGACGATCGCTCAGCTCAATTGATTTGCCTGACGATCGTTGACTATGCATTGAGGAAAGTGGTGCCCAGTTGGAGACTGGAGACTGATTGTGGTCCATGTTATGATATGTATTGCACTTTCCAATGCTTAGCTCTTCACACACTTCACTCTTCACAAACGGGCGAAAGTTTTTCACACTTTTCACAGCCAATTAGTGAGAGTGCAAGTGAATGTGGGGGAGTTCACTTTAAAAAAAGGAAGAAAACAATTTAATTTAAATTTAACTAACTAAGCATAAAGTAAAATGTCCCTTGTTTTCCATTTTATAACTATTTGCAATTTTTTAATTTGCTTGTATTTTTTACGGACATTTTCCCTGAGTGTAAATCTTACGCAATATTAAATTAATCCCTGAACACCTTCCATTTGGTCAGCTCTTAAGAAATCGCACTCAAAACACTCAAAAAACACTCATTCAAACATACACACTCGTACAAACGTCTTATTCAATTTAACTAAAAGTTTGTTGCGTGCCCAATTGGCATTAATTCAACATCTGTCATTTTATTTACCAAACACACAAAATTATTATACGAATCGCGCATTTTGACCATACTTTTCCGCTTCTTTCAATCGCCTTCGCCTTGGCTCTTAATAGTTTTTCCTACATTTTGTGTTGCCATTAATTAATTTGTATGCACTCGCTTAATGCCCTACAAAGTAGTTATGATAATTGTGGCTAAACCATGGATCGTCTAATTACTACAGCAAATATTCATTTAACTCCACTGCGTTGTTTATTTATAAGGCAGAGAATAAAGTCTGCTATCTGTGAATTGTTCGAGTATTAAATATAATGTTGGTATTTTTATATTTTACTGTTAACTATTTTTAGCATTATTACTATTTGACTTCTTTAATCTGTGTTATTATGTTAGTATTATTGTGTTGTTTGAATTAAGAACTACATACGGATCCAACTGAAAAGTTTTTTTATTTACCATGACAATTATTGTATGAAATTTTCTATGAATGGGTTTCTTACTCATTATGTTCTTCAGATAAGATTTTCACTCACTGGAAAACTTTTACCTGAAGTGTTTTAAGTCTAAGATGGATACCACTTTCATTTCTTCCAATAACTTTTAAATATTGCTCGAATTTCAATTGAATGTTGTAAGTAGAATCTAAATTCAAGAATTGATTTTTAACAGTTTTTTTTGTTACCCCACGGTTGCAGATTATAAAAACTTTTTGTGCCAATTTGCGGTCATAAACATTACGACTAGCTACTAACATATAGTATTATAGGGTATATAAACATGTACAGCAGCACCACGTGCAATTATCAGTCGCATTTATGATGCGTTTTTGTTGCAATATAACCTTATACAATTATAGATACATTTACTCACACAGATACTCATCGTAAAATGTAAACATGAGCCAGGTCACAACTTATATTGGACTGTTAAACGGTTATAAATGATATTGTTCGCTTTTGCATTATGAATTTTTATGGGCAGACTTTCTAGTCATAAAAACGGGAAATCAGCGTAGAAAGTCAAATTCAATTTGCCTCAAATGAAATTGAGTTATCCAATTTGGCAATGTAGAAGGTTAATTCCGTAGTTTATAAATCTGTTGATATTGTAGTAATTAGTCATTTATAATTATCAGAGGAATGAGGATAAATAAGAGTAAAGCATTATTATATTTAACTGATTGAATCAATAGAAATTAAATTGAAAGATCTGTTAATTAAAGAATGAAAAAAAAGTTACTAAGTATGTTCAGCCTTTCGGCTCAACACAAGTTATTAATTATTGTTATCACAATGCCTTTATTAGGCCATATAAAATATCACTTTGATGCTTACACGGTTCTATGTTTTTGTGACTATGTTGTGACTAACTGTCGTGTCGAACGATAAACAAACACTTCATTAAGCTAATCTAATACTCGTCGTATTCCAAACAACATTTGCACATGATCTAATTTCCAGTCTATTTGCTATGGCAGATAAGTAAATAAATAAAATGGAATTAAACAAAAACCGTTTTCAATTTCATAATCGCAATATGTACTTGTTGTGGCTTGTTGAATGGTGTGTTAATAACAACAAATGTGGGTTAATTTATGGGAATAATACAGGTGAATGTGGAAATATACACAAGCAAGGCAGGGAAAATAATGGAACAAAGAAATATGGTGTCGATAATAATTTAATCATTTGCTAAATACATATATGATTTAATGTCTTTTGTTGCCATTTCATGTTAATTTTATAATTACATTAATTATATTTTCTCTCTCTTTGCAGGTAAAAATCTTTTGACTAATTTTGTGTAAGTAGATTTTAATCATAAAAAGACACCCAAAATTTGTTTTTAATATTTTTTTTTAAATATTATTTCTATATAAATAAAAAGGAGATAAGCTTACGTGTTACCTTAACTAAAAAATGAATGACTAAAACCAAAATTTAAAAGGATTTTTTAATTTAATTTCAAATTGCGTCGCGCTTTTAACGCGTTATATTTTCCTACACTTAAAAGGTTTTTTTCTCTTGTGGTTTTTTAATGACAAAAGTGTAAAAATTCTTTGGAGCAGACACCCCCACGAGTTGTTAATCGCAGAACACGTTTACCACCATATTTGAGAGTGGTTCCCAGGTGTTTTGGTAGTTTGGCCAGTTCCTTTACTCGACTTTATTCACATGCGTACATATATTTATGCAAATACCTGTGTTGTTGTGGGGAAATTATGTGAGTGGGCGCACCTTACACACACACACACACACATACACTCTGAAAACTCTGCATTTATCAACAAAAACTACAAATAAAAAAAAAGAGTGGTGGTTAGATTTACTTGAACATGCTCCCTCAATCCAGAAGTCGTTCCATCAAGCACTCCCACTGTCTGTGGTGTGTGGGGAATGCTTGATAGACTCTGTCGCTGTCTCTGTCTGGTTCGGGAGTCATGCAACTCCATAAATACCCAACAACTCCAATAAAACACGTTGCGGATCCAGGTTGTTATTTAGACCTCAGAGCAGACACATTTTTCAGCGGGGGAAGCCGCTCCCCTTTTATCCACAGCTTGTTGTTGTTGTTATTGCGCCGTGCCCCTGTTTGCTGTTGTTTTTTTATTGTCCACTAGCGTCGTCTGGGGTCCACGTGTTCACCATAAGCTACTACCGGCTGCCCCCCGTCCGTCCCGTTCCCCTCTTCCTTTGGTCTGGCAGTTAGTTTCATGTCTAACTGCAGTCGGAAATGCTATGTGACTATTTGACTGAGCTTCATGAACTATTCACATTTGTTATGTTGCTATACCCTGTGTGGGGAGAGGGTAGCCCAGTTGTTTAGTTAAGCAAGCTGATTTAACGGGTCAAATATCGCAAGAATGCAGACTTGAAAACAACAATAACTTCTCAGTTTAGTTAGACACTAATTACAGGGAATTCGAATTTAAAGTACATTCCTATTTATCTTAATGGTGAAAATATGTTACCTTTTATTAGTTACAAAAAAACAGAACAATAAAAAATAAACGAATTTCATACTCTTTTAATAAGAATCTTAAAATAATAAGTCAAATTTAAATAATAAAATTTAGTTAGATTATTTACAAGATTTTCTATTTTTTTTTTAATTTTTGGTTTAAAAAATTGGGACAAAATTTAAAACAATAAACATATTTTTTTTTACAGACTACAGATTCCTTTATCATAATTTGGTGGTTTGCTGCCCTGCTTAGAACTGTTTATTCTGTTTATACCTGATATTTATTAAGTTAATACCTTGCTGAATTTAAATTTCCTGATTTTCCAGAAATACGAAAATATATTCTAGGATACTATATATAAAATATTCAGATTCATTACATTATTCAAATTTAAAATAATCTTTGAATTACCCAATTTTAAATATCGCACAAGATTATTTTTTTAGTTTTTCTGCACTTGCAACGATATAAGTAAATAAATCACATTGAGTTGTTTATGTACTCGCAAATAAAACCCTTGTAATGTATCTTTAGCCAAACATTTCGACATTTGTGTCTGTTGAACAAATGTTGCAGGCGGCAAGGCAAAACTTGATATGAGAAAATAATAATTGGAAAATCGGAAAATATTCTCAACTGTGGAATTTATTTTATTTTATTTTTTTTTTGCTAACATATGGCCATATGAATGTCAGACGCTTGGGAGTTGGAGCTGAGACTTCAAATACAGTTGGAGCGTGAGAATCAGCACACAAAGTAATGACAAAAGCATAAAAGATTAATAAAATAAGAGTATGAGCTTGTATTTAGTTCACAGTGTTGGATCATTCAGTAGAGTACGCGTATTTGCAGTTGTTTCCTGCTGTAAATGACTTGAGCAGTTCCAGGGACAATCCCTAGTTTGCCTAATGCAAACTCAATTTAGCACGGAAAATAGTTTTTTCTTCGGCTTTTGTTTTTTGTCTGGCATTGCTGACAACGCCCACAGGTAGCCGAGTTGCTTCTTCCAGTTGCCAAGTCTTTGTCTGCACTTTGTCGCTTCCTGTTACAGACAAAAGAACAAGGAAAAAAACACTAAAGTTGTGATACACTAAGGGAATTAACATTTTATTCAATATTTATAAGTTTTCTAGTTGTATACTTATTTAATAACTATTATGACTGCTTGTAAAGTGTAACTTCAAGTGCAAAACTTTTTATTTCCTGATTTTCTTACACAGATTACAAACTTTATAACAAAGTGTATGTAACATTTTCTTAGGGTACAATCATTCTTTGTTGGGCTTAGCGTCTGTCTGATTGTGGTTCTTTGGTGTTTCCTTTGTTGATACCATCGTCATCAGCAGTAAGAGCATTTTAGCCAAGTTAATGACTCAGTTTTTTGCATGAATTTTGTTGGCCGTCATTATTTATGCCCGCTTCCTGGACTTGACTTTCTTCTTTCACCGTTTTGCTCATCGAATTGTCAAAAATATTTCTGGCAAAAAAAAAAAAAAATAAATAAAGAAAAACAAGCAAAAGCAGCCAACTGGCACCGACACCGACCGGTTTTAATTCCCTTTACAGAGGGTATCATTATTTTATAATAAAGATCTTAAAACAATGTGGAAGAAAGTATATATATTTTGGATCCACAGATTCATTTATATTTATTTGTCAAGTAACCTCAATGAGCATTTGATTATTTAGTTTAAGCTAAAAGAAAATTCTATAGCTTAATAAAGTATCATACAAATACATTCTAAATAAAAGCCTTTTTTACACTGAGATCAAGTAAGGTTTAAGCAAAGTAAAAAAACATAATGCAAAATTTGAATATTTTTATATTGTATTTAAAATAAAATGTTAAATAAAAAAGAGTTGATACATAATTAAGTATAGTCAATTAAAGTTTGAAAAATACATAAATAAATATGTATTTAGTATAAGATTCGAAATGTGGCTATTTTAGTTACAATTCAGTAAAAAAAATAATAAAACAAAAAAGTTTTCAAAAATAAACGCAAATAAAAAAATCTGTAAGGGTCTTAAAACTTCGCCATGCTGAAGATTTAAATTCTTTCTTGGCTTTCTCGCTGTATTCTTACGATTTTTGCTGACTTCTACATGCAAATTGAAATAGCGTGATCTATGTATATATGTAAGCATGAATATATATATATGTATATACATGTGTAGATATATAAAATATGTATTAAGTATGCTGGCATGCTTTAAGTTTATGCTGAAATTCGTGTTTAAACACTGCACGGGCGGCTAAGAGGGGCTTTAAACCATGGCCGGGAAGAGTGTTTAGCATGTGCACATGCCTGTAAACTGGGTTAACTTCCAGAGAAGTTCTTCTGCGACATGTGCGGGTCTCAGCCCATTTTCTGCTGTGCTCAACTCATGTGACAATTGCACAATTATTGTGCTGAAGTTAAAACATGATGTGACATTTAATTAAGCGATTACTTTTGACAAAACTGTCGACTTTCACTTGGTAAATGCGTGATATTTACGCATATTTTAGAGGTAAATAATTAATTGTAAACATTAAATTCCTGAAACTTGATTCTCAAATAAAGACTAAGAAGTCAACAATTATGAAATCCAAACAAATCTTTGTAGCTTTGAAGGCTGCAAAGAGTTAGAAGTATTTCAGCTTGATGCCGTGACCCAAAAAACCATGAAATGCAAACAGCAAAGTGACCTTCAAAGTACACAACGGTTCAAATCCCTGGCAAAAGCCACTTAAACTTGAAATTTTGTAAGTCAGCCAAAGGTCAGTGGCTGTTTAAGCCGCATTAATTGAACGAAACGAAATGTTTAATTGATATTTGTGTACTCATTTAAATGGATATTTGCTTTATGCGCGCAGCCCACACACTGAAATGAGTGTGTGTGTGTGTGAGTGTGTGTCATGGCAAGGTCTTGAAGTCAACCAGAAGAGAAACAATCAATCTTTAAAAGTTGACTGAAGAGATTACGCATAACACAAGCAGAATGACTTCCCATTGGAGTCACTTTGTCGGTTATTTAGCTGGGATTTCTACAGATTGAAATAATATTGAACAATCTAAAATACTTTTGATTAAGCTTAGCTAAAGTGTAGTTAAAATAAATGGTCAAATTAATACTTATAAAATGTATATGAATATGAATATTTTTATTGAATTTTCTAACTCCAGAATTTGTGGAGTTACTTTATCGGTTATTATAAAAGTAATTTTAAAAAATTATAAATTTATTAATAATTTATTCTTTTAATATATTTTGTATATAATTGTTGAATACCTGTTGGAATTGTAAATTTAAATACAAGAATATCTTTAAGTGACAAACCTGAACTAAATGCTTAAATGGCCAATAGACAGATAAACAGACGACGCGTCGTTCTGTCGTCTTTCCACCCACAGGAGGCTGTACTGACGCCCTGTTTGACCATGTAAATTGAATTAGATTCGTCATATCGCTAACGTCAGGTGTGAGTAGGTATCGATAATTACTTGACAATTGTATGGATATTGCATATTAAATAGAAAACGCGTCTAGAAATGGTCTGCAACTGAGATTAAGCCATGGTCAGATGGCCGAGTAGCTGACAGACAGTTGGCCAACAGTTTCCGCTCTGCTGCGGAGGAGAAGAATGCGGAGGTGAAAGAGGTAGGGACTGTGCTTGGCAGTTTGCCCGGTAGTCTCTCTTTCCCTCTTCTCTCCCCTCCTTCTCTCTCTCTCTCTACCCTTGCTAATGTGTTGCACTTTTTTTTTTTCTAATTTTGTTATAGGCTGCGCATACATAACTAAATGAATGCATTTGTATGTATTTATGTGCATGAATGTCATAAGTGTGCATCTAACCGGTTGGCTGGCTTCCAGTTTGTAGTGAGTTTGTGTGTTTGTTTATGCACTTGAAGGTTATTTGATATGACCAACGACAGCTGACAGCCTTTACTTGTAATATTCTCTTTTAGTCAACTCGGTTTCTGTTATGTACTTCTAATCAGTCTCTGCGGACAGACGACAAACCAGAAGTGTGTGTATTGTTGTTGTTGTTCTGTTTTTTGTTGCTAAAATCTCATATTAATTACATTTGCAACTATGCGAGCAATGTTTACACTCCGTTGGGCTTTGTCGGCTGCTTAAAATTTAATCTGAATTGATATCTAGCGACTGTTTATATAATTTTGAGAATGTCAGTCATTTAGCTGCCATATTTCCATTTAAAATCATCAACATAAATCTTTGACAGATATTTATTTATTTAATGTCAACTAAGTGCAGCATTTAATTTATTTAAACTTTTTTAATGTTTTTGGATTTTGATTAATTCGCACTGCAAATTTTCATAATGAATTGATAAAAGTCTGATTTTGAAATAAATTTTCTAACGAAAAATTTAATATGGATCATTGATAATACAATAAATCTGCTGTTAAATAATATAGCATTAGTTAATTTTTTTAAAAATTAAATTACTATTGCTAAATATAATATATGTTAATTAATTATTAAATATGTTATATATAATAATAAACTTTTCAACACTGACAAACTGATGACCTAAAAAGAAAACTGTAAGGCGAGTTAATTATATTATAAAATTAATCTGATCTTTCCGATTAATCTTAAATTCTAATTTTGTTTGTCATGTTCGAAAATTTCACTGGGTACTTAATGGGTTAAGGAAAGTACTACATCATTCGAAAGGAATTTAAAAGACCTTTCCATTGATACCAAACTTTCCATGAAGTAAGCTCACAATTGGGCTAGAACTAACTTTAAAGGGTGCCAAAATACTTTTGGCCACCGCTGTATATAATATTAATTATAAAATATTATTTATATTAATTATAAATAAATTATTTATTTTATTGGCAACTTATAGGCATAAGTATTGGACACTGAAAATATTTTGATTAGGCGATTGAGCAAATGATGTGTTTGTTATTTAAAGTGATGATTATAGCTGAAAAACAAAACAAATCTGCGTAGACGAAAGACAAACAATCAGATAGCTGTTATCACAGCAAAAAAAAAAAAAAGAAAAAAACAAACAAATACAAACAAATAACTGTTTATCGCTTTCTAAATATTCGCCAGACGATAATAATGATGACAGAGGCGCCAACGCATTTTATATGGGAGGGCCAATGAAACAATTGGCTCGATCGACACGACGGATCGTATTTGAATGGGCTTTTACATTACCCTCTGGACTTTAATTCAACAGAGAGAGAAAATGAGTGATAGAGAGAGAGAGAGAGATTTCATATAATTTCTTCTTTTATTGTGTAACAAATGTTATCGCCAAAGTTCTGATAAGTTAAGGCCTAACAAAAAATTAGTTAATGCCAAATAATAGGAAAATTTGATGGCTGCAATTGACGTCATTCCAGCCAAAGTGACGAGTACTTTTTTATGTTTTCAAAAAAGCCTTTCAGCTTTCATCTTTGTCTTAGACTACGTCAATATGTTTGCTTTTCTTCATAAAAAAGAGAGAGAGTCTGACTTTTAGGGGGTCATTGAACCCTCCATACAGTGGCAATGCTTATAAAACAAAGCAAACCGCATTAACAATCATAATCGTAATAACCGCTAACTATTTAGCATTGTGCTCTTAATAGGCCCTATATCAATTGTCTTCTTCTCTCCCTTTCTTTCTCTTATAATTTGGCAAATTTAACGCTCATTTAATTTCTGCCTGTTTTCAGTTTCCAGTTGCACTTTCTATGCAGTTATGCAGTCCAACTCCACTTGGCCTCGCAGTTTCCGTGGAATTTTTCACTCAGCGTTTTTCTTGCCTTTTTTTCTGCAATCCCATTGTCTTCAGCGGGTGTTTTTCTTGGCTGTCAAAAAAATTATGTGAATACGTATTTGCATTTTCGCTTTTTTTTCTTGCAGCCAAGTGCAACGTCGAGTTGCGGTTTTAACACCTTAGTTCTACACATTCAAAAATCTTCTAGTCTTTTCAGAATACTCATGATAAAAGTAAACTTTAACTTCAACTTCGATTTTTTAGTGGGAGTTTTCATTTCATTATATAACATAAAACTTAAAGTAAAGTAAAGCCGAATTCCAAAAACAAATCTTTTTAAATTTTAGAGCTTTAAAATATTTATTAAAATAATACTAAATAAAAATAACATTATATTAATTTTTTTCATGTAAATTTAAAAGAAGTTGTCAGATTAAAAGAACTAGAATTCTCTTTTGAATACCAATTTATTGCATTCAAACATTTACCCAAGTCTTTATTTGAAACATAGAACTTATACTTAATTTGTTTGCTTTCAAAATGTCGAATTCAATCCTACAAATTAATTTATAACACAATTTCTAATAATCAAGAAATTTTGGAAACAATTTTGAACAGCCAAGAAATTTAAACATAAATATATGCAAGATTTCTGAATAGAAATTGGATTTATGGATTTTGATGACTGTTATTCACTGAATAATTTTATCATAGCTCAAACAAAGTAATATTATTATTTGGAACAAAGTAAAATTGCTGACACTAGAAAATTAATTTAATGCTTTGAATTAATCTAAAATACTTCTGTTTAATTGAATGTCAATATAAATTGTCAGTTTTATTTAAAGTAGAGGCATATTTTATTAACAGTTATTTGTATAATTTAATTCAAATTTTATACAAAAAATTTATAAATTTCTTTAACTTTTTTCAAAATTATTTTGAAACATATTTTGTGTCCAATTAAATTGTAGGACTGATTTATGTTATTTTTTAGCTAAAAGATTTTAAACATAATTAAAAGTTCTTTATTGTATAGTTTGTTTCTAATCTTCTAATCTTATTTTAATAATAAATTGTAATATCGTTTTCATGACACTTAATTTCTGTCAGTGTAATGCAAGTATTTGCATATGGCAAACATATCATGCTCTGTTTTTGCTGTTGTTGTTGTTGTGCTTGTTGCTGTTGCTGTTGCATGTTGCACTTAAGTTGCGGCTCAGGTTGCCCCGCCCGTCAGTCTGCCCAGTTTTCAGGCTGTCTCGCTGACTGACTTCCATTACACTGTTAGTATGTATATGTATGTGATCACATACAATGTGTAAGTGTGTATGCATGTATCTATGTTGGATGCTGCTTTGAGCAGCGTATTGCCAATCATTGAAAAGAAATGCAATCATCTTGCAACACAGCAGTCGCCTCACATTTGGTTGCAATTCATTTCGCATTGAATTTTGCAAATGTCTGCCCCTTCCCTCTTCTGCCCCTGCCAATTCCCCCTGCCCCATCGCGCGTTGAAACATCCTCAAGAAATGTCCGCATGTGTTACGCTAACTTAACTGCAAACATTTTATTAACACTTGAGGCGCCAAAATCGTGCAACGGCAACAGCTCCCTTCCCCTCACCTTCCTCTGTCTTTGATTTTGCTCCCTATCATTTCTCCGCCCCCTTTCTCCGTTTCCCTTCGCTCGGCCGTACTTGTCGCAATCGTCTTTCATTTCGCGCCGCCTTTTTTGAGGCGCTTTTTGATTGCATTTTTGCATGGCATTTGAATTTACTTGCCACGTCGGTTGGGGGCGTTTTTTTATTGCTGCCTTTTTTTTAATTACACTAACCAACAGCAAAAATATTCAAACATTAATTCATACAAAATAAAAAAAGAAAATCATGTTTCGAGTTTATAGAATATATGTGTATAAACAGAACTTCAAAATTATCTTATTTTAAGAAATATTAAACTATTTTATGTACATTTAATAAAGCAAATATGTTACAAATCGAGTATCTATAACATCGTCATGGAAAGATTTGAAGATTTGATTGGGAGTACGGATAGTTGTCGTAGATACGCTCTAAACTTTGTAATTTATATTATTTTATTGTTTTGGAAGAATATATTAAAACTAAAAAGAAAATAACCAAGTCCAAGAAATATTTAAAAATTATATTCTATTGGGGGATCGGAGCTGCACTCTTATCTCCCTCTCTCTCTAGCTCTTATACTACTTGCTTAAATAATGTTTTCATACGAATCTTACTTATTATATTTTATAAAAGCTTGATGAACCAAATTTGGCAAGCATTACGTAATTTTTTGGTAATCAGCGTTATCATTATCATCCAACTTAATCGCAACCAGATCGGCCAAACAGAACGGTAGTAATGGCTGATTTAAGTTTAAGCCAATGCAAGTGCCTAAGAGTATGCAATAAAAACTTTTTGTATTTACTTAAATAATAACGGGAATTCTATAGTCGAGAACTCGGCTATAGCCTTTTCCCCTATTTTTTTTTATGCGCAGTGTAAAACTGTTGTGTTGCCTAGTGTGTTTCGTTCTTCCCATAGCGATTTTGATCGCTTGTGGAAAATCATTAGTGCAGCGTTTGGAGCGTTGAAAGCGGCAGCTTCCACAGAGTCTCAAGTCTCAAGATAAGCGAAGGAGAAGCTCATAAAACAGTAATTTCCACTTTCCACATCATTTAATAAAGCATTTATGAATGTATGCTTATTTTAAATAAATTGTATTTCGGGTTCATCGATTGCGTTAATTAAAGTCAAAAATGGCAAACTGTTGACACAGAAATTCATTGAACTCGATTTGCATTCTCGCGTAGTTCCAGCCTTCTCCTCCTCTCTCTTGCCCCTCCTCTTGGCTATTAAATATTGCTTTTCATAGGCAATATTTAATGCTGTTCTGCCAAATGATCCATGAATTGTGTCGACTTCCTTTGCTCTCCCCCAAAGTCAAATACTTTTGCAGATTCAGCGAAGAACTTGACAAAAAACGAACAATAAAAAAAGTAAGCAAAAGTTTGTCATAAAAATAACAACAACAACAATTGGGTTGTTGCCATTGGAAACAGTTTTGTCATCGTGATGAATTCACAGCTGTCTCACCTCACACAAACTGCAAATATTTATAAAGTTTCCGAAAACGAAAACAAATTTCGAAGCGTCAGCCAAGCATTGAATATATAAATTCTACATATGGAAAGAGTCAAATCTTTGTGAAACATTTCTTGGAATTAATCGACTGATAAATGGCAATTTAATACAATTTGATATCTCTTGATCAGAATCGAATTTCTAGCAAAAGATATCTTGGAATAGATAAGAAGCATAAATAAACTTATTGATGATAAATCAATATGATAAGAGATGGCAATTAATTAAGTCTACTTTTGATATTTTGTAACCTTATCTCAAAATCTAGCTATATATTTGTGATTTGCAAATCATTTGTTAATAAGGTTAAAGATATATTGTAGACTTTTTTTAATGCAACTCAATGCTAACGGTTAATCTATTGCAATCAAGACAGAAACTTTTAAAATTCATTGAATTTAACTAAATTATAGTCATAAACATTTTTCCAAATGCACGCTGCTCAGACATTTTATTTATTTTTGCATAAATTGTTCAAGCCAAAATTTTAAACTTATTTTATTAAAAAAACAAAAATTTTTTTTTGTCCAACTAAATACTAGAATATGTTGATATTTCTTTAAATCGCTTTTATTGTAAGAATTTATTGTAGCAACTTAATAAAACGTAATTGTTTATCGCAATTCTGTTTAGCTGTTGTCATTATCATTTAGATAACTCATTCTATTGACAAAGTCATAAATAAATACTACTTGTTGACAGAAACAACAATAATTCAAGAGTCTCACTGTCAATAGGTCTAGATATGGCGCAGTTTGCTTTATTTCTCAACAGATATGACAAAGATTAATCAACACGATATGTTGCAAAAAAGTATTAATGAGTGCAACTTCTAGCTTCCTTATTTCCTTAAAATTATAACCTTGATTGGAAATTGTCAGTGGCAATTTATGGCATAACTCTTACCATTTTTTTTATTGTTTTTAATCCGTTGTCATCGCTATATATATATATTTAGTAATATGTTATTCCGCTTATATTCTGCTTTATTGAGTTTATTTTGTTGCTCCTTCTTTCTTTCTTTATCTTTGGTCAATTTTGTGTGGTTTTATAATGCTGGTCTAACTGATTCTCTTGTATCTTGCGGTTATTATTGTCAGCAAGCAAGTTGAGAACAAGTTTTCATTTTTCATTCTTCCACTGAGCCAATTGACCCAAATTTCTGGGACTTGTGCTTTGTGTTTTTGTGTCCCCCTCCCCACCCAATCTCAGCCCCCTCCGAATCTTGGCCCTGCCTCATTCTCAGCCTCAATTTGGCATCTCTCTTTGTCTTTTGTAGTAGACGTGTCGTTTTTGCAGTTGAATTTTTATGTTTTAGTGGGTCGCATTAAGCGAAAAGGCGTTTGAACTTTGTCCAATACCAAGGGGTGGAGAGGGGTTAAGAAAGGTCAAAAGTCGGTGTTCCATGTGAAAGGTTTGCAATATCGACATGCATCTTTCATCTTAATGCATGCTAATTGCTTTGAATGCTTAATTTTCGCTTGCAAAATGTCTTCATTTGACACAGTGACAAAGTGACGAAATGGCAAAGCGACAAACTGATGAACTGACCCCAAAAAGGTTTAAACGACTTTAACGTTAATTGCTGCACAATTTCAAAGTTTGTTAATTATGTATGAGGTTTTCAGAGATGGAATATTTAATATTGGCTAATATTGATAATAAAGCTAAATATTGGAAACTGATTTATTGTTTAACTTTTTCAATGCAACTAATTTAAATTTAAAAAGAAATAACTATTCCTGATCGACTTTAATGTGTTTTTAATGACACCCTGACTTAACTAAAAAATACTTCAAATATGTAATAATAAATAAAACTCAATTTGCCAACATTTTTCTTATGCTTAAAATGTTAAAATAAAAATCATATTTAATTGTTAAATTAAATCTGATTCTTAAATATTATTTTTAAATTGTAATAATTCTTTTGTGGACTGCTTTTCAAAATCAAGTAAATAAATATATTATTTTGTTGTTATTGTAAACAGGGATTAAAACCCTAACCGAAACCGTAACCTTAAACCGGTAAAAACCGATTGAAATTTAAAACCGTAATTGAAACCGTAACCGAAAAGAACAATTTTTATTTGACCGAAACCTTAAAACCGAAACTCTGTAAACCGATATAACCGTTTAGTAACCGTTTCATTTATAAGTGTTAATTTCGGTTTTTTATACATCCAAAAAAAATTATATTTTATTTTTATTTTGATTTTAGATTTTAATTTTCTTGTGCTTAACTTTAAACTTTTATTTGTTATATTCATGATCGAATTTGCATATCACTGAATAAGCACAAATTAATAAATTTGTAAAATAAAATACTTAAAATTGTTACATCAAACTGAAGATGTGAAATTAGTGGGTGAATGAAACATTAAGAAAGTAATGCCTTTTTAATTATTACTATAATGTTATTAATATAATTTTATTTTTGGAAATAAATATTTTTTAGTGAACCGAAACCATACCGGTATTTCAAAACCGAAACATACAAAAACCGGTTCACCGTTACGAAACCTTTATTCAAAGATTTTGCGTAACCGATAACCGAAAACCTAAATTCGAACATAACCGAAACCGTAACTGAAACCGATATTCGTTTCGGTTTTAATCCCTGATTGTAAATAATCGTACATAAATATATCTTTTCCCAGATGTTTGCTTTATTCTACTTGTCGTAATAATAAAAACTATAAACATTTGCAATAAATAAATTATTTTATTACTATATTACATGTTGACTTTGGTTAATTAATATACTTATATTTATAAGCAATATTTCGCAAATTTATTTTAGTTAAATCAAGGACCCATTTAAAAGCATCTTTTCTTCAACTTTTACATTAAAAGACTTACAATCAAGCGCATTTCAACTCTTACTCTTTTGTGCAATTGCAAACAGTTTTCCACACCTTGAGGGGGTTGGGAGGTGGAATTTTCCTCCATCAGCTCATCTGCAATTCAGTTCTGCAACTTGGCGCCTCTTTTGGCATCTTTCGCGTTATGCAAAAGGGAAAATTCTGCAATCGCAAAAGACGAACGTGGGGAAAACAAATAAAAGAAACGACGACGATGTTGCTTTTATGAGTTTGTTGCCGCAGCTTGTGGCAGTTGCAGTTGCAGGTGGCAAGAGCTTTTCAGCTGTTTTTCCACGCTTTTCCCGCCACACACTTTTTTGGATTCATGCGCTCGCTTTGTATTTGTAATCACTTAGACATTGTTTTCTTCTACTTTTAGTTATTGTGCTTCAACAATTGTTGTTGTTGTTTATTGTTACACCTTGGCGCATTAATTAAGTGTATTTCCTTGTGTTGGAACTTCAAACTAAATACATACAAGTCAACAGTTAACAGGTAACAAAGACGAGCTTTGATAAGCGACGTTTTGCATTTGCATTTGCAGTTTCCTCTTATCACTGCCAACACATGTGATTCATTCAACTGACGTCACAAATCTATCTACAGGTTTTGTATCTGAATCTAGACGTCAGCAGACTGATTGCTGTCCATTTATGGGATGTAGATGCTTTTCTGGCTTTAAGTCGCGTCAACTGTCGGCATTTTAAACAGTTTAATGCAGGAATGAGTTAGAGAAAATGCTTAAAAAAATAGTATCTGAATGAATAAATTGTTCTTAAATTTTCAATTTTTATCATAATTATAATTTTGATAAAATAATAAAATTCCAACTTTTATTATAAAATATAAGTTATTATTATGATAATAGAAAGTAAATACCTAGTTCACATTCCACAAATCAAAAATAAAATATATCAAACCTTATTTTCATTTTGTATTTTAAAAATTAAATATTTTAATGGTTACGATTCCTAAAATCTAAGGACTATTAGTCAACCTTCAAGCTCAATTGCGGTTAGCCATCTAATCAGTTGACGGTTTTCAGTTTGTTCTTGTCGTCACTTTAAAGTTTAATTTGAAAAGCCACGACAAATCCAACGACAAGCGAAAGTTTCCTTTGTTGTCATTGAGCAATTTTGTGTGCTTGAAGTTCATATTTTATTCAGGCAACTGCACGGAAAAGTTATCCCAACAACGACAAAGTAAAAGAGAAAGGGAAAGAGGTTTTCAATAGAGTTTGCTTTTCTAATCAATTTTAAAAATGCATTTTGTTGAAAACTCTTTGGCCTGTTGAATTTTAAATTGATTTTGTCTTACACAAGTACCTTTAAGATAGATTTTAAAAATCATAGTAATAATATTGTGCATTCTTTTTCGCTTTACAGTTTTGATAAACTACTGCAACTATTGCTTCCATACACACATATTGCCATTAAGGATAAGCAAACCTACTTAACGGAATTGTTACTGCCAAAAACTTGTGGAGATATCATTTACATATGCCTAACAAAATGCGGAACTCTGCGATTCGTAAATAAAAGTAAGTATTCAACTTGATGCAATTTAATTACCAATACAATTTGAAATTATAGACTAGAGATGGGCATAGGCCTCCTTTTTGAGGCACGACACGGCCCAAGCACGGCTGGTAAAAACTGAGGCCCAACACGGCCCAACACGGAATTTTTTTAAATAGGCACGGCACGGCACGGGCACGCACGGCCCATGCCCATCTCTACTTCGTGACGTCACTTTTTTTTATCATAATGGCATCAATCGTGCTATCGATGTTGTAAGTGTTCGCAAATTGTGCGATACATCGATGAATCCTACAGCTCAAGCTGACAAACAAGCCATAAAACTACGCCAACTTATCAATACTACCATATTTAAACTCAAAATCTATACCGTGCTTTCCGTGCCTACCGTGCTTTCCGTGCTTTCCGTGCCTACCGTGCCTACCGACTTTGGCACGGTAAAACACGGCAATTTTTTATAAGGGGCCCAACACGGCCCAACACGGAATTTTTTTAAATAGGCACGGCCCGGCACGGGCACGGCACGGCCCATGCCCATCTCTATTATAGACAATTTGAAATTTTTGGTTTTATGAGTTAGAATCTCTAAAAAATTTCGCATTTTTTTTTTCAAGTTCTCTCTTTTTTTTTTTTAATTGATTTTTGAAAATTGCATTCAAATTGCTCGCGCAGTTTGTGTGGACTGCATGTAGAAGTCAGTTTTAGCCTGTGCACAAACCACAACGAACGCAAGTAGCTGAGACAGTTCCACAGGCTTGTTACGATCCACAGGCAACTTTACCTTTCGCTCCTCACCAGCTTACTTCTCATCCTAAAACTGCTCCTCTTTCCTTTTCTGCTCTCATGTTGCTGGTCGTCCCGCTGATCCGTTATCCTTTCATGCCAATCGAGAGTTTGTGCTTAGGAGACTAGCGCACCTCTCTATTATACGAGCATGAATCATTTTATAAGATCATTTGTGGACTGCAATTTAGCTGAGCTCATAACCACAGTAGTATACGAAGGTGCTGTGGAACGAGAAGCAGTCACATAGCTAATTCTCTAACCTAGCAAGCAGTGCGTGCATATAAGAGCAAGGGTGTGTGTCTTGGCTGATATTTGTTTGTGAAAATTTAAAAAAAATAAAGACTTTTTATATGGTCTGAAGATATTAAAAAATTAAGATCTGATATAAAATTCATAGACTTGCAAACTATTCACATATTTTCAATATTTTTATAAATGTTTATTCCTTTCATTTTAGCCTTATTTACTCCTAAACGCAACTGAGGAATTTGAACACTATGGACGCTCTAGATGCTGGTCGCATTATACGTGCACCTGCACGACGCAAGCGAAATGAGGAACAGCTAACGGATAGGGTAAGCTAATTAAATAATTAACAAAATATATACTATACATAATTAATTTAAGGGTATCACTTGGTTTAACGTTAAAAGAGGACAAAAAATGTTTCTGTGTTCAGTGTACTGCTTGCAATTAAACTGCATTCAGTTTATAAGAGATTTTTAGTTACTGTTTCCGGTTACAGGGTGTGTGCTAGTCGTATACCTTAGTATGTGACACACTTGTTTTTGTCTTTTTCTTACTTTATCATTTCATTGAACTCGACCGTGTTGCCTCTAATTTTCTATTTACTGCAATATGCAGCGTATAATCCAGTTTCCACAGTTTCTCACAAACTTTACAAACCCAAGAAAATGAAAGTTATACTGTCGCATTAAAAAAAATGACACACGTACGCCTACAACATCCAAAAACTGAATGCGCTTTTTTTGATTAGTTGAAGACATTCTTTTATTTTATTGTTGTAGTTTCTTCTGTTGTCTCTTCGTGTTGATTAAGTGAGTCGTGATGCGATTGTATAAGAGAAATGGGTCATTAGTAGAACATGAATTCATTGCATGTGGATCGTGTATGTGACCCACTTTCACGCACTTATCCGAGTCCTTTACTGCTTGCCGATTATCGTTTAACATTCAACACCCACAAACTGGGCAAGTTCATTAACATGTAACCGCAGGCACAAACAAATCATACTCGCATCTTCACCACACCCCACACCACACATTTTCACCACAAGTCGCTCACACAAACAAAGTATAACCCACAATTAGCGCGCCTCAAATTTCACGCAATTAAAAGATATAATAAAAACAATGCAACAATTAGTTTGCTTTTATGTCAAGTTCAATGCACGCAGACATACATACGCCCACGCTCTAAAAGCTCGCCAATATCAAAATACTGTACGAAATACTATTAAATAATAAACAAAATCAGAAGCACCCAGACAACAATAACACGAGAGAGCATGCGCAATACTTTCTCTCATAGTTGTAAAAGCAAAACACAAAGCAAAAGCTCGGCATGACCTTTTCACCAAAGGGAAGTTCACCACAGCAGCAGAGCAGCTGCATATCAGCTGTGTGTGTCGCTCCACCAGCATGTTGAATGCTTGTTTGGAGTTTGAGAGTCACCACGATCTTAACTTGCTCTCCTGTTTGCGGCTCTCCGTTGTGAGCTGTGCTGAAAAGGTATTTGTATTTGTTTCTGTTTTACTTTATCGTCTGCGGCTGCTGTCTGCCGTTTGTTGTTGTAGTTAGTGGCTTTTACCTTCGCCACTCTCGCTCAGAGGCGACGGCGCTCTGAGCATTTGCCGCTGTTCGCTGCCTGCGTCGTAGGCTTTGCGCCGTTTGGCAGTCGCTGCGCTGTGTTAGTTACAATTTGTATTCCACTTGGTGCGCGCCTTTCTCGCCGCGCTCTGTCTGTTCTCACCCCCCCGTCCACCCACTGCCTTTGTATTGGTGCGTTTCTTGGTGCAATTTTCGCGTGCAATTTTGCATTTCGCAATCGAGCTTGCAGTGCAAAAGAAAATTATGGAAAAATCGTAATAGAATATTATTAAATGTTGATGAAATTTTTAATGCGACGCCCTGATTTTTGTGCCCGTTTATTTACTTATTTGTCTGCCCAAAAAAAAATAAAAAAATACTTTGCGAGTTTTTCTGTTGTGGCCTTCGGACATATTCGGTGCGTGTAATTCGGTCGTCGTCGTCGTTGTTGCTGACGTTGACTGCGACTGCGCTGCTGACGTCGCGACGTCGTGTCGCTGCTCGCAAATAATTAGCCGCTGCTCAGTTGCTCAGTTTTAAAATGACCAAAATGACGTTATATAATCTGTGAACTGCGACTGCAAATTTTGTGACGTCGCCCCCTTCCCCTGCCCTCGTTCCCCCACATAATGTGTTGAGTCAATTATCTGCAGCAGATTTTGCTGTTGTTCTTGTTAATCAAATGAAACGACAAGTTGATTGTTGATTAGATAATTTGGGAGGCCAGAGTTGAATATAAACCAGGGGCGAAGTTTAAAAGACAACAACACAATTAAAAATAACTATAGTGAGAGAGAGGCAAAGAGAGAGTAGGAGAATAAACAGACAGTTAATAGGAATCATAAATTAGTTAAACAGTAATTTTAGCTAATTTATTACTATGTTTACAATTATTCGACTTGATTTTTCCAATGACTTGAAAAACTTTGTACTTTATAAAAACATCTGTCGTATCAATTTGTAAAGGCAAGTGAATAAATATAAACAGATATCAAAAGTCGACTTTAAAAACAACTCATAAAATATATCAATTAATATTTTAGAAGCAAATAAACAATATAAAAAATTTATATTCAATATCAGCCAATGTACACATAATAAATCAATAATTAATTATGTATATTGAAAATAAAAATTAGCATAACTTGAGCACAACTTAAGGCATTTTAATATAGTTTAAAAATTTTTGAAGCTCTGCTTTAGTCAAAAATATATTACTTATCTTTTCTTTACTTTCGATAGCTTCTCTTTTCGCATGTGCCTTGAAACGGTGGCGTATACGTTATTTATCTGAAATGTTTACTGCTTTTTAATGGTCTGGGCGGTTATCATTTGCTGACATGCTCAGCGTACCAAAAATAAGTATAAGAGTGAGTTCCCCAGATAATGGGAAACCAGAAAACACGCAACAGAAACAAATTAAAAGCGAATGTACTCAAAATGTCAATGCAAAATTAATTCAATTTCATTTCCCTTGAAACAAAACGGAAAAAAAACCACAACAAAAAATTTAAGTCAAACGGTTAGTGTTTTTAAAGGCAAAATTTTGCTGATAACGAGCGTAAGATAGAGAGAGAGAGAAGTAGTGAGAAATAAGAATTGAAAATATGGCATAAAGTTAGTCGAATGATGATAAGAGATAAGAAATACAAACAAACATGCGAGACGTGAAAAGAAAACTATAAATATACAACATATGAAGAGAGAAAGCAAATTAAAATGCACAAATTTAAATGAAGATCATATAGATATAAGTATGTTCATATTCATACAAATGTATACGTACTCCGAGAATTTATCTTTTTTGGAGCAATGTCTGCTAAAGAGAAAGAAGGAAAGATATATTATAAAAAAGAGAGAGATAGCTAGCTAGTGTTGTCTAGTTTATTTTTGTTATTATTATTTATTATTTGCGGCAAGTGGAACGTAACCCATTTGGCCTATTGCCTGATCATAAAACATCCGCAGCTGTTGAAGGTCTGATTCCCTATCCCCACTCCCCTTCCCCTGCAATATACCAATGTAACCCAACTCTTATATTCTCTCTTATATTAGAGTGGTGAAGTGCAAAATGTATAGATCCATAAAGGCAATTGACATTTACAGCAAATGAAAGGCAAAGGGCAAAAAGTAAGCTGTAAAACAAATATGAAATAAATAACAAAGACAATGTAACTGTGTTAAGTTGAGTTTCAGTTGAAATTTCAAATCAACAACAACAACAAAAAAGAGTGAAAAATTAGTGCATTGTTCAAATCAGCACATCTGTTACAACAACAACAATTACAATATGCGGCATTTAATCATGACCCCAACATCGCTGTCGATGTCAACGCCAACGCTCTCGTCGCTGCATCATCAGCGCATGTCGCAGTCGCAGCTGCAGTTGACGCTGCAGTCACAGTCGCAGTCACACTCACAGTCGCCGTCACCATTAACGCCGCATTCGGCATCGCCATCATCATTTTTTGGCGTCTCTAGCTCCCCGAAATTCCCAGCGAACTACGAACGCAGCGAAAAAGTAAGTGCAAAAAAAAACAACAACTTACCCCAACACATGTTAGGTTAACGTGTGTAATGTTTGTGTTAATGTATGCATGTGTGTGTTTGAACCTTTGACAGTCATATTCATGTTCATGAAGAAATGATATATGTTTTGAATTTATTTATGCTGCCTTTTTTAGTACTCTTTAAACAGTGAAAAGTTATAACTTGATAACTTTTCATAAAAATACATTGTAAGTTGTTCTTATATAGTCAACAGTCAACTGTTTAAGTCACCACATCAGAAATGCAGTTACTCTTATACAGTGCGTATAAGAAAGTAGTCCATAATAAAAACGGCAGTTCCCTTCTAGTTGGCTAAAGGGTATTAGCAAGTCGACCAAGTAACTCTTGATGTTCTAGTAAATATATTAAATGTAAACATTTATTTTAAGTCAACATGGATAAATTTCACTTAAATCATAAAATATTAAAAATAGTTAATTCTAAAAATAAACAAAGTATATATTAAATTGTTAATACTGAATAATAAATATTTTATAAATAAAATAATGCAATTTAAGTTAATCTAATTAAACTTCACTTTTCTGCAGTTTTACTCTCGATTTAAATTGCTGGTTGCTTCTCTACCCTTTGCGAAAATCAGATTTAAATGCTTTTCCTGTTAGCGAATGATCTCCGGGTTATTATCCAGGCTCAGTCCTTGCGCATGCAATTAGCACAAACTTTTTCAAATGTCAGCAATGCGATTAGAAGCGCACAATTTTCTAATTTGTTTTCTCCCCTGAGGCGTAACAAACTTGTTGTTGTTGTTGTTATTTCCCCCACGTTGTGTAATGCGCAATAATTGGAGAACAGCAACAAAAGTATCAGGGAAAAAAAGTAGTATTCTGATTGAGAAACTTTTCAAGTCCCAATCGCAAAGTTCAAGGTGAGCCTAAGATGACGTTGTCAAAATGCGAATTAAACACGCAATTTTTTTTTTTGTTTTGTTTTGTATTCTTTTTTTTTAAGATATATGCAAATTTTGCATGACAATTTTTTCCTTTCATTTTCACTTCGCCAGTAGAGATAGAAATACTATTTTCCAGACGCTTTGCGCTTTTTGGAGCAGAAAACATTAAGCTGAAAAAGTTGCATTCATGTGGCGGGTGGATCGGGTTTTTCCTGCGCACAGCAAAAGCATTTTCTCAATCTACAGCACACACATTTCTCATATGCAGATGCTCCCCTTCCCCTTCCCCTTTGCCTTGGACTTGCAGCTGCTCACTTTTTCTACACGAATGATGGACATAATTACCTCTTGCCACGCCCATACCGCCCAACGCCCGCACAACAGCCGCAGCAGTAAACAAGAGAGAAAGAGAAAAAACCTGCTTAATTTGCAGTCGTAATTGTTTTGGCCCATATGCCGTGGTTGGAGCTCATCTAAATGCACATTGCGCATACGCCACGTTATCTTCAGAGGCTGTAACAACGGCTACGTGTGTTGTGTGTGTGTCTAATGAGTGTGTGTTGCAAACGCATCGAGAGTAAATTGCAATTGCAATGCATAAGCCGGTAGTTTCCCTACGTCTCCTCTTCCCATTCCCCTGCCAAACTCGCTCGCAAAGTAGAAAGAAATTCAAGTTGTTTTTTCCTCTTGTTGTTTTGTTCTACTTTTTTGTACTGCATGTGGCCAGTTAACGGCAGCATCTCTCTTGGCCATGTTGTTGTCTTCTAATGACCGTCGCTTCAGTTTGCCTTGGGAAAGTGCTGTCCGTCCGTCCGTCCATCTGTCTGTCCATCTACTCATATCTTTCTTGTTTCTAGTCTATCGTTTATTATGAATATTAGTTGTGCGGCACTTTCTACAACCGCCTGCGACGAGACAAAGAAAAAAATTGCTGTCTCTGTTAATGTCGCTGATTTGTAAGCATTTCTAATAAGTAAATGTTGAATGTCGGCCTATTCGAAGATGGCCTATCACAAATTAGGCTATCATTATAAACATTTATGGCAACGGTCAGTGAAAACTCTCGCCACAAATGGCAAAACATTTTATTGTCAACAACTGAGAATGTTAAAGATGCAGCGAGAAAGAGCGTGATAGTTTTAGACCACAAGTTACCCTGTACACATTTATGATATAAAGAAAAATATTAATTGCAATCAATCATTTAATTTTATTTGTATAATATTTTTAATTGTTATTTATTTTTTTATCATGTATTTGTTCTGCACACAATTGTTGTTAACACCCATCATTAACTATTTATTTATTTGCTTCTTTTATTATCATTTATTTTTGCTTATCAAAAACAAATGTCGCAGTCACATTTATCGCAGAGAAATGTTTTGATTTCCGTCTGACATCATGTAATTATTTTTGAGACTGTTATTAAATGAACATTTAGTCAACTTTAATAAGTAACTGAAGCCTATGTTATCTCTTTATAATAGGCTTAATATTTTTATTTGATGATGAACGTGAAAACTTGTCAGCTTTTTTTTTAGATATTGTGAAAGGAAACGCGTTCTACAGCTCCGAGTATTCTCTATTTCTGTCTTACTTTCAATATCTGGCTTTCTATAACTTTTCCTGCCACACTTTCCACTTTCAGAATTGTCATTAAATGATTAATTAATATGATTTATATTCAAATTGCATTCTTTATTCTGCTCTCGACCATCCACCATTTAGTTGGTTAATTAGAACTGCAAGGAAAGGAAAGTTGCATGAATGGAGTTTATTGTTCTGAGCAGTCCCCTCCTCCTCTCTTTCTCTCCCTCTCTCCGGCTGCCAAGCCCATACATCATTTAGCAGCATATGCACAATTTTCATTTTGCGGAAAACTGTTTCAATGCGGGGACTGGTCGTGTCCATGACTCACAGCCAGACGCGACAGGCAGTTCCCCAACTCGTATTGGCCTCAATAACATACACTTACAGCACAATCTGGCTACAGCGACAGCTGCTGTTGCTGGACAAAGAATTGCAAAAATATATAAATTAAAAAAAAAGGCAAATAAACTAAGAATCATTTTGAAAGAATACAAAAAAACTACTAAAAATCATGTAAATTTGAACCAAATCAAAGTATTAGACATAAATAATAATTTTTAATATTTGCCTTCCATTTTTGCTTAATAGTTTCCCAGTTATCTGTTTCTAATACTTTTCGTACCAATTTATTGTTAATTGTTTTTGATAATTTGTAAATGGAATTCTTTAAAGATTGTTTCCATACTTTTAAATAAATATGTATTTCTATGCTAAATTGATCGCTTATCGCAAGTGCACACTGTATGTTTAAATTGCTGCACAACTTGTTTGGCCTTTTGCTGTTTATTTTTTGGCAACTGTCGAACTGTTTTTTGGCGTTCAAATCCATTTTTTATCGAGGCTGCAGACTGAGTTGAAGCAGATATAAAAACGTGCTGATGTTTAATTGAAAGACTTTAGTTGTGGCATGCAACGGGCTATGGTGGGAGGTGGGGCAACAGTTTGTGGTGGCAGAGTATTGAGATTAGCTCTGACTTGAAAGGCATTTAATTTATGCAGAGCTGTCGGGTAGTTTAAACAATGAATGCGCCTAGGAGACAAAGTCTCTGTCTGTCTGTCTGTCTTTCTGTCATGTGACATGGAAAGTGGCAACAATTCAAAGCCATTTGGCTTTTGTCAGCCCTGGTCATTGTCTCGCTTTTCGCCAGCCTTGAACGGAGCAAAACTCGAGTCGCACCCACGCAAAAAGCGACGAACGAGTCGGAGTTGAAGTCACAGATGGAGATGGAGGTGTTGAAGAAGAAGGAGACAAAGTCCAGGGGCAGCATTTTTACTGATTGCATTTTTCGTCCGGCAGTTTTCTGGGAAAGTCGCCGCGAATACTAGAGAAATGCTTTCCTTTTTACTTTCAACTTTTGCATGTCGAGCATTTTCATCTGGCGCTCTTTCAGATTTGCATTTCGTCCATCGATTGCTACAATGAATAGTAAATGTATATAGTGGCTATATACTCTCTTGCAATATGTTGGCAATTTTATTAGGTTGATCTCTTTGCTAATTTTTGTGCGCCGATGTGGAAAACGCTGCCCGCTTGGCCGCCTTACAGCCTAACAGCTACTGCTAAAATTTGTTTTCCCTTTTTGCATTTTCCGCTGCCACTGCCGCTGCCGTCGTGGGACGCAGTCACCCATAATGTAGAGTCTTGTTACTCATTTTCTGGATTGTAGTTTCCGAAGCGAAATGAATATTTTAAGTGTTGGACCATTAGCATGATTAATGTTTTTGTTTTTTTTTTGCTTATTTTCGGTCGCTTTGGCCCACCAAAGAGGGGCAAGAGTTGCCCCTATCGTTATCCCATTTTAACACATCTTTTTAGGCTATTAAGGGGGAAATCAGTTTAGATGCTTTTTAAAATCGACTCTTTTTTTATTGCATAAGTTAATAGTAAAACTTTTCAAGAATATGTTGCTTAAGTTTCTTAAGCTTAAAATTCCATTTTCAAATTTGACAAAAAGCGTGTAAAAACGGTGACAAAAATTATGATAACATTACATTTTTTTCAAAACCTCCAAAAAATTCCTTTTTCAAATTCCTAGAAAATATGGTACTATGAAGAAATTATGATTAAGAAAAAAATATTAATGATTTCGGATTAAAACTGTGACCTCCAGAAATCCCGAGAGCAGTCAACCATATTTCCGACGGAATAGCTTAAACAAATTTTTAATGTGTAGTTCAAAATATGAATAAACTTTCTTATAAGTTTCAAAGAATTCTAATTGTTCCTTCTTATAGCCTTTCCTCACGGAAACTACATTTCAGCATTTTAGCATTTTTGTATAGGGTGAAATGTGATATTTGCTCCGAAAATGCTGAAATGTAGTTTCAGTGAGGAAAGGCTATTAGCTAAAAAAAAAAACACACACAAAAACACGACTTTCGGCCTAATCTGGTCTAATCTGGTTTCCCCCCTTAACAAGTCAAATGCAGTTGGAAATTTGTTGCAGATATTAAATGCATTTATAGTAAAATAGCTATGAGGATGCGGAAAGCGAACGAAAATGAGATGAAATGTTACTTGCAATCCTTGAAATAATTATTATTAATAAACTGATGCACAACCATATTTTTGATATTTCAAAATAATATTACATTATGAGAAAGTAATGAAAGACAATTTTTAAAAACTGAAAGGAAATTATAAATTTGTTGTACAGGAAAAATAATAGTAGTTTAATATTTGTACATCAAGTTTCAAAAGTTTAAAAATTACATTAAAACCATACCTGTAAATTTATGCCCTTTATTAAATAAAATCGTTTATTGAATATGATTAATTTTTATATTGTAATAGATTTGTTTGTTGAAAGTGTTTCCAGTTGCTTTATAACTAATAATAATTCTTGTCCAAAAAAGTGTTTTGAATATTCATTATCATTAAAAAGTAGTTCAAAGAAAGATTATGAAATAGTATTAAAATAAATCGAAATCTGTGACTATATCATTACATTAAGCTGTATTCGAATCACATAGAAACATACTTACACTAACTCCTTTCACCTTACCTATATACTTTTATCACGCTGTCAGAGTACACCAATTTCATGGTAATTCAAGGCTTATAATAGAACAACGTCAAACATGGCAAACGATCCAGACGTGACGCCCAGAAGAACTTGACTGACAAATCGCCTAAAAAACTGGATAAAAAAAACTAATTACAATTACATTATGTGGAGCACATAAATTGCCACACATTCTCGCACTTGCAACATACAAATACACATATGTATATACGGTCGACAAAAGAAACGTGTGACATTAAATAAACAACGGTAAACGTTGCTCAGTGCAACTTCTAACCAAAGCCAGCAATAACAACATCAAACGAGGGTGACCCCCCAGACCCGTAAAAGCCGCCAACCTTAACGCTCCCCAGCTCCCCTTTACAGTCAACAATAAATGTAAGCTGTTGCACGTTGCTTTTGGTGTTGTTAGTGTTGGTGTTGTTAGTGTTAGTGTTCATGGCGTTGTTTCTCATGTACAAATAGGCACGAAAAGCGTAATGCTGACCATAAAACAATGCAAAACAGTTAGAGCAAATGACAGAAAATAACAACAGAGAGAGAGAGAGGGAGAGAGAAACAAAAGTCCCACTCCAAATTATAACCAACTGGGCGGAAAGGCAACCAAACAAGTCAATGAACTGCTGCGCCAAAAAACCAAAAAAAAACTACGAATACAATAAAATAAAATTAAAGCAAAAAGAAATGGACACGGGTGTGATAATGTCCGCTCGGGAACCCGTGCCGTGGAGATCGGGCCAAGCAAAGCGTAACGCACCTTGAAAAGTGCTGGGAAACAGAAGCGAGTTCTATTTAGTTGAACTTGGATCCCAATAGGGGCTGGGAAAAGGTTGTAATCGCAAGAAAAATTAGTGTTAATTACAGTAGAATAATTTAATAAAAATATAAATGAATTTCTTTTATAAATTATTTGATTTATTTATAATACTTTTTAAATAGTTTGAGAATTTTTAAATATATATTTACAGTATGTCAAGAAAATGTTTTGACACTGAAAAAATTCAATTTTTTTGTTTCGGTAAAAAATACCTTTTTTTTCATATGTAATTACAGAATAATAAAATGATATTACAATTTATTATTATTAATTAATAAATATATTTATTATGCATTCGTCATATCCTATATAAAATAAATGCATTTATTACTTTTTCAAAACAGTGATAAAAAAAATCATATTTACTTTCGTCAATTCCTTGGATCTTATTGTATATTATTAAACTTCTTCTAGTTCTTAACTTACATGTTAATGGCGTGTAATGGCAACACCAGCTACATTTATTCATTTTATTCACTTTACGTATTCGAATTCTACATTTGCATAATTTCCATACATTTTGACATTGAGCACCGGAAAAACGTGACCAGTATTTAAGTTTTGAACCCCTGGCAAAAAATTGTTCGATTGCATATAATTATATATATTTGAGAATGTGCTTACATATCAGTGTTGTACTATATAATTATACAGATTCTATGTGTTTATAGCGATCGTGATTTTTGGGCATGATTTGATGTGGGATTTCGACGCAAGCCAAAGACTTAAATTGAAATCAATAAAGTTTTTAAATGACGTTAGAGTTTAGATGAGCAAAGGTGCATTATTGTTCACTGAAAAGAATGGACCATTTTTTACGCTGTAAAATATTTATAACATTTCTTTCTATTCATTCCAAGACATGTTTCCAACTTCAAAGAATTCAAACCACAATCTAAATTAGTACCTTAGGACACCAATCATCCTTGCCATTACTCCGCATTCACTTTTACTTACACATATAATTATTCTACCATAAAAATCCCAGAAATCCCATGGCGATCATTCACTCTCCCAGCTTCAACTTTGACATTCCTCTTCGACTGCAGTTTATCTACAAGCTTCAGCAAATTGTTAGGCTAAGGCATAAAACCGCTTTTCTTGGCCAACTTAAGTTGCACTTGCCAACCAGGTCTTTCAACCAATTTAGATCTTGAAGCGGCTTTTACTCGATTTGTCTTTTATGCAATACTCGAAAGACATCACCTGAAAGCAGAAAAGAGAGAGGTCGTTAATGAACTGACGGCATTTGCACGTCTCTTGGTTGTTTTCCTGCCAGGTGATGGCTTCAGTTTTAGGCCCTGTTGCCAATGCGGCTGTTAATCACATTACAAAACAAGTGTAGTTTAAAATGCTCATTTCGCTCATTTTAAATAAAATTTATCAACTATTACGTAAGAGGATTTAATATATAAACATGTTTATTTGGCTCACTAGTCTAGTTAAAATAAACTTAATTTTCTTAATTCATCAACGGATTGGGTAATTAGGGTTTTAAAATTATTAAGAAATTCTTTCAACTATGATAACTTTGTCATAAGTGAAAGAATTTATTTCTGATCATTGTACCCGTTGAATAGTTTGTCATCGGACTCAATATGATTTAGAGAACATTTACTTTATCGAAAATTTAGGGAATTTCAACTATTAGAACTTTGTCCTTTCCAAATCCAACATCAAAATTTGAAACAAAAATTATTTTAAAATTTTTGGTAAAATTAAACCAAACAAAAAAAAAAGACTTTTTTTAAATATTGAAAATTGAAAATGTGTTCTCCTTGCGGACCGTGCAGCCCCTGTGATCCTTGCTGTGGACCCTTCGAGTGCTCGCCAAAATGCTACAATGCCGCACAATTGGAAGCTCTGCCACAATGTGCGCCCCGCATCCCGCCTCCGTTTCCCAAGTGCATTACGGTGCAACAGCCGCCTCGTCTCATATGCAAGAAGAGAGTGGTTTTCACGGAGAAGATTGTACCGGAGCCGATGGTTGTCAACCGCTGTAGACAGATCACGGTACCGAAGGTGGTGGATGCGACGCGGGTTATCAAGGTGCCAAAACTGATTTGGGTCTCGCAAATGGTTCGGGAGCCTCGGGTCATATATTATCCGTCCATGATACCGGATCCGTATGTCGTCTGTTATCCGAAGCGTGTGTGCGAGCCCAGAGAAGTGTGCCAGTCGATATTGTGTCAGCCGAAGCCGCAAACAATCGACATACCGCCTCCAAGGGAATACTGTTGTTATCCAAATGGTCCAATTAATTATAAGCCGAGTGCTGCATGTCCTCCGTGTCCAATTGGACCATGTGCGCCGGGTGGGGCGTGTTGTCCACTTCCTTGTTTCTCCACCAATCAGTATCCCGTATGTGAGACTCGTTGCGGGCCCTGTGGGCCTTGTGGGCCCTGTGGACCCTGTGGACCGCGTGGACCGGGACCGTGCGGACCAGGCCGTTGTGGACCCTGTGGACCTTGTGGCGGACCGTGTGCTGTGCCAAATTGTGGACCCTGTGGCTTGACGATGCCTTCGGGACCCTTTATACCGGCACCGTGTGGTCCATGCGGAACGGGCTGTGGACCATGTGGAACCGGACCATGTGGTCCTTGCGGACCATGCGGACCCTGCTCTCCCCCTTGCCCTTACGAATCGCCCGAGTGTGGACCATGTTATCCGTGTGCTCCAACTCCGTGGAACACGCATTGTGGACCAGTTGGACCGTGTGGTCCCCAAGTTCCTTGTGGTCCATGTGGTCCTTGTTAGCCATTCAGATATTTAGACGAGACACGTTAGTCAGTTACATATTTATATTTGCGAGTAAATAAATTGCTGTGCTGCTTTTTTTCGTTTGGCTTCACTTGATATAAAATTGTAATAACTTCCATTCATTTTGTTAGTTTATTATGGGGAACGGTTGGGGGTTATTCTAAAACCCTGAAAATTGAATATATCAATTTTTCGAGTATTAAACGGACTTGGTATTACTGAAGAGTCCACTGAAATTGTTCAACAAACAAACTTGGCTGATAAACGAAACCAAAATTTGTATATATATGTAAATGTATCTATAACTGACCGTATGTATCTGACCCGGTAAAACTCTATGCCGTCATTTTCGACACCCTCAATTACAGTTTGGCCTCCCCTCAAAATGTAATATTTTTCTCGTTTTTGTAAACAATATAAATGTTTTTTTCAATTTGTTATTTTATACATACTTAAACTTGATTTGTGCTGGTCAATGAGCAACTTGGCAAAAGACTTTGATGTGGCCGTTGCCAGAATTTGGCAAGTGCCAAAAAAACTGTCAAATTTACTTAGATTTATGCGTGTCTCTGTTCAAAGTAAAAATATTTGTTCAAAAAGTAAAAAAAAAAAACAAACTAAAAACACAAAAATATGAGGTAACTTTAGCTATGGAGTTCTATGTACTTAATATCTATTGCTATTTATGCAAACCTAACTATATTTCGCTTCGCTTTTGACACATTCAAGTTTAGACTTTTGTTGTTGTTTTATTTTTTTTAACAAAATTTTTTTTACGTATCCCCAACCCACATGATTACCACTTGATTGATGTAGGGGCACTCCTCTAAGTATTTCGACGCGTCTCGTTTCGTTTCATGTGCTCAGATATTGTATCTACTTATGAATGTGGCTACCGTATACACTTATAAATGACGCTCCAGGCTCTCGCCATACGTATAAAATGTTGACAAAACTTAATTATCTTTGAAAACAATATTTAATTGGATTTCACGTGATTTATTTATTATTTTCTTTTTTTTATGTATGAACAGGTTGAAATCTATAAATGCTTGATGATAGAAAGATTAGAAGAAGAACTTTGCATTATTTATAAATAACTAATCACAGAATATGCTTAAATATATTTATAAACTATCTTCGGATTCAGAGATACCGCTTATAAATGTCAGTAAAATATTTATAAAGTTCAATTCCCCTTATTTCTATGGTACAAAATAGTGATATTCTTGTGACATAAGTATGAAACACAAGTAAATAATTATGACTGAAGCAGTAGCAATTGATTATAAAAACCATATTTATTAAATGTCGCTTAAAATTATAGTAAATTTATGACTTTTGATTAAACTGAAGAAAAGACAGTTGAAAACTGTTCCACAGTTTTAGTAGCAATAAGATTTCACTAATTTGCATACTGAATGCCGCAATGTCCGTGATTATGGACTGTTTATCAAGCTATTAGCCGTTCACAACGCCCACAACGCGCCACGCCCACAACTAAGAGATTTCCAGCGAGCCATTTGACTTTCTTCGGTTTCCACGGAAACGTTCCCAGATTCAGTTTCGGTTTCAACTTGAAAGTTGCAGCTTGTTTTTGTAAACTGTCCACCCACGTAAACTGTTCATGTTAATGTTTATGTTTTTTCCTTTAGGTTGACAATTGTTTAATTTGTTTTTTCCCACTTTGGTCGACAAGTTGAAAATTTATTTGCTTGTTTACTTATCGTTTGTTGTTCGTTTCGTGTTTTATTTGTTGCTTGATTTATTAATTAGTTGCACGACAAAAATCACAAAAATCACGAAAATAAAAATTGAAAGAAGGTTTCAGGTTTCTAACGCGCTTCGAATTTTGCAAATGCATTTCTAATGAGATACACGATGATCGAGCTTTAAAGTCGCCTTAAGTCGATTCGGTACGATTCTCAAGAGCTTGTGATGTCAGCTCGGCAGATGATGTCAGTTTTATTATTGTTTCTTGTTCAATTTCTGATTACTTTGTTGATTTTGTTCCACTTGGCAGTTAGCAAAATATCTACAGAGATAAAATACTTTTTATATAGCGTTATTAATTTTTGTTTTTTTTATATTTTTTATTTATTGTCTAAAGTTTCGAATGCCGGAAAACCCTTAAACCCTTCCACAACGGCAAATATCATAAAACAATACAAATAAGTACAGAACATGTGGGATAACCGGTTTTCATTGTAGACCCTGTAACTATTTGTTAAGCACGTATCACTATTTATACATTTCCAGTTACTTATTGCCCTACCTTTGTGTGGTTAATAAAAGTTTGAAAAAAATACGAATGAAAGTTTTCCTCTTCTTGCCAAGATATAGATAAATAATTCCGAACTATTTGTAAGCCAATGAAGTGACTAATTTACTCCTTATTTAAAACTATACCTAAACTATAACAATTAAAGTAATGTTCACTTTGCTGCCCCGAATATTTTTTTAGTCTTTTAAGTTGTCTCAATCTTTATTTCGGTTTCCAATTGAAATCGTTGACAATTACTTGGAGCTTTTTAGAGTATCGTTTGCTTGCTAAATTATTGTTTAACAAGCTGTAAAAAGAGTATTAAGAGCAACAATAATTTGTTGTTTACTGTCCTCCCACTCGTTATGAAATTTACTGAAAAGACGCGAATATTTTGAGCTGTTCCTGACCAACCTTTTATACCAGTAAAATCAAGTGAAACTTGAACTGACCAATTTTGACCCAAATGAGCAATCAATTGAAGCCTTGAAATTTGTCAATCTCATAATTTATCCACAAATTTTATATTAATCGGATAATTATTAAAGAAGAAACTGCCAGTAATTTCATAATACTGAGGAAGTTGGGCTAATCACACTCTCAACATAAGTTCTTTTATTAAAGCTGTTATTTTTGGCACAGGATATAATTAAAATATTAAATATTTAACAACTGCTAGTGGGGGCTTTTGAAACGACAAGTGAATTGACCATTTGGGTGTGAATTTAATGAGATTAATGAGTTGTTGGCCATGAGATACAAAAGTATCTTTAGCTGAAAACATGCGAAAATATGCTTTAATTAAAGTAGTTATATATGAAAAGATTGCACGTTTTTCGTCTATACCTGGACAGATGGTATTTTAAACTTATAAAACGCGCTAGTTTTTATGCAGCATCTTATAGTTAAGTTCGTAAATGAAAACAATGAAACAATCCCCATCTATTCTTCACTATATTCAGCAAGTGTGTGCCAAAGTCGTTGGTTTATATTGATTCAATTTGGCAGACAATGCATTATTATACTAATTAAGGCAACACAACTGTGGGCTGTGATCTCCCATTATTGTTCTTACATGAACAACAAATGTAATAAACAATAATGACAAATGCCGGAAGCTTATCCAGAGAGCGACTTGTAATCAAACTAATGTCTTAAGATCATAAAAACTTGGTACTTTGAATTTATCACCACACCAAATTAAGCAAAAATGAACCAAAAACTATAATTAAGTATGCATGCCAGACTAGAAGGTACCCTGTACAGATATTAACATTGTTTTAGATTTACTCGGACTGTCTTCAACTAACTGAAATTTTGGCTTTGTTAATTTATAATACCCTTTAGGTTGTTTTGTATTTTTCGAGAGTATCAATGAATGCAGCGTGCAGTGCACGGTGGGCAGCTTTGGGGCTGGCAAACTGACAACTGACACCTGTTATTAGGCACAACACGTTGTGTGTGTTTCTATTTGAGTTTGGGTGTACTTCGAGTTGTTGTTGTCCGTCAAATTGTAGCAATTTTCTTAAGTGCGTTACTGCTGCGGCTGCTGTTGCATGCAACACCGCGTTTCGGATTTTTTTTTTTTTGGATTTTCGACTTTGAACACAAATTTATGCGCATTTTACACTCGAATTTCTGTCTCTTTGTCTGAACACTTTGTTCGTGGGCGTCCCTCGATCGACTTTTGGGGCTCAGATGTCGGCTTTGGTTTGAAACGCATTCGCATTTTCGAGTGGTTGCCACAACGTCTGGACTTAACCGTTTGTCATAATCTCAACTCCTCTGCAGCATTTATCAGTACATAAAAATGTTTATGAAATACACAACGGCTTTTCCAGCTCCAATTTAATTAATCTTTCAATATTTAACCATGGTAAATTGAGACCACACGAAAATTGTTATTATATAATCAAAATCTCATCGAAGGCATTGAAGCTGTTATTTGAATGATGATCACGTTAATTATGTAATATGATATAGGTTAAAATGTTGAAATACTATGAATATGCTCTTGGTTTAAGATTAAGATGATTACCAGATAGTCGATTAATGAATTAGATGTCCCTCACTTTTAATTAACTATTTCACACTTAAATTTTGCTTTTATTACATACATTTTTAGAGTTTTCCTATGTTTCACTATTATATTCAATCTTTAAAATCTGTTAATATTTTCCTCTATATATTGATAAAAAAAAAATCTATTACAAAAAGATGTCAGCAAACATTAAACACAAAACTAGCGAATCCTTTTAACTAAAGCCGCAAGAATGGACTTGACTTTCAAATCAACTTTCTACACAATCACAAAAAGAGTTAGAAAAGAAGAGAAGAGGCTGAAGTAGATTCAGATAGGGAGAAAGAGATGAAAACAAAGATGTTGAGTTTCAATGACATTGTTAACGCTGAAAAGTCAAATAGATTTGCGACTTTGACAACCAGCCAAGTCTGCAAATAAAGTTGAAAGTGGACTCTGAACTTGACAAGCTTAGATTTCTTGGCAACATGTTGTACGTTGTGTTTAAGTTTAGAGCATTAGTTAGCAATTAATTTGACGTTATTAAATTTATAATCTAACACCATTAGATACAGACGTGTGCGAAATAATAAGAACAGCATATGAGACAAATTAATTTGTTAAAAAAAGTGTTAAAAAAGCATAATTATAATAAACCCTTATATTATTTGAATAGCTCACATTTTAAGCTATGTATATCCTAAAAGAGTTCAAGTCCTGCGATGTCCTTATATTTTATAATGTCAACTTTGTTGGGTTAAGTCGAAATTCAGGTGTTCGAAATAATAAGAACAAAGTGAGAAAATAACGGATTGTCGTGTTCTACATAAGTTTTAACAATTTATAAGTATACACTTAGTTGCCTACATTTAGCATAAGAGGGCTACACCCCTTTTCCGGATCATTTAGACACATCGGGACTTTATAGAGGCTATGAAAACGAGGCATCTGGAGATAGGAGTATTCTTCCAAGTATTTTCTTCTTCTTGTCACAACTGTCCAAAATTTTTTATCCATAACATCTCTCATTTCTATCGCTATAATATTCATTGATGATCCACTAAATTATTGCTAGGCGAAAGAGGCAATCCCTCCTTAACATCAATATTGTGGGATCGCTTGAACTCATTATCTTGCCTTGAAATAAGTTTTGAGACTTTTCTTTGCGGGTAACTCCATTGTAGGACCTCTTAAATTCATCAAAACACTTTCATATATATTTTCAACATGGTAGGTGGCATTCACGGTACCCAGAATTCCAGCCAGAGGATTAGTCACATAGGACAAATAAATTCTCTACATCCAGAAAATTATGAATTGATCCTGACACCGTTTGTTATGATCAGTTGAGCCAAATGTGGTAAAGTTCGCTTAAGATAATAAACAATAGAAGGTTAAAAGCTCTCAATAGCCGAAATTATGATGAAATTACCATTAAGCACGGTGGTCTAAGATCGATGCTACAAAAATTTTCTTTCTTTTTTTGCGGATATGCTATAAATAGAATTGTGGGTATCATGGATCTCAACTTCTATTCTAGAATAATACTGGCAAGTGTTATGCTTAAAATAAGATGCTCCACGCTAGATTTATCCACACTTAAATTATTCAAATCTCATCACAAGTCAAGCGAAGTAGTACTTAGGATCCCACAATATTGATGTTAAGGAGGGGTTGACTCTTTCGCCGAGCAATAATCTAGTGAATCTTCAATGAATAATATAGCTATAAAAATTAGAGAAGCTATGGACAAAAATTTTTGGACAGTTGTGACAAGAAGAAGAAAATTCTTCGAAGAATCCTCCTATCTCCAGATGCCGCGTTCTCATAGCTTCTATAAAGTGCCCATGTGTCTAAATGATCCGGAAAAGGGGTGTAGCCCTCTTATGCTAAATGTAGGCAACTAAGTGTATACTTATAAATTGTTAAAACTTATGTAGAACACGACAATCCGTTATTTTCTCACTTTGTTCTTATTATTTCGAACACCTGAATTTCGACTTAACCCAACAAAGTTGACATTATAAAATATAAGGACATCGCAGGACTTAAACTCTTTTAGGATATACATAGCTTAAAATGTGAGCTATTCAAATAATATAAGGGTTTATTATAATTATGCTTTTTTAACACTTTTATTTACCAAATTAATTTGTCTCATATGCTGTTCTTATTATTTCGCACACGTTTGTACATTTGAGAAGATGAAGCGGTATTTAAAAAAGCCAAGGTGTCGAGCTCCTTGAATGATTAGTGTCAAAAATATAAAGATTATTTTGTAAAAATATGTCTAAAAGAACAAACTTTATCTGCCTAAATAAAAAAAATTTCATTTATTTATTAAATAGTGAGCTTATTATTTATACTCATAAAAGGTAAATAATCAAACAATTTAATATTTATAAAATTTTCGTATTTGTTGAATATTAATTCTTAAAATTTAAATTTGACACAATCCAGTTTTCGTGGTGATATAACCAATTGCTTTCAAATTTATTTTCCTTTGCTTCTGCAACAATAATGTTAAGTCGTGTCTTTTTGAAACCACGAAAACTGTTCGCTTCGGGCCAACTAATTTAAGCCATAGTCAATGAAAATAAGTAGTTTAGAGTGCAGTAGAATGAAGAGTGATGGACTAATAGTTATCCATTATTCTCTTGAATGCTTAAATTATACGTGTTTAAAAATATTTTTCTCTTAAAATTCTCTGAAATAGACATCTTTTATAATAATCATTTCAACTTGTATTCATATTTCAATGCTTAGCTTGATCTTTGATTCATTTGGTTCAATTCATTTGTAAGTCAATCTTCTAATCAGGCTTTAAATGTATATGTCTAGCTTGTCTTGGCACGCAAAACAGAAATCAATAATAAATCATATTAATAATTATTAAAAATGCCCACACTGCCGTTTCAAAGTTATTGACAAGCCAAACAAACCTATAAGAAAGCCAATTTGATAGCAATTGCATTACAACAATGACAAATGCGTCATAAACCATTTGAACATTTTACAATTATGTCAACTGACAATGAAGCAAATGCCATTTAATTGTCAAAGAAAAAGAAAAAATATTAAAAAAAACAAACAAACTGCGATCCGTGATCCACGTAAATATCTTTTGCTGGGGCACTTTTCACGGCGCAGCAAATCAAAGGAAAAGGCGGCCAAGTGCCACAGCTTTGCTACCAACAACAATAATAATAAAAGCAACAACAAACAACAAGAAAAAATCTGCATTCATTTGAATACGTATACAAGTATCTGCCGCATGCAGTTTCAAGTCGTACATATCTATCTATCTATCTATCTGCCTAGCATCTGTCAGAGCTGTCGGTGGTAACTTTCCCCCATAAACTACACTGCAAGATACTCAAACACACACACACAACGACAAAATTGACTGCACTATTGGGCTTTTAAATGTATCTGTATATGTATTTGTAAATGTATCTGTAGCCGGGTCTCGGTCTCGGTCGCCGTGTCTGAGACTCGCATTTGATCTGCTCTGGCAAAGGCATTCAAGTGCGTGGCGTTGTCTTTGTTGTTGTTTTTGTTGTTGTTGTTGTCTTTCTCTTTATTGTAGGAAAACGGGAATGTTAACAATGCATTTTGTTTGTCAATCAGTCGCTGCCGCTGTTGCTGCTGATTATTTCACTTGATTTGTGTGTGTTATGCAAATTGATTATCTTTTCCTCTAGTTTTGTCAACAAGTTACAAAAAAAAGAAAGAGTTGAATTTATGTGTTAAGTAATGTTGAAATTTTCCTAAGTAAAACCTGATAATAATAATCAGATCAAGATCGTCAGAAGTATTGATTAGAAATTATATATTTATTATGCATCAGATTTATTAGAAAATCACACTTGTTAAACTTCCAACCTGCAACTTTGTTAATTATCAAAAAAAATCTTAAATTCAATTTAATAAAAAATAAGAAATGTTTAATAATGTTTGTTGTTTTGTCGCTACTTAATTATTGGAAAACATTTTAATAAAAGCATATATAATTTTGTTAAGGATCCTTTTAAGATACACATAAGACAAATTATTAGGTTTGATTGTTATAATTTTATCGAGTCAATTATGACAACAAACATTATAATATCTATTCGAAACTATTTGTTAGTTGTTAGTTGACGCTCATATTTAACATGTTCTATATATTATAGTTAAATTTACTATTAGCTTACTTAGATGTGTCTAATATCTGATGTATCAGAATAAAAAGTTAAATTAATTATGCCTTTTAAAAGACTGAGATACACATGTGCAAGTTACATTTTATCGTAAAAATCTACATAGTTTAAGCAACCCATCTATTGCCTCTGTAGGCACTCAAATTCATATTCGTATTCATAAACGTATTCATATTCAATATTTCAGCTCTTTTGCATATGTTGCGCATAAATCTATTGTAAAAAGTTCTATGGCTTTATTTGCGCATTTTCCTCTCGTAGCTAATCCCAGTCTGAGATTTTGTATCTTTCAACTACTACGAGTACGCTGAGTATCTGACCATTACCATTGTGTGCTATTGTTATTATGGCATGACTTTGGGTCTGTTCCACTTGCTTGGCTCTGCTGGCTGCTGTTGCTCTGCTTGCTGTTGACTGAGATAGTTGTAGTTATTGTTGTTGTTGTTGCTGTTGTTGTCGTAGTTGTTGTTGGTTGATTTGCCTAATTTTGTGGTTGTTTACAAGTTTTGGAGGCAACGTGTACGCCTACAATTCAATATTGGATTGCTTTGCTCGCAATTTATTGCATTTTGTGGGCAGTGCAGACAGCCAGAAAGAGAGATACATGCTCAAAGATACATATGTATATAGATACATTGTTACTTGGGCAGCTATAATGAGGCTTTAAACACTTTCAGCTTGACTATTCATATTTGTTGAGTATTAATTATTGATAGGAATGCAGCAGGCGATGGTCGACTAAAAGATACTCTTTAAAAAGTTAACAAAATGAGCAAAGCATCTCATAAGTGAACGCATTGCAGATACTTAGACAGCTTAAATGAGTCTTTCAACACTTGACTATTGACTATTTATGCATGTAAAGAAATAATTAATAATAGGATTGCAGTATACGAGGAATTGTCGACTAGATTATACTCTGTTAAGTCAATTTAAATACTTACAGACTCAAATAAAAAGATCTAAGTGCTTAACAACTATAAATTGTGCATACCATTTAAAGGTGTCTATTATAAGTCTAGGGTATGTGAACTATCGAGTGGGTGCCCCAGCAATTGATTAATCGAATCTCGTCTGAAACTCGCCCGCTTTTTGTTGCATTGATTTATGCAATTCTCGGTTATTTGAAGTTTTTGATTGTGGTTGGGGTTCTCTTGCTGCTGGCGCAATTGTCATTTGTCAATCGCAAACTCAAATCGCGTGTTAGAATGCTAAACGTGAGGCGATAGCTACAAGCGAATCAACAATAACGACAATATAAATAAATAAAAATAAAAACAAAAACAGAAACTAACAACAACGCCTCGGTCAAGCGATCGGGCCAAGTTCCATGTGTCTTTCGCTTTTGACTCCAATCCACGCCCGCCGCAAACGTGTTTTTAAAATATGCAAATTAATGAGCGAGACTTTGGCTGATATTGAAACGGAGACGGAGATTGAGACTGAGACTGAACGCGAGCTGAGCATTCACAAGATACTTGTACTCGTATTCGTACGCAAAGAGCTTTCAAATGCAAGTTTCTCGAACTCAAAAACTCAATCGAGAAGTGAGAAGTGAGAAGGTGGCCGGCCAAGCGATTTGACGGCTCTCTTTGTTGGCTCGCTGATTGTTGGCTTGGCCTGTAGAAACAGTTTCTCGACAGTTTCATTTGAGCCGCGCTAAAAACGAAACGTATCCGTCAGATACGCAACGACGACGACGTCGGCTGACAAGCGACAAATATACAAATCACAGAATATATCAACGGAATTTATTATTGTTATTTTGATATTGCTGTGCACAATTTGTTCTAAAAAAATATATCGAGAAAACGTGTCACGAATATAAATAAATTATTTATAAATTAAATTCAAGTACTGCACTTGAGGAAAAGTATTTTGAATAGAAATACATAACATTTCTTTGAGAAAATCTATCGAATTGTGAATAAAAGCGAACCGAAGAACCGAAAACAAATACATATACATAGAAACGACCTTGAAAGAGTCACAAGATACAAATGTATATACAGACTAGTCATCGTTGAAACAACAACAAAAACAAAAACTGCAACGTATCACAGTTAAAAATCACAGTGCAAAATAACCAAAAAGTATTATTTCGTGTGTACTATTAATTGTACAAATCGACTACAAAAAATAACGACGCCCCCAATAAAAACAACGAATTTATAATTATACATAGAAATAAATAGCACACAAACATATACATATTTATGTGAATTGTGGGCGTGTTACAGTGCCATAAATATATAGATATATATATAATATAATTAAGTAAGAGATTAAAGCAAAACAAATACAATTGTTGCTGGCATGAATTGTTCAGACAAGAGGAAAATATGTTTGCGCCACGAAATTCATCACCAGTTGCCGTCTATGGCAAAGAGGATGTAGCTGCCTATGAGGTAAAAATTCTAATCAACGTATATCGATAAATAGTGGATATCGATAGCCAATAGTTTTCTCTATTTCGACCCACTCTCCGACCACAGAAACTGTGGGGCATGATTCATGTTGGCCGAAAAACTTTTGTCTCCCCATTTTGTAATGAGATTCTGTGGCTTTTCTCGGCCAGCGAGAAGTTGTGAGTGTATGAGTACTCGTATATATGTATGCTTATTCATCTAAATATTGTTGCCATTTGAGTGGAATTGTTGGCCACAAATAATTATAGGCAATAAGCCTTTGTAGATGCCGCAGAGAGCTTCTAAACCGGCAAGGAATTTGTAGATACAATGTCAAGGAGACATTGCCTGCGTCTGTCTGTGGATGGCATTAAATATTTCATGGTAACACACTCTCTGCATACGCTCTTAACAATTTAACAATGCGAATGGCTGCCAAAAACAAACGCCAAGCATAAGCATTTTACTCACGTTCAACAACGTACTGAGCTAGACTTGAATGTATCTATATGTGTGTCTGTATCTGTATATTTGTGACTTTACGAGCTATTTTTTTGTTGGCTACCCAGCGGCATATTTGCAAACACACAAAACACAGCAAAAAATGCCGATGAAAGCAAATCAGAAATTCACAAAACATGGCGATAAATGCCGCACGGCAATAAACAGTAAACACTCGTAGCATAGTCCAGCTTCTAAAACGAATATGTATCTTAGGGGAATTCAAAGTCTATACGACTTTATCTATGCGACCTTCATAAACTAAACGAGCATATATCATCATTGGCGTTATAGCTAGGTATAAGATATCTGCTTCTAAACTATTTTTATGAAGTACAAGTGACTTAAAGACAAGTTGTCTACTATCTTTTTATGTATCTTATAGAGTAAAAAGTGTATTTTCTAATACAAAACAGTTAAACAAAATAAATTAAATAGTCAAGCCTTCTCGATTAGTTCTTACTTGTTTTTCTTAACTTAATCTTAACTGCCCAATTAACGTTGCTTTGTAGACAACAAGCAGAGAAATTAGTTAACAATGATTAGAATTTATGATTTAGGCGCTATCTTTGCGGTTAGAGCATAAAACAAGCTAATTTTGTTGATATGTGGTAGCCTAAAGTCGTGATAGAAGTATGTATTAATTTATACCCTATAAAAATGAAAAGTAAAAAATTTTCCCAATTAGCAAAAATGACAGCATTACAACGCATATATCTTTGTATTTATGTGTAATCTATTAATTATGTTTAAAAGCACAAAATGTCTACAGTTAACTCTCTTTTCTCACTTATGCGTAAGCTTCCGCAAAATGTTGTTATTAAATAGAACGTAATACTCTTACCAAAAGCAGAACAAAAAACTTGCAAATTAGCATAAATAAATCTGCCTGACGACCTCGTGGCCGTTAGTTCGTATTGTTTTTTGGAATTTAGCGCTTTTTTGTTGTTTTTTTTTTTTTTTGTCCCAAGCATTTTATTTGTCTGACTTGTGACGGGTTGACTGCTTGACACCTGTCGTGCAAATATTTAAGCTCGACTGTCACTGCAAACGCAGCTTTGGATGTGCCTCGCAGATTTCGGCGTGGGCAGCTCAGAAATGTGCCGCCAACCCACAACTTACTCTGGTTTGAAGAGAACAGAATTTGGCTATTACATAGTGGCTAAAATTTGCAGTTGACCAAGTTTGAAATGCGTGCATTGAACTTGGCAAATTTATCAAAATGTTAGCCTATGACTGATAAGTTTACATACCACATACGCAATGTTGTCCCCGACACATATAACGCATACGCTCAGTGTGCCATGTGCAAAATGTGGCTCTGTGTCATGTGTCACAACGGATTAAACTATAATTAATAAAAGTATTTAACTGCCTGCGCATCGCATAGCATCTATCAATCAAAGCCGAACTTTGTTTGCCTTATTCGGTTGACAATGCGCACAAAATAAATTTCGCTGCTTAACCAAATATGTAACAAAAGTATTTGGCTACCATAAAGTTTGGTTCTATGAATGAATGACGCGAATTGGTTTCCGGCAAGCGAATAAATCAAACGCAAACAAAGTTTATTACAATTGACAGTCAGAGGAAATGAATTTGTAATTCGCTTTTAAATTTGTATCACTTAAATTAAAATTTGTTTACTTTAATTTATCACCTTTTTTTCATTGAGTATAATTAAATATGTAATTTAAAAGATTTCAATCGCAGTACGATTATTTGTGCAAAACATCGCGTAACTCCGTGCTTTATTTTAATTGCTGCCCATGCTATTCGCACAAAACGTTCTTAATTTGTTACTTAAATAAAAATACACTCTTTGAAAGAGAGTATTGTTTATTTTTAATGTATTGTGTAACGCCTTTTCAATGCGCTAAATTATATGCATTTTTCTCTAAATTTTTAATTGTTAATTTTCAATAACAGTTGCGTTTCATTTACCATAATTTTAACATTAACATTTTAACATTTAAATTTTTATATTTCTGTAGTTGGCATTAAATAAAATATTAGTAACTTAATAAATGAAAGGAAAATAAATTATTTGCCATTCGCAGCTGTTGATTTTAATCAAATTCACAATGGAAACGGACTAGACACTAGTTACTAGAGAGTATTTCAACGTCGCCTTTTCTCATCTTATTTATCTTTTTATTGACAACCAAAGAGAGCTTATATTTTTTTACGGTTTTTCACATGCCAATTTTCTAGGCGCACTCAAAAGTGTTTACAATTTCACGGCATATTATACTCGTTATGAATGCAAATATATCTCTGAATAATCACTTAACTATGTATATAATATATACAGATATATGAAATATGTAAACCGGTTCAACGACGACCTTTTGGAATGAGAAATATTTCGATGCTGCGTTGGTGGCGGCTTCCAAGTGAAACGAGCAAATTAAATACGAATAATGCGCCGTCGTCGTCGTCGTCGTCGTTGTCTCTAGAGTAAATTCACGTCTAGTAAACAAACCGAAAATCAACGTCAGCCACAATTCCAAACATTGACCAGATGATCTCAGCTCAGCTCAGCGCAACTTGAAGACTTAGGTATTTGTATCTGGTATCTGCGACGCAAAAGCATTAAGTAGCAGGAGTATTTTTTGGATGCTCTTTGCAAGCCAGCGATTATTGAACTATTTTATGGGTTGCGGATCCAAGTGCCTTGGCTTGAGTGTTGACCCGCCCACGCACCACCGCGAGTGGTTGTCATTATATGGCACATTTATATGGCAGTCGGACAACAAGTGCAACTGCGTCGCAGCTGTCATAAGGCACTTGACTCGCACTTCCTCTCTCTTGTTCTGCGAGTAAAACACAATTGTTATTTCTCTATTAATTGCAAAAAATAAGTATTTATACTCTACAACTGGTACCATGGCTTTGAGTCAACGTTTGTAACAGGGAAATGAAAATAGTTGCGTGATGGTGAATTATTCTATGTTTTATATTAGTAATAAATAAATAATTATATTTTAATATTAGTAATAAATGTATAAATTTTCTACCATAAATAGATTTTATTACATAAAAAACATATTTCTATGAATGTCAGTTTGCAGTCTGTACATTATGCTGATGCCTGCAAATTTGCAAAAGTGGATGGCATAGGGTATTTGCCAGTCAAGTATGCTCATCACAGCACGCTTACTAGTTTTTTTCATAGTTCACAGAACGCCCTGACTAAGATCAAGGTGAAGCTTTAGTGAGGCGGAACAAATCGACAGAAAAGGAAATAGAAACAGAAAAATAAATATAAGCATAAATAATAACTAGCTAAATAGAAACAACATGTTAGCTATTTAATATTGTATTTCCAATTGTTAGAACACTTATGAAAAAATTTAAAATTGCATTTCAAATTGTATATTATTATTTGTGTAATTTTAAAAACATGGCTTAGTTTATTAGGTAAGCTTTTAAAATTTGTACTTTCACAGCTAATAAATTTGCCTTATTGCATTGGATTTTCTTTGGGGCAACTCTCATGTTTGACTTATTGGAAAATGAAGTTAACACATTGACTTTGTTGTTATAGCTCTTTGATTTGTTTATGCGGTTATGCAACTTGAACAAGCATAAAAGTATGTATGTAAAACACATAAACTCGATAGACAAATGTGCGAATTGTGTGCGTAAATAATTTACACAGCACATTCGAAATGAGTTGTTGTGCAAATGTTAACATGGCTCAATGATTAACGCTGGCCTTGCCTAAATAAGTAAAACATAACATGCCTCAAATGATGTAATGCTAATATTTATGAATTCCTCTATCGATTTTTCATTGCAGATTAAACTTAAAAGAGTCTTGGGCCTGACTGTTTGCAGCAATGCGGCACTCGATGTGTCGCCCATCAGCGGACTGTTGGCTTATCCAGCGGGGTGAGTAGCGTCCCAATTATAAGAGTATGAAAGATTCCAGCTGAGAACTGTCTGTCATATTCCTAATAGACTTAAAACAGAACAATCAAATTTGAGCTACAGCATTTTCATTTAAATATTACAAGGAGTACACTTAAAACTTTTGCGTCTGTAATATCTGTAAAATTATGGTATTTTTCTTTTACCACCTCACAAATAATTCTTACTATGAATGCAAAATTTTAAAAATCTTGTAATTAGGAAAAATTTTATTAAAAAATTATAATTACAGCTAGTAAAAATGATTGGAAAACAAAATTTGTAGAGTCCGAAATCAATAAAGTTTTCCTTCAACTGTTATCTTACATTCTATGTATTCGTATTTTTAATTCTTAAAGAAATAAGATAAATAAAATAAATTGAGATTTAGCGTAAGCTCTCAGGACATTCTTAAAGCACAATTTCAAAAACTTTTTATTTGATTTATTCTTTTTGAATATGTCTTTTGGCTTCTTCTTTTTAATACTAAATATGGTTACCTCAAAATATATTTTTGATTTCTTTGTGTTCGTGTTCTTAATTCTAACATAAGTAAAGAAAACCATATTTCGTTAAAATAATGAAATAGGATTCAGCATAAGCTCTCAGGACAATCTTAAGGCACATCCTGCTGAGGCATCTCTCCTTAAAATATATTCTTACTTTATTTCGTCGAAAAAACTGAAATGAGATGCAGCTTAAGCTCTCAGGACACTCTTGGAGCACATCCTGCTGTGCCTTCTTCTCGTGCACTTCAAATAAAAGAAACTTGTCAATGCGCCAACTGTGAAATTGCTTTCTGTCTACTATGTCTCATATATGTATGTTTTTATTTATTATTCTCAACAGCTGCACTGTGGTCCTGTTCAATGCCAAACGTCATACTCAGGCCTATCTGGTCAATTCCTCCCGCAAAGCATTCACATCGGTGGCCTTCTCCCGCTGCGGCCGTTACGTTGCCACTGGGGAGTGTGGCATGAATCCTGCCATCAAAGTTTGGGAATTGGAGACGCCAAATGGCAATCTGGAGCAATGCAGCGGCGGCAACGTCGTCGCCGAGTTTGTCGATCACAAATATGCCGTCACCTGTGTGGTAAGTGAAATCTTTAAAGTAACTGCACAAATATATTATTAATTGTTTTCCATTTGGCAGGCATTCTCGCCGACGGGCAAGTATCTGGTATCGGTGGGTTCACAGCACGACATGATTGTCAATGTGTTCGACTGGCGGGCGAATCTGAAAATGGCCTCCAACAAGATTAGCTCCAAGGTGTCTGCGGTTTGTTTTGCCGAGGATGGCAGCTACTTTGTCACCGTGGGCAATCGACACGTCAAATACTGGTACTTGGAGGGCGGACGAAAGGTAACTAGCTCTGACCCTTAACAGTTTTAAACGTTGCCTTAACATTATCTCCTTTGTTTTGCAGTACAAAGATCCCATTCCTCTCATGGGCCGCAGCGCCATTCTGGGCGATCTACGTGACAATGATTTTTGTGCCGTCGCCTGCGGCAAAGGAATCAGCTCGGAGAGCACATATGCCATCACCCGACAGGGTCACCTGGTGGAGTTCAGCTCGAGGCGTTTACTCGACAAGTGGGTGCAGTGTCGCACCAGCAACGCCAACTGCATTTGTGTCAACGAACGTTTCATTCTCGTCGGTTGTGCCGAGTCCATCATACGCATCTTCAATGCGGCCACCTTGGAATATGTGACGACGTTGCCGAGAACCCATTACCTGGGCGTGGATGTCTCGCAGGGCATTCAGATTAACCACATTATGTCGGTGCCACAACAGGCCAAGTTTCCAGACTGCATTGCCATGGTCTTTGACGAGCAGCGCTCCAAGGTAGGAATCTTTTTATTATTTCATAAATATTTATTATTTATTATTGCAAATTATTGAAATGCAAATTTAAATTTATAAAAGTATGAAATGTAATTTTATACTTTAATCTATATTTTGTTTCATTAATTTACTTGTGGTCAACTAAGACACTCGGCATCCAAAATTATTCAATCTTCAGTATCGAAATAAAAATTTAATTTTTAAAATAATAGTGCCAAAACTTAATGATTGTTTTAATATTAGTTAAATGCTTTTTAAAATTAAATTTGGGATTGCTTTTAATTAAAGAAATTTTTTTTTTTTTTTTTAAGATCTTTTTTTTTAACCTTAAGTTAATGTTATTCAATTAAATAATTTGTACTTTAAAATTAACAATTTAATGTACTCTAACATAATGTAATGTTACTTTTTGCCTATAATAATATAAATCTAAATGATTTCATAGACGTACATGTTATTAAAATAAATTAAATATTTAAACATGGTCCTCTGTTGCAGGTGAGCTGCGTCTACAACGATCACTCGCTGTACATTTGGGATCTGCGTGACATCTCGCGAGTGGGCAAATCGCATTCATTCCTTTATCACTCCACGTGCATTTGGGGCGTGGAGACAGTGCCATATAATCTGGAGCGTGAGCCTTCCCAGACGCTGCCGGAGGATTGCTTTGTCACGTGCTCCTCGGATGACACGATACGTGTGTGGGGACTGGAAAGTTGTGCCAACAATGAGATATATCGCAAGAATATCTACTCCAAGGAGCTGCTGAAGATTATCTACAGCGATGAGGACCTGCACTACATCAAGGATCAGGGCTCATCGCTGTTCGACAAGGCGGGAAATTCCGGCTACGATGGCCGCAATGGCGTCCGTTGCATCAAGATCAGTCCTGAGCTGCAGCATTTGGCCAGCGGCGACCGTTGTGGCAACATTCGCATCTACAGTCTACAGAATCTCAAGCTTCTCACAACCATCGAGGCGCATGAATCGGAGGTCCTGTGCCTGGAGTACTCCAACGATAAGATCGAGCGCAAACTCTTGGCCAGCGCCAGTCGCGATCGCCTCATTCATGTCTTCGATGTCTCACAAAAGTATCTGCTGCTGCAGACCTTGGATGATCACAGCTCCTCGATCACATCGATCAAGTTCGTCGGTGCCGGACTCAACTTCCAGATGATCAGCTGTGGGGCGGACAAGTCCATAATGTTTAGAAGCTTTCAGGTAAGTTGGAGAGAGAATATAACACATAGTCTGCAAGCCATTTCTTAAAATAAGTTTTTATTCGGAAAATTACAAAAATATCAAATAATAATTCATTAAGAAAATAATTAAATTATGATTCCCTAATTTTTATAATTATCATTGCCTGATATCACTTTAAATTCTTTAAAAAATTATAAATCATAATGTAAGTATTAATTTAATTACTGTTATCCCTGATCTTAATTAGGATTAATTTAAAAATGAAAAATTCTTAACAATTAAAAAGTTTGATTCATTATTAAATTATGATTATATTGTTGATTTCAAAAACTAGTGATTATCTAAGAAACAATTTAATTGGCTTAAGAAGTCCAAGGAAAATTAAAACTATTCAGAAAATATAATAGATTATCTATAAACCGACAATCTTAAAAACATAAAATAATAAATAACATTTAAATTATGATTCAATTATTTTTATTGCCTGATCTCAATTTAAGTTATATATTAAATCCTAATAAATGATGATTTCCTGATTAAAATTTTAAATTCTTCTAAGAAACTTTTTAAATTTCTTATGAAATCAAAGAAAAATTTAAAACTAGTCACCAAATATATATTCTCAAAAAAAAATTATTGTCCCTAATTCTAATTTGGGTTATTTCAAAAAATAGAAATTAAAAAAAAAAAATTGGCCAAAATCAGGTTTATAAACCGAAACTTTTTAAAAACATTTAAATTATGATTTATTTATTATTATTTCTATGATTATTAATGTCCTTTATTTCAAAAACTAAAAATGTTGTAATGAAGCATTTCAATTGGCATAAGAAATCAAAGAAAATTAAAAACTATTTCGAAAATGTAATTTATTTTCTATAAAAGAAAACATTTTGGAATCTTTTGAAGAAAACCAATTCCAACTCATTCTCTTTGTCTTCTAGGGCAACATATTCATGCGTGGCACAAATACCTCGGGGAAGACGACGCTCTACGACATGGAAGTGGACTCGAATGCCAAACACATTCTCACCGCCTGCCAGGATCGCAATGTGCGAGTTTATGGCACACAGAATGCCAAGCAGACAAAGACCTTCAAGGGCTCCCACTCGGACGAGGGCAGCCTGATCAAGCTGAGTCTCGATCCCAGTGGCATCTATGTGGCCACCTCCTGCACCGACAAAACACTCGCCGTCTACGATTACTACTCCAGCGAGTGCATGGCGAGGATGTATGGACACAGTGAACTCGTGACGGGTTTGAAGTTCACCAACGATTGTCGGCATTTGATTTCGGCCAGCGGAGATGGTTGCATCTTCATCTGGCAGGTGCCGCACGACATGATTGTCACCATGCAGGCGCGGATGTCCCAGCAGCGTCTGCGCTCCGGACATGCTCCTCTGCCACGTCCCTTGGCGCCCATTTCACCACCAGATGCCATCGTACTGGAGTCTCCCACCGGCGAGTTGGAGCATCAGCAGCTGGCCCCCAAATTTGTGGTTCCTCCGGAACCACTGCCAAATCGGAATGCCTATCAGCTGTCGGATGTCGGCCAACTGCCGCAGTGGGCGATGAGGAAGGCAGCTGCGGATTCCGACAGTGGCGCCTTGTCCATTCCCACGCCTGTCATCAGCGGCGGTGGTGGAGGAGGAGGAGGAGCTGCTGCTCTGCATGCTGCCTCCTCCATGGGCAACCTCAGCTCCTCGCCCAGTCAGCAGATGGGCGTGGCAGCGCCCAGAGCACGCGGTCGCTGGGCCCAACGCAGCAGTCAACTGGACACGGAGGATCAACGCTCCAATTCCGAGAGTCCGTTGGGCACCGTCTCCTCTGTGGGGGGACACAGTGTCCACAATGTGCAGACCTCCGACTATAATAGCGCCTCCTCCAAGGACATCATGTACAATCAGACGTATCTGAGCGAGGACTCCTCCATCGACTCGGGCATGGAGACGCGCCGCGAACTCAAGTTCATTGGCAGCAACAACAATGGCACCATCTCCTCCAATGTCACAACTGTCTCCGTCACCAGCAACGGCGCCTTGGGTCCAGGCGTTGTTCCGCAGCGCCTCATGCCGGATAAACGCAAGCCGGGAATGCGCTTCGATACGCACAGTCACATTCACGATCACGATGGCGACATCGAGGACATCTCGGATGGGGAGCGCACCAGCTCCGATCACGGCATGTTCTACAACAATCTGGCGCCCAGCACGCCAACGTAAGTGGGAGAATAGCTTAATGGAATAAAATAAGACAGAAAGAGTAACCATTAATAGAAATTAAATATAGTTTTGGGCTCGGAGTCGAAAGAAACGAAAAATAATCTACAGTCTGAATGTAACAGAGAGGAAGAGGCCATAAAGTGCCAAAAGGTTTATATCTATTTAATAACGCCTACAAAAGCATTAGAAATTGCAGTTTGTGTTCAGCGTTTAGTTTGCTAGGATTATAAATCTGTTGTCAGCTGCTAGAAAAGATTACATAGTTGTTGTTGTTTTCTCGTCGACGACATTGTGACGCCAATTTGCGAGCAAGGGGTGAAGAATTTGAGCTAGATAAACCCAATTTAAGATTGTTTATTTAAAACAAATCGGGTTTACTTCGAATGCCCGTACAGAAAATCAACAATTAGAATAAGCTGCAAAAACGTTATTCTGGAGTTCAATATAGTAACGATCTCACCAGGGACTGCAAATAATAATTATTTGGTTTATTTTTTGGAATCAAAAAATTATTCACTTATAATAACTTTGAGACACCGAGAAAAATACCCATATTCATCTTTATGACTCATTCATGCATTTTTAACATTATCATAAATTTTTAAAGAATTATAGAATAGAATATAATTATTATACATTTATTTACATTATACATTTAATTTAAGTCCCTGGATCTGACCTAAAAATTTCACTACGATCTGATAAAAAACATAGGAATTAAACAGAAAACAACTTAACAATTTATGAACATAAATTGCAGAGACTTCAAGGTGACCGCCATGAACGAGGAGGAACTGCGCAAATCGGTGCGACGACAGAAGTTCGAGAAGTCGGGACTACAGCTGGCCACGCCCAGTGGCAATGGGAGCTCGCACACGGCCAGCACGGGCACCGGGACGGGCACGTCGGATACGGAGGACGAGGGATCGACGCCAAGTGCCGAGAATGCGGACAGATCTTTGGCCTCCACGCTGGGCGGAAGTACTGAGAATTTACCGCAGAGCAGCAACAGTTTTTTGCATGCCGCATTGCCGGAGGGACCCGGAGGATTGTTATTGGAACGCGGCACAAGCAGTAAGTAGATGCTGAGCGAGTCTTTTATGGATAACAATTGAAAATGGGAAATTCCCATTCGCAGGTCGTCGCAGCATCAGCGCCAAGCACAACACGGAGAATGGCGTCAAGGGAGGCGTCGCTGCCCCGCCCACCATCACCAAGTCATACACGAGCACCAAGAAGGAGGAGTTGCTGCAGGTCATCAACAAGGTCAAACAGCAGCTCGAGAATGTGAGTAGCTATCGATCTAGGTCTAAATTTTACTTTCTTTTAATTTTTTAATTTACTTGTTATTGTAATTTTATGTTTGTTTTTTGTTTTTCCTCCATGTTTTCCCCCCTTTTATGTGTTGCATCATTGCTTTGGTGTCTGTCTTGTGTCACACACACACACACACACGCACACAACAACAACACACTTCTGTAAACCCTTTTCTCCTATTTAGGGCACGCGCAAAAATGGCATTAAAAAGTTGAATGCCATAGCCGAGGTGAGCTATTGAGTTGGCTAACATATTGATTGATCGTTAACGTTAACGCTTTTGCAACTCACTCACTCGCTCTTGAAGTTTTTCTACTTCATTATCTGCCATAATGCTTAGGCTTCATTCGGCCTTAATTGAATGCAGGGCTTAAAACATTTAACGTACACTAATTGCTTAAATTTACTCCAAGGAGTTGACAATTAACTTATTTTTTTTAAGAAAAATATATAATTTTTTCTGAAAAGATATAAGTTTTTATGAAGAAGATATGTTATATTTGTATATGATAGAGATACAGTTCAATTTGAGTAAAACATATTTTTATATGATAGAGATACATTTTAATTTTGAATAAAAATATGTTTATATGAAGAAGACTTTCATACGGAATTTAAAAAAACTTAGATTAATATGATGAAGAAAAATTAAAATGGTATTTTTGTTAATATCAGTCAAAGACATTTTTGATATGATGATACGAAAACGTCTTAAGCAAACACAGTTATTTAAAAATTGTATGCAAACGAACAAATAAATTATTGTATTAATTTAAAAATGTATAAACTAAAATTAAAAATAAAAAATTTTATTTTGCATCGGCCGGGAATCGAACCCGGGCCGCCCGCGTGGCAGGCGAGCATTCTACCACTGAACCACCGATGCTTGGTGAAATATGATGAATTCGATCAAAACTTGAAACTGACGAACTTCCGACAAGTTTTAGGCATAGATAAAAATAGACTTTGTCTAGAAATAGAAACAAACTCAAAATCAAATCGAAATAACAGACTGATGTGTATGATAATAAATACAACAAAACTAAGTAACTCAACTTTTGCGCTTGCTAAACCCACCACACCTGTTAACTCCACCATCAGCAGTCACAAAAATACATACACGAGACAAAGGCTGAAACCAATCTTAAATTAATTCATAACATTTACAGCTTATTTACTAAAATTTCTATTGCCTCTGCCTGCAATAAACTAACTTGATTTTATTAAACCCCTTCACAGGTTGGCCATAGACCCTTGCGAGGCAGCCATAGTATCTCGGATCTGAGTCTGGCAGGAAACTTGGATGGTTCTCGTGGTGCTGGACCCTCTCGCTATACAAAGCCAGGTGAGGAAGTATTTTATTTAATTAATTGCAAAGGTCGCAAATATCGCTCAACTTGTGAAATAAAATTGATTGTCGGATAGTCACTTTCAATTCTGTTTTATGTTTTCTGCTATCATTTTTATTTGTTTCTTCTCTTATTTTGATTAACTTTGAATAAACACTACTAGGTTGTTACTGCCCAGACACTTTTCAATTTTAAAATATTTTTTGAATGGTTTTTGCGACCTTTGATTTAATTTTTAAATTGTAAAGAGCATTTCCCTTTGTTAACTGTAGGCTAATATGTAAAAACTTTGTCATTTGTTGTTTGCCTCGCCCATTCTCTTTTATCTCTGTTTCTCTCTTTGCTCTCTCATTTTGCGCTTGCTCTGGTCTGAAATAATCTTGGGTAAAATGAAAATGAACATAAAATCAAATTTCTTGTAATTGCCGTAATTTGTTGAGTAACCGAATTAGTTCCTTCCCACGAACCTTCACAGTACATTAGATCCAATCCAGCTCAGTTGCCCCAACAGTCGCCACAGGAGGTTGTGCCACAGTACTTTAATTGTGCCGCACCCAAGTCGAAGCTGCAACAGAATTTCCAGACAATGCGACAGGTGCAACAGCACTATCCACCTTATCCACACCACGTAGGCGTCCATCAGATTCATCCGCCTCCAGGCGTGCCCTTTGGTCCCACTTCCTCCGCCTCCTCCGCCTATGGATCCTCGGGATCTCGACCTCAGACAGCTGCTCAGACGGCGCCCCGTTTGGGCGCCGCCAAGAGGAATCCCGCTGGCAACAATCGACGCACTCCGAGCATTCTGAAGCACTACAAGTCCTGTCCGGTTTCGCCCGTGCACGAGGAGGTGGAGTGGTCGGCGGAGACGGATCGTGCGGTGGCCAAGCCCGTCGAGCCCAAGCGTCACTCGGTCTATGCGGACGATGCTCGCACCATTCTGGACATGATTCACGCCGACACCGAGAAGATGATCGATGAGATCACACGCAAATATGGAGATCTGGATGAACCGACACCAACAACTGCTTCCACACTGCCCGCTTCCTGCTCCATGCCATCGAATCTCCGGGCACTCGGCTCCACTGGAGACTCGACGCCGACCGGAGGACGCACTCAGTTTTATGTTTACCGGGAGATCTATCAGTGCGAGCGAAAAGTCTCCCTGTCGGACATTCTGAAGCCGGAGCTGTTTGCGGCGACACAGCAGCGATTGGAGGAGGCGAGATTCCTGGAGACGCAGCGTCATTCCAGCGCCAGTTTCTTTTTGAGCAGCTCCGGGCAGCTGCCACATGAGCACTTGAGCCAGGAGTCGCTGCTCTCCGACGGCGGCAGCTACTGCAACAGCCTGGAGAGCGTGCTCTCCGACGAGAGCGACTGCAAGAGTGCTCCCTTGGATGCTCCGCTGGACCCGCAACAGCGTCCACTTCACGCCATGCAGTGCCATGCGGGCATCAGGAACTTTATACTCCATGGCCCCGTCTCCAAGTCCTACGGGAACAGTCCCAATGCCTACGGCAGCTTCGATTACTATATGCGTCAACATTCGACGGCGGCAACGGCAACGGCGGCCACCTACGATAGCTTCGATGTCACCGGCTACAATTTGAAGCCCTTGAAGCCATTGCCCAGTTCCAAGACCTATCCTCGGCTGGCCCAAGTTCCCGCTGCTCCCGCTGCCGGAGTGGAGCACATTCCCACATTGAGATCCAAGAACAAGCAATACAATTCGGGTGTGAATAAGAGTCTGAGCACGGATTTCGCTCAGCAGCGACAGCAGCGCAATTCGAATCCCCTGTCACAGTCCCAATTCCAATCCCACTCCCACTCCCAATCCAATGCTGACTTGATGTTTGTCAGAAAAACGCTTAAGCCCAAACCTCCCATTCCCGCCAAGCCACACAACCTGGTCTCCACTTTGACCTGCAGCGTGGAGCAGAAGAAGAAGAAGTGCTCCTCCTCCTCCTCATCCGGTTCCCGAACCGCCAGCGTTGTGCGTCAATTCGAGCACAATCTGCTCAAGTTCGAGCGGGAGAAGCAGCGGGAGCAACAACAACGTCCCCAAGTGCCCAGTGCGATGCGGAGTTCGGTGAGCAGCGGCGCCTTGGCCACCCAGAGTTGCCTCAAAAAGGTGTCCCGCTTCGACACCAGCGAGAGCGGACGAAGGGCGACGAGTGTCAGGCAGAAGGCACGGCCCAAGATCAGCGTGCGATTCAATACAGTCTCGCAGATTAAGTATACGCCCAGTGCGAAGCGGCAGCGGGACAAACTCAACAATGAAATGGAGACGGAATTCGAAATGGAGACGGAAACAGAAACAGAAACGTTGCCTTTGGTGGGCAGTCTGCCCAGTGATTATGGCGGCGAGCGGAGCTTCGAGATGTACTTTGCGGAGAACGGGAACGCACCAGAGAATCTGGAGCACATGCAGAGTCTGAAGCTCTACAAGAAGCCACAACTGCAGGCGGTGGTCGATGAGATCCAACAGGAGCGGGTTAAGCACAAAAAGAACATGGATAACGTGGAGCGATCCAACAACTCATCGACGAGTCATCAGTGCCAGAACATTGCCAAGAAGATCGACATCATTGAGACGCTGATTGCGATGGAGGAGCGTAAGATGGAACAGATTCGCTTGGCCACCGAGACGAGATTGCGTCCATTTGCCTGCAACTCGAAGCAGAAGGGATATGTGAAGAGTCTGACGATGAACTTTGACATGTTGGCCAGAGCCCACGATCAGGAGGAACAAGAGCAGCAGCAGCAGCTGCCGGGCAATCCAAATCCGAATCTGAATTCAGATGCCGATCTCTGTGCGTATGCGAGAAACATTCGCAGGAATTGCAGTTTGCCGGATGTGCTGGAAAGCGCCGATTTTGGCTATGGCAACGATGTGGAGCTGGCCAGGGAAGTGATTGCCGACGATGATGATGATGCTGGGCAGGATGACGATGGCGAGGACATGACAGGCAATGATCAGCTACAAGGTTTGCCTCTCGCTGTTGTGCCACCACTGATTCAGTGTTCACCTTTCAGTTTTCAGTTTCAGTTTCAGTTACTCCACAAAGACAAATGTTGCACCCATGCTTTTTTTAGTTGAATAATCCACATTGTTATCATACACCTTTCCAGCATGTTTTCAACCTTCACTGATAACCGTCTGTGTGCCTACTTACAGGTAATCCCAAAATGCTCAATCCCATGCCCATTGAGGAGTCCTCATCATCGATTCGCCGCGCTTGCTCCTTGAGTGATCTGCACATGGGCAACTTTGGCAAGCGTAAGACTCCCTCAATATCTCTCTCTGTCTCTCTTAGACATTCTCTGACCTCTGCTCTCTACCCTCTCTCTCTTTAGCCAGCAAATCGAATGGCAGCGCTCAGAAATCTACGACGCCGCATCGCAATGGCAACGTGACGCGCTCCACCAGCAAACGCAACAGCCTCCAGGGCAAGCCCGGATTGGGAGCCTCCAGCACATCCATGAATGTCCTCAATCAGGCGGTGAGTATATGTACACACATATATTGATATCAAGTGCTCAGTGGCGAAGTCAGGGAGGATATATTGAAATAAGTTTAATAGTGGATACCGTACAAATTCATGGATTTAGGTTTGATTTCGTTTTTTACAAACCGATTAAATAATTTAATAATCAATGCTGCAAACCTTTAAGATTTTTGTTAAGGTTCGGTTAATGGGCTCGAATCATCGAGCAGGACTTGGGTTCGGTTCGCTAACCGGTTTATACACCCCTCAAAGTAAGGTTTCGGTTCGAGCCTTGGTTCAATTTAATACAAGACAAATACTTTAATTTTTGTAATTTTATCTTACACTTTTTTATCAATTAAATTTCTTAGTAAAAAGTGAAAATGAAAATAATCAAAATAATGTTATAATTTAAATATGACATATTATATTATGATATTTATTTGACGCTCCAAATATATATGCGATATTTGAAAACTTGAAATAGCTGTAATAGTTTTTATTTCGAACCTCTTATTTAAGAAAAGACTCAGTTTTGGTTCGGGCTAGCGGTCTAAGTAATTTCGTAGGTCCGGTTTGCGTAGCCCAAAAACTTTAAATATGTTTTGCAGCACTGATTGTAGTTAAATACTAAGAATATATTGCTCACAATGCATTGTTTTATCAATTAATTTAACGAACTGTTGATTTAATAGTAGACCCAATTAGAACGCGCTGTTGGGAATGGCAAGCACTTCGAAAATTTTTGTGAAAGTCAAAGACATGAAAACTATTTTAATTTCATATTTTCAATTTACAAATTTTTTTACTGAAATGATTTTTTTTTTTTATTTAACACCCAGTGAATTTCTTCTTCTATTTTATCAAAACTAACTTGCTTAAATTAATCGATTGCTTTTTAAACAAGATTAAAAAATGCTGGCTGAGAAATTACAATTTTCAAAATAGTGGAAGACCAACCGCAGCCATAAGTTCATAATTGAGAATTAAATATCTGCAATTTTGTTTTAGATTTAGAATAATACCAAAAATGGTCTTTGCATAACTTGGAAATACTATAAATATGTAATTAATTTACTTTGGGTTCCCTTTTTGCCACTCTTCCCTTGGATTTCTTTAACAAATTTGTGGCTTTTACAGAGCGACTCGGAACCGGAGGACAGCAATCGCTTGCGCAGCGCTTCCAATGGCCAGAATCGTAATAATGGACCCATTGGTAAGAGTTGACTTTGAATAAAGATGAAGAAATACATTTACTTACTCTCCTCCGCTGTTTATCTATTGTAGCAGCCAATCGGCAGTACAGCAACAAGATCAATAATGCCAACAGCAATCGACGCAAGATGCCCAACTTTAGCAGCGGTTAGTATTAAATTTTGAATTCTTATTTATAGTCGGCCTACAACATTTTGTATTCTCGGCAGGGACAAATCTGCAGGACGACTCCAGTTCGGAGGAGACACCCAACAACGCGGCCAGCAATAAGCCTGTGGTGCCGCCGAGACCGCGAAATCTCGGCTTCGATCATAAGACTAAGCTGATGGTCAACAGCCCGGGCAATGCGGCCAAGCAGCGTGTGGGCGGAGGGGAGGAATACGAGGGGGAAGATCGTAAGTTGCATAAATTATAATAATGTATTACGTCAATTAACAATTAAAATTACGATTTCATTTATTCTTTTAGCCGAGGCCCTCGTACACAATGTGATCAATAAGCTTTATACGACAACGCAAGCGGCCATGAAGCTGCATGCGAATCTGAAGAATTCGCTGCTGCTGAAGGAGCTGGAAAATGCGGTGATCATGTCACACAATATGCTCGGCAATATAACTCACAATCGGTAAAGGCAGCTATATAAACTCTATACTATATAAACTATATTCACTATTTAAATGTGTTTATCTTGCAGACAAAACGAGAGATTGCTCTCGAATCAAAGCAACAATCATGTTGGTGGCGGCGGAGGAGGAGGAGAGTTTGGAGGTGGAATCAATCATGAGCAGGATAATGGCGACTATCTGATGATGGTCAATAACTGTGCCGATCTATTGAGCAATTTACGCACCAAGAACAAACCCGATGACTGTGAGAATAACTCCTAGTGTGTAGCGCATAGTTTAGGTTAAATAACAAACAGACAAACAAACAACAACAAAACAAACTAATATTTATTAAAATAAAATCAATCAGCTAACAGACAAACATGAAGCACCAACTAATTCTGCAATTATTATAATTATGCATTAATGGCTATTGTAAAGTTTACACATTATTCACATTATATATTTATTGTTTAAGTCAAAGTCTTGTAGTTCTTAAGTTTCTAATGTTTGTGTGTACGCGTGCATTTTCTGTTTCTGTTTTTGGCCTTAATTTATAGGAAAAATCACATCTGTATAGCCTGAATTCAATTCGTAGAGTGTCAAGTTGTCTAAGTAACAATAATTATTTGTATGTGTTAAGTGTTATTTGAGTTTAAGGCGTGTGAAGAATCAAAAGAAAGGAATAGAAAGCTGAACATGTCGGAATTGTTATGGCATCTTCTAAATGTATTTTTTTTCCGTATTCTATACTTTATTTTTTATATTCTTTTTTTTGTGAATTAGTCAATAGGCCGAATGCAAAGAAAGATTAACAAATTTTGTGTCAAAATTCTGTATTCCATTTTATGAAGCATACATACATACATGATCCCCATTTAAAAAGTGCTTGTAAAAGAAAAAAGAGAAACATTTGCATATGTATTTGATTATTCTTAAAGCAAATTACGATTTCCATTATTATACAATTTGAATACGAGTATGCTCTGTAATTTAGTAGTTAATTATTTGATTGTATTTACAACAATTATACCTAAACAATTACCTAAAACATTTCTTAAACTAAAACCTATTTAAAATGTATTAAACTTAAAATATACATATATGCTCTTATAATTTACAACTAAATCAAATGTATTAAAATTAACTTAACCACAAAAAAAAAAAACAAAAAACTAAAACATTAAAAAACTGGAAAAACATAATTAAAGTGCAGTTATGCTACTTACCCTCAAACTAAAATTTAAAATCATTTAATTTAATCAAAATAATAATACAAAATCCATAATTTTTGAAAATATTTAAATCGCTTTGTCTTATTTTCTATTTTATTCTACTAATTGCACAATACCTCTGACAACTTGTTGTTAAATTAAACATGTAATTTAACTGTCAAGTTGCTTGGGGGAATTAACAACAGCCTCGGCCAATGATTATACTTATATACACATATATGTATACATATCATGTATATATAATCTATGATGGGAAGCGGCAACAACCAAATAATGTCTAATTAGTTTACCTGATATACATACTTACTAAAATCATGAATGACAAATATGCGATACATTAAATATTGTGAGAAATTTTTAAATAATAAATAATAATTTTATGTTTATTTATCAGTGGCACAAAATGATTTGAGGTAAAACAAAAATACTGGTCATTATTAAATGATGATTTTAAAAATATAGTTTAGTAATTGAATATTGGCAAACATAAAAGAGCTCAAGAGATACATTTTTAACCTGAAGTAAATTCACAGGAGACTTGATAAAGCAGCTATTAAAACCCACGCCTGCAATATGAATTGAACTAAATCTGTATTCCATACATGCGTTTGACAGAATTCAACAAGAAATCTTATAAGACTTTTGTAATCAAGTAATAGCTAACTTAAGGCAGACTCTTTAAAATGTCAGGAAACTTTTATTTACAAATTTTATTAGCTTAACAGAACAAGGAAAAATTTAATGAAATGGAATACAAATTGTGATTGGAGGTTTGAGTGGATTAAAATAGCTTCTGTAACTTTGATGTGTTGTCTAGGTACCAATTTTTCTGATACCAAAGAAAAACTATCATAAGTCACCTTTAATATCGGAGCTGGCTACAGAGTACGAGTATCTGCAAGTAGAGCACACTCAACTTAATCAGTTTTAGTTGTTGTGTTATCTAGTTAGTTTGTCAAATTTCAAAAGGTTTTACAAAAATTGAAAATATAGAGAGCTATTAACCTTAGACATGTTTTTTGGCAATATACGCAGTCGCGCTTACGACAATGAGAACTTTGAGAATGACAAATCTCGGCGTCATTTTATCACAAAAGTGTGCAGCATACTTGCCGTAAGTAGAGGCAGATAAGCAATTGCAATTATACATTCTCTCCTTTTGATAGATGCAACTGGCAATGACCGCTAGCATTGCCTGCATCTTCGTCTTCGTTGAGAGTGCCAGGGAGTGGTTACACGAACATTTATGGATAGTTTGGATAGCTATGGGCTTATATTTGGTACTGTCCCTAGTACTATTTTGTTTTATGGCAGTGGCTCGAAAGGTGCCTGTTAACTATATACTGCTGATCTTATGTACTTTGTGCATGTCGATCATGGTTAGCGTTTCATGTATGGCATATGATCCAATGAAGGTAAGTTTTTCTCCCTCTCTCTTTTACACTCCATCTCTATTTCTCCGACTTTTCTCAGATTCTTTCGGCTGTGGGCATCACGGTTGCTGTCTGCCTTTCTCTGGCACTTTTTGCTGCCTTTGCGCCATGGGATTTCACGGGCTGTGGTCCGTTTTTATGTATAATCATGATTGTCCTGGTTTTATTGGGAATCGTCAATATTTTCGTAAGGAATCGCACCCTAACCTGGATAATTGTTTGCGTCGGCATTCTTTTGTTTTCCATGTATCTCGTCTACGATATCCAAATGATGGTCGGTGGCCATAAGAATGAATACAGCGAGGAGGATTACATCATTGCCGCCCTCTGCATCTACATTGATGTCATTCAAATGTTCCTGTTCATATTAATGCTACTTGGCTTACTCGACGACTAAATTGTATTCCCCATAGAAAATATTTATTGTCGCGTATCCCAAAAAATATTATTTCAATTATGTAAATTTTTACGTTTCTGGATTTCGTTTTTATAAATGCTTATTTCCACCAATGCAAGTTTTTTGAGTTATGGAAAGTGTGTTGAATTGAAATATAGTGCAATCAAATATTTTCAATTCAATTCAACAATATAAAATATATTTTATTTGCAAATCAGAGTCAAAATTTAAATATTAAAAGAAAAATTGTAAATAAAAATAATATACAGGGAGGCCGATGAATTTTGCTACATTAAGAAACTCAAATATCTTTTTTTTCAGTGTGTGGAACTCATCTTTTCTTTTTCTATGTAAAAGCTCATTCAATTTTATTAAACATAACTTGGCTTCAAAAATAATTGAATAGGAATAGCCGCAATTGTCTCTCGAAAGGATTGCGTTAGCCTTTCCAAACTTGTCGGTTTTGCTTTGTAGACTTCCTGTCTGCAATAGATTCGCAAAAATAAGTCGGGAGCAGTAAGTTCAGGCCTAGAGGCCAACGGAATGAGTTTCTTGAAATGAGCTTATTGGTAAACTTTCGTCGCAAGTCTGTCTTGTTGAAAATAGACAGAGTTGAAAGGAATTCTCTTAGTGAAGTAACTATCTTCAGTAACTGTAACGGTGTAACCGTTTACTTCGAAGAAGTCCGACCCGACAATGCACACCCCACTGTGATACGAAGTGGATGCGATCCCGTCTTATGGAGTATTTATGGGGTGGAATCACTCCAAACTCGTTAAGTTTGTTTGTTTATGTTGCCGTTTTAATCAAAAACTGCGTAGAAGCCTCATTATGCTCCATCTGCTTAGAGGTTTTCCGCTATTCGTTCGCTTACACTCTCTTTGAGTTCATGTTTCAGTGTCCAGTAATCCATTTTTATTCAATCTAAAGATCAATATTCACAATGAAAGACAAATTTTTAAGCAGCTAGCTTAAGTAGGAAAAAAGTTATAACATTATACATATAATTTTCTTGGTCTTTTCATTCAAAAATAGCAAGTATTGTCATAGATCTGTAATTCTTAGTCAACCAGATGTCTTCATTAGGATGTCAAGATTAAGAAACTCAATGCGACTTTAAATGAAGTGAACTTATTTTTAATCCGTAGTTTTTCATACATGGCTGAATCTTGTTAAAACTTTTTCAACAAATGAAATTAAGAAGAAGAAGAATGATTTATTACCGCCAATAAAGGTTTTCCTCAAATTCAAATATTAAACTCGAAATTTACAATTTAAAAGTTTTAAGTTTCTCAAAAATAAATGTGGAAGAATGAACAATTTTAAAAACTTTGAAAATAAATGTGTTTATGCTAATCAATTATATTTTTGAGCCTAAAACTTATTTAGAGAGTTTTCTAAAATTAATGCAAGTATAAAGTCTGGTAAGAGTTTCTCTAATGGAACCGTTAATTTTGATAAAATCACACCCTAAATGATTGGCAATCATGTGGAAGGTGTAAAGCAGCAATTAAACCGTATTAAGGCTATCAAAAGGTTGACCAACGCAGCAGGTGACCAAATCGACACCCTGCTCGCTGCTTACAACTTAAAAAGACCCCATTTGTGAAATGTATACATGTGTGTGTTAGAGTGTCTGTGTGTGTGTGTGAGGGTGTGTGCTGTGTTACTTTAAACTTTTCAAAGTGAGCCTGCCCCCTGCCCCATGTCCCATCGAGTGTTAGCTTGTGGCACTCAACCCGGTGAGTAGACAAACTTTGCTGTCTGCTTGTAACGGTTTTGGCCCTGTCAACTGCCAGAGGGAGGAGAAGGAGGAGGGGGATCTCTCTTGGCTTAGCTGTTCAGTTTATTGTTAACCCAAAGCGTCGACAAAGCAAGAGCGCTTCGCCCTTGCCATTGATACACTCCCAAGCGATTGGGCTTCAATTAACTTGTATCAATATTGAACTAAGCAGCAGCTTCAACTATTAACCTGCTCACCTGTTAACTGTTAACTGTTTACTGCCACGACCCTTTAATTGATAAAAAGTTAATTCCGCTTAAGTTGTTAGTTTCACTTTGATCGCTCGATAACTACGAGTATAATTTAACCAAATATCTATTGATTAACTCCAGAAACAGAAAGGACACCCATTCGGGGGTAAAGATTCCCTCACACCGATACAGGCGCTCACACACATGCACACACAAACGCACACAAACGGCACAGACTGTGTCTGTTTCACTTTCTCTCTAGCCTTGTCTTCGTCTGACGCGCAGGCCGAATGCATAATTTATGACACGGCCCAATCATAAAGCGAGGCAAAAAGTTATGTACGAAATATTCTCAATAAGTTGCCAATGCCAGACACGCCCCTTTCTCGTTACTTTTTTTGGGGGTGGCATATTTGCCATGGAGATGCCTTTTCAGGTCGACAAGGCAATGCATCCAGTTCCTGTGAGGTGTGTACGAGTATTTTATAAAAATAAATAAAAATAAAAATATTTCGAGAAACAATTTACATATATCTATATGTACTACTAGGGGGCTACGCCCCCTGCTCGCTTCGCTCGCCAACCCCCAGCTCGCTTCGCTCGCAACATTGTCTTTAGTTGTCCGGCTTAACAAATTTACATAATATTCGCCCCATGCTCGCTTCGCTCGCCAACCCGCAGCTCGCTTCGCTCGCAGCATTGTATTTAGTTGCCCGTTTTAAAAAATTTATATAATATAGGGGGCTACGCCCCCTGCTCGCTTCGCTCGCCAACCCCCAGCTCGCTTCGCTCGCAACATTGTCTTTAGTTGCCCGTTTTAACAAATTTATATAATATAACATTTTTTCTGAAAAAAAAACGGAAATATTTAGCTTCCGCTGTCCGCTGCCTTAATTTTTTTCCTTGAAATTGAACTTTGCCTAAAAAGTCAGATTTTGTGATTTGGCGGGAAAAAGCTAAATTTGGCGGGAAAAAGCTAAATTTGGCGAGAAAAGCTAAATTAAGCGAATTAGTTAAAATTTGGCAAGAAGAGTTAATCCAAAAGTTTTGTTAGGATATCTCCGATTGCATCCGATTGTTCCTATGGCAGCTATAAGATATAGTCATTCCACTTTGACCAAATTTGGTCAGAATGTAAAAAACAGTACCAAATATATAATCTGTGAGTTTGGTTGAGATATCTTAAGAAACAAAAAAGTTTTTCATACTAAAGGTGTTTTTGATCGGATTGTTCCTATGGCAGCTATAAGATATAGTCATTCCACTTTGACCAAATTTGGTCAGAATGTAAGAGACAGTACCAAACATATAATCTGTGAGTTCGGTTGAGATATCTTAAGAAACAAAAAAGTTTTTCATACTAAAGGTGTTTTTCATCGGATTGTTCCTATGGCAGCTATAAGATATAGTCATTCCACTTTGACCAAATTTGGTCAGAATGTAAGAGACAGTACCAAACATGTAATCTGTGAGTTTGGTTGAGATATCTTAAGAAACAAAAAAGTTTTTCATACTAAAGGTGTTTTTGATCGGATTGTTCCTATGGCAGCTATAAGATATAGTCATTCCACTTTGACCAAATTTGGTCAGAATCTAAGAGACAGTACCAAACATATAATCTGTGAGTTTGGTTGAGATATCTTAAGAAACAAAAAAGTTTTTCATACTAAGCAATTCCGTGACCTTTGACCTTGATTTTGACCCTCTTACAGGTGGAATTTCGCAAAACGCCGTCTTATTGCACGATGAAATTATCTCATCTATGTTGTGTGCAAATTTCAGCTCTCTATCTCTTACCGTTTGGGCTACACGTTGATTCTCAGTCAGTCAGTCAGTCAGTCAGTGAGTCAGTCAGTCAGGACAAAGAATTTTATATATATAGATAACATTTTTTCTTTAAAAAAAAACGGAAATATTTAGCTTCCGCTGTCCGCTGCCTTAATTTTTTTCCTTGCAATTGAACTTTGGCTAAAAAGTCGGATTTGGTGATTTAGCGGGAAAAAGCTAAATTTGGCGGGAAAAAGCTAAATTTGGCGGGAAAAAGCTAAATTAAGAGAATTTGTCAAAATTTGGCAAGAAGAGTTAATCTAAAAGTTTTGTTAGGATATCTGCGATTGCATCCGATTGTTCCTATGGCAGCTATATGATATAGTCATCCGACTTTGACCAAATTTGGTCAGAATGTAAGAGACAGCCCCAATCATACAATCTGTGAGTTTAGTTGAGATATCTTAAGAAACAAATAAGTTTTTCATACTAAAGGTTTTTTCATCGGATTGTTCCTATGGCAGCTATAAGATATAGTCATTCCACTTTCACCAAATTTGGTCAGAATGTAAGAGACAGTACCAAACATGTAATCTGTGAGTTTGGTTAAGATATCTTAAGAAACAAAAAAGTTTTTCATACTAAATGTGTTTTTCATCGGATTGTTCCTATAGCAGCTATAAGATATAGTCATTCCACTTTGACCAAATTTGGTAAGAATGTAAGAGACAGTACCAAACATGTAATCTGTGAGTTTGGTTGAGATATCTTAAGAAGCAAAAAAGTTTTTCTTACTAAATGTGTTTTTCATCGGATTGTTCCTATGGCAGCTATAAGATATAGTCATTCCACTTTCACCAAATTTGGTCAGAATGTAAGAGACAGTACCAAACATATAATCTGTGAGTTTGGTTGAGATATCTTAAGAAACAAAAAAGTTTTTCATACTAAGCAATTCCGTGACCTTTGACCCCGATTTGACCCACTTAGAGGTCGAATTTTGCAAAACGCCGTCTTATTGCACGATGAAATTATCTCACCTATGTTGTGTGAAAATTTCAGCTCTCTATCTCTTACCGTTTGGGCTGCACGTTGATTCTCAGTCAGTCAGTCAGTCAGTCAGTGAGTCAGTCAGTCAGGACAAAGAGTTTTATATATATAGATATGTGTGTATCGTACACTTACTATCGACATTGGGGAATTTATATTATTTATTATTTTTGGAAGGCAGACAACTTTGAACGATTATTAAATATATTAATGATATATATGAATGATGTTTTGTAAATTAATTAAATTGAATTGTCGCCTCAGCAACCATTTCCCAATTTAAAGAGTCTTTTGAAATTACATACCTTAAACTCATCTTTTTCCGAGTTTAGAGTTATTAAATTTATATATAAACTTTAATATAATCTGTTCCATTTTTTTCAGTAAAATAAATCGAACAAAATAGATTCGTCAGACAAGGAATCTCCAGCGAAAGTTAAACTTACTTTTGTTTATCATTAATATTGTTTTCAATAATTATTCATTCACTTTTGGAAGAATTGGCGTTTTTATAAAATACGTTTGCAAATTAATATTAAAGTCATATAACTTTTTTGAAATATTTATTAAGAGTACAATTTAGAGCTTTATTCCAGATGTCATAGATATTTATTGGGATTTTTATAAATATTTAGTTATAACAGATTTAACATTGCTGACTATGACTATGCATTATGACTACCATATGAATACAGATTGTACCTCATTCATTACAATATTATTTATAATAGAAATAAAAAAAAATAGTTTCTCTTCGAATGCTCTGACACTTTTAAGTGCTTTTTTCCTGCTGTCAAGTGAGACTAATTAATGTCAACTAAACTGAAAAGCCTGAAAGTACGTCTCGAAGTTGCAAGCCGTTGCACTTTAGGGCGTAATGAGAAAGGAATAGATGCACAGTGGTACAAAACTAATAATAAATAAAATATAAAAACTTACTTATAAATATACCATAAGATATTGATGCAATTGGTGGCTTTAACTTATTTAAAAATCATCAATTAAATAACTCTTTTCAATAATATTAAGTTTGTGACCATAGTGATTATTCACAATTGGATGCAGTGGCAGCATTCGGTGTGGAAAATCTTGAATGGTGAATAAAAGCCGTGTCAGACCAGGTCATATTCATAACTCGTCAGGCAGCACAAACGAGCAGCACATCGACTATGAATACTGAATGCTGCTGAATACTGAATACTGAATATGAGTACGAACTCAGGTTCTTTCTGATTGTCGCCTGTTTGACGGGGCGTGCCGTTTTTGTGATTCGGTGTGAATAAGCGTGTAAGAAGTTGACATAAAGCTGACGACGACAACGAGAGCAGCACAGCGAAGAGTAAGAGCCAGAACAAGGGGGAGAGCAAGAGGAGGAGGAAGAGGCGACAAAGAGTATCCCAGATCGTTGGGAATCTGCATTGGGAGCCGCTGAACCGAACTAATTGAGCCGCGTTACATTAAGTTGAATGCATTTCAATGCGTTGCCAAGCATCCGCAGTACGTCATCATTCTCAACATCATCATCATTTCCAACATCATCATAATCATCGTCATTCTCACACCTATCTTGTCAGTTTGCTCTGGGAAATCGAACAACTGTCTGCCTCTTAACCCCCGACCTCCTCAGTTACAGTTGCACTCGGGTAGAGGTACGAGTATACTCACCTGATTCACACTCAACTTGCACAAATAGGCAAGTCGACTGGGAAATATTCTGTAAATTAATCACAGGTAAATTACAAGTTATCTAAAGAAATTCTCGCATTTATTTTTAAAAGCATAAAATTATTTATTTTTTAAACAATGTTTTTTGTTTAAAATAAATTTTTTTAGTAAAATTACTGTCTTACATAAATAATCGAACGAAATGTATTTTTTTTTATATGTCAGAGACTCAATTAATCGCAAATATTTTTTTGAGTTGATTGTACATAATTGTACATAATTCTTGCCCTTTTATTAAATTTAAAATTGAATTTAATTTTATGAAATAAATTTTTATCATGATCAAATCTTTCGGCAAAGATTTTGACACTTGAATAAAATTAAAACTTTTTTAGAATCGCACCTGATATTTGTATAAAAGCATTTACTCTTTTATCTTCGGATAGAAATAGGAATCTAGACTTTAAGTTAACATATTGTCTGTAGAATTGTGGAACTAATTTTGAAAGGTTGGAATTTCTTGGAAGTTTAGACTCTAATTAAGCCTGCACACAATTAATAAAGTTTGGACCTTAATTTTGACTTTAACTTACTTTTTAACACACTCCCTCTCTATGTAACACATTATTAGTAGTATTTACTATAAAACATTTAAAATGAAAATTGAGAAAAACTTTAATTTTAATCTTTTAAAATAAAAGTCGGCAAAAAATTTGTATTATCAATTTTTAGTTTACAATTTTTCAAGCTCCTGCCTTAAATTTTTTAAACTTATAACTCTTATTTGCGATTCCTGCATTACACACATTTTTCTGAAATAATCGCTCCAAATACAAATGGAAGAATATACGAAGACATGGAGATACTCTCTCCCACCTGCAGTTGTTCGCTGAGGCGACGACAGTTGTGTCATAGTTGAGGGGTCGTCACCTCGACAATTAACGGCACAATTACGACAATGCCAATGCTTGTATGTTGAGTGATAGAGAGAGGTAGAGGGAGAGATGGGGAGCGGGGGAGAAAGATGCCCCGTGCGGCGTTAAGTGTTTTTGCCAGTACATTGTTGGCGCAGCAAAAGATACTTTTATACTTACGAGTACCTACAACTCATACTCGTATTTAGATGCCCATAGCCAAGTGCGTCTTAGTCGATAGAGCCCGAGACAAGAAAAAAACGAGACCCTTGTAATTCAAAGGAAAATGCAGCTTTAGCTTTTTAAGAAATTATAATCACAACATATTGCACAAGATACTCATGGCGAGAAAATACAAAAAAAATAAAATAAAAGATACAGATACAAAGCTGATAGGTCACAGCATTTAGCCAAGATGCGAGCTGACAGCGAGACAGCAACAATGTCAGTTTGTCAGTCTGTCCAGCTGTCGGAATCAGATCACTTAAGAATGTAATTATATCCGGAAGAGATTACACTGCAATTTACGCTCGAATGCGCCGCAAAAACACTTGAGGGTTGAGCATTGTCCATTGTCCTTGCCAGGACTCTCTCTCTCTCTCTCTTTCAGTATATCTCGCTCATTGTTGTAGGTGATAAGCGCAGTCGACACTGCAAATTTTTAACATCATCATCATCCTCATCAGCTTGGAATTGCGGTTCATCTTAAACAATGGAATTGGATTATAATTTTTATGACGAGGTGCTTAACTGCTGAATGGCCGAATAATAATTTGAGTAGATGGGGCGTGTTGTTTCGTGTTCGAGTTGTTTTGATACAACTTTCATCCTTTTGTGGCGAATCGCAGGCGTGGCACTGATTGCAACCCGATAAAAATGTTATCAATATGCTAAATTATGTTAGACAGTGTAGTTCGGGGCAGACTTTCAGCCATGGCGCCTACGAAATTGTTTAGTCGGCATAAACAATTGGGAAGCCATAAACAAGCCTTGGCCTAACAGTAATAATACAAAATGGAAAATATGGAATATTATTGCAAGGAAGAACAATCATAATTCTAAGGCGAATTTGATTGCTTATCAGCAAATAGAAAATGGTAAAATGTTCGACCATATTAGGAAAAGGAAGGCAAGACAACGACATTTGGAAATAAAAAATATTTTAAAAAATATTAACAAAAAAGGAACTAATAATAAAAATAAGAAGAAAGTTGTCGAATTTATCGGAAGATATTTCATAAGGCATTTTCACATCTGAATTATTAAAAAAGTCGTTCTGATATACAAATTATACATACGATTAATACTATTGAAATGTAGTTTAAATAAGTTTTATTATTAAAAAATAAAATACCAACGGAATCCAAAATCACAAAGCTTATTATTCCTAACATAAAAGATTCGATTTTTCTTAATTTATGTTCTCTTATAGCTTTTCTTATTTAAATATATTAGTTTATCCAGAATACGATTTATGAATTAATTTTTTTTATTCTTAAAAATTATATTCGCCTATTGTAATTTCATAAAAGGGATATCCTTTCTTATATTTCTTCACCTGGGTATTATTTGTTCTTTAGAAAAGATCCTAAGACTCTCTATTCTCTGCTATCTACTGAAGTGAAGAACTCTATTATTATCCATGATGAAATATCCATCTGCGACTAGATATTATTTGTTATCTATAAGCAGATTTACCAGGTACTTTTAAATATATCCAATTGAACTCAAGTGGGCTTATATATTATTTTATATCTACTCTTTTATTTAAAAATGTTATACAAGGTGCAAAATAACAATATTGTGTACAATTTAAACTTTTTCTTTAATGTTTTTCTTGTTGTGTTTTTTTCAAGATGTTTTTCATATAATTATTATATTGTTAAATACGAAACTGACCTGATTTCTGGTCTTACCTGAGTATTATGTGTGTATATTAATTAACCAAAGTTTTATCTGTTAGCCACCTAATAATTGAATGTATCGCATGTCAATGAGACTAATTAGCTTAATTAAAGCCATTGACAGTTATTCGGACATAGAAGTGGCGGAATAATAAGAAGCAGAAGGCGTCATGCTCAAGCGAGTCGAAAAGTGGCGACATATCTCTACCAAAAATCTGCATAGTGGTGGGAGGGGACTTCAATTAGCCAAAAAAGTAAGGCGGTTTTGTGTCAATGTCACAGACTAATCCAACATATAGGGAATGGAATGGACCAAGTTGTGGCAAGAGGAGAGACAGAGAAAGAGAGAGAGAGAGACAGACACTTGAATGGTCGCCTGGGCGTGCATAGAGTAAACATCAAAAGGAATATCAAAATCAGTGCACGGACAGAACAGGACAGAACAACATGGCATAGCAGGACAACAAGTGAAGGACCATTGATGACGGACCAAATTGGGGGGTTGGCCCATTGACGACTCGTCAAGGCTATGATACGAATCATCATCATCAGCTGCTGTCAACTTTCAACTCTCAACTCAACTGGGTTCAAAAGAATGCCGCCACAAGGCGGTGTCAAAAGTCAACTGAAAATTGGGCACAAGCTCAGCGCCATTTTTCATCTCTAAATATACTTAACTCTCCTTGTTGTTGTTGTTGTTGCTGATGTGAGTTGATATCTCTCACTCTCTCTCTCTCTGTTCAAAAAGGGGGAAGGGGGCATGGCGTTGCGCCTGTCAGTGGGCGGTGTGCTTAGGCATATGCTGAAAAGTGCACCTCACGCAGCTTTGAGCATAGAGAGCATTCACAATCATATGCACATATATTCACATTCGCATTCACATTCGCATTCGCATTCGTATTTGCATTTGCATAAAACATTGCTTTTTGATTTCGCTTTTCGTTCCCATTTGATTTGATTTCGCTTGAATTATTCATATGCATCGGCAAGAGACAGTTGGAGTGACGGAGAAAGCGTGGGAGAGAGGGGCGTTGTGGATTGTGATTGTGGAATGAAATGTCAACTGAAGTGGCGACACATGCGCCTACTCCTGTCCTGTATACCCTGTAGATGATACATGAGGTCATGTAACAGCTTGACAAATTAAATAAATCACAATTTTTATTTTTATTATTATTTTATTATTGTATTTCTTTAATCAAGCTAAAAAAAATACACAAAATAGAATTTAATTACAGGAAATCAACTATTCCATGCAAAATTCACACTCAAACAGATCAATCGTACTTGTTTCATTCACAGAGACAACATTTGGTAGCTCTACCCTTAAAGAAGTAAGTGCGGCCAGGTAGAGCACAATCTGTTGCCTCTCACATCCCACCTCACACACTCGGACCCCGCTGACGTTTCCACTTTCAGTCAGAACTCACTCAAAGACTCTCGCTGTCTAGAACGCCATCTTGGTGACATTTGCGCCGCCTCTCGCGCTACACAGATCAAAGCGAAATGCAAATGGTGGGCGGGACTTTTGCGATGTTTTGAGTGGGCGAACCGAGCTCGCCACTAATTAATGTGAGCTGCTTTTGGTTGACAGTTTAGAGCCCATTAAAGCGCCTCTTACGCAAATGCGGCAATAATTGTTTTCATTAGACGGCCGACGCATTCCATTTGCATTTTTGAATTGAGAACGTGAGTGTCTGTTTGCCTGTTTGTGTGTGTGTGTGGATTTCATCTGAGTCGCATCCTTAGTTGCTCTGACTCTGCCATTTGCATAAATATTAGCATAACTCCAAACATCTTCTTTCACACTTGCACGCATTCAGTTAGAGGCAGCTTGGCAAATGTAACAAGCTGGCAACGCTGCAATTATAAGACTCAGTTATCTCCTTTTGTCTCGCAGTTCGCTTGCTATCTCGCTTTGCCCTGCAAGCAAAAGAGGCGCAGCAGATGTTTGTGGACTGAGAGAGCGGATTTCAGATTGGGTTCCATTTTTGTGTGGATCACTTTTGGCGAATGGATTGTCAGTTACATTTCAAAAGCTATAAATGCGAAGTAATTAAAAGTAAGGTAATTATATTGAAGAATTGGTTTATTACTTAAACATTATCAATAATATCACTTAAGTGCTAAACAATTTCAATGAGTTTTATTAAAATTCTTTGTCACTCTAACAACTAATTCACACATCAAATATACACATAAGTATTTATCGTAAGTATTATGTTTTTTATAATAAATCCTTCTGCAATTCTTCAAGCACAATTCGCAATGCAGATAAAATTTCCTAGACGTGCATCTGACTAAATTAGGTACTAACTAGCTGAAATGTACACATATATATTTCGTATTTCGATTATTATGCAGAAGACTAAGATCTACACGTGAAACATTTGATATAATAATATTTAATATTTACAAGTGTACAAAATGAAATCGACAGAAATTCGCTTAAAAATCACTCGAATGGGGAGAATTTCGAAGTGGCTGTAATTGTATCTGTATCTGTATCTATAGAGAGATGTATCTTTATAATATTGCACAGGTTATATTGAAACCATTTGGTGGGGTCGGTTGTGAGAATCGGGAGCAGCTCTAGAAGAGTCCATTTAAAGCACGCACAGCGCTTCCGAGTGTCGTGCAACTGGTTTCCGGCGAGGCGGAATCGCTCCTAGTGGCAACGCCAGGCGGAGCTGCCACCTGTGGCGATGTTGATGCTGCCACCGCCGAAACGAGCTGCAGTCAATCAATCAACAGATCACTGCTGGCCTTGGTTGAAGTTGCTGCCTCCGTTTTGGGCGTGGTTAGGACAACCGCTGAAGTAGCAGTAGTAGAAGAGGTTGCCAGATTGTCCGCATAGTATCGCTGTCAAAATACTTTGGCAATAAATGGCACATTCTCCAGGGCGGCAACAGAAAGACGTTGTTGCTGTTGTTGTTGTTGTTGCTGGGCGGGATGTGGCAGTTGCAGGAACGGGGAGCTGCCAGGATAATCGCCGTGCAATCCCGTCGGCGGCAACTGCAGATGCTGATGATGGAAATGACCAGCTGGAGCGGCTGGGGATGCTGTCTCCTGGTATGGGGTGCGAGTCCAGGCGGGATTGCTCGTCTCACCAGAGGACAGGGGAGGCGTGGTCACATTGATGGGCGGCGACAGGCTGCCCTCGGAGCTGTCGGGCGTTAACTGGCTGGCCTGACTGTAGTGACTGCCCGACAGTGGCTCCCTCCTGGTGTACTCCCTGCGACGCTCGTACGCCGGCGGCAGATCATCATCGAGGCCATCGCCTCCAATCTCGTGGAGTTTCCTCATGTGTTTCTTGAGATCGAAGTTGCGGCAGAATCCTTTGGCGCACACGCGACACGTGTAGGGCTTCTTGTCGTTGTGTGTGTGCATGTGGAAGGTGAGATTGTAGATCTGGTGGAAGGCCTTGTTGCAGATGTTGCACTTGTAGGCCTTCTCGCCGCTGTGCGTCAGCTTGTGGTTCTTGTAGTTGCCCTTCTGATGGAATCCCTTGCCGCAATACTCGCACACAAATGGCTTGTAGCCGGCGTGAATCCTCGCGTGCGTATTCAGTGTGGAGCTCCGATTGAAGGCCTTGCCACAGGTCTGGCACTTGTGCGGCTTCTCCGACGTGTGGATGATCTTGTGCCGGCAGAGGGTGGACGCCTGTCGGAATCCCTTGCCGCAAACCTTGCACACAAACGGACGTGCTCCGGTGTGGACGGGCATGTGTCTGGTCAGGTTGTAGTGGGCATTGAAGACCTTGCCGCACTCCAGGCAGGAGAACGTCTTGGGCTTGCCCCCGTTCGCCGATCCCGGACTGCTGTCCTCCATGGACATGTCGCCATGTGGCGACGGCGAGCGGGAGCGGGAACGGGATGCGACTTGGGGCAACGGCGGCGTTCTCAGCTCCTCCTGCGGTGAACGCTTCCGCTTCAGATTCACCTGCTGAGCGGCGGCGGTGGCGGCTGAGGAGGGAGGATTGCGAGCCGGCGACTTCTCCAGATTCTGTTGGCTGATAGCAGGCGGCGGCTGCTGTTGAGCCTGAGCCACTGCAGCGGCGGCGGCGGCAGCGGCCAGTGGATGCCCCAAGTTGCGGCGCAGCGACTGCGAATGATGCAACGTGGCATTCAAGGAGGCGGTGAAGCTGCTCAGATGCAACGTCTGCTGCTGGGCGGTGAGTGCCGCATACTGAGCGGCAGCCGCGGCACACATCAGCTGGTTGGGGGCATAGTACAGCAGAGGATACTGCGAGAGCAGCTCCTGGTGCCGCGTGCTCACAAATTGCTGCACAGCCGAAGCGGAAGCGGAAGCTGAGGCGGCAGCGGAGGCGGAAGTGGTCAAGCTGGAGCTGGAACTGTTGCCAGGCACATATTTCTTGAAAGCCGAATCATAGTTGATGGTGACAGGCAGCTCATCATCGTCGCCAGTCACCTCGATGGGGCTGCAGGAGCGCTCCGAGTCCGCATAATGTTGATCCTCCTCCAGCTGCAATTGCTGCTCCTCCAAATGCTGTAGAGCAGCAGGAGGAGGCGGAGGAGGATGAGAGTTATTTGTTGGCTTCGTGTCCGGCTCCATGATCTTGGCAATGGAGAACTTCAAGGGGCAGGAGCGCTTGGCATCGCTGCTGTTGTTGTTATTTGAATTGGTGCTGGCATTGATTGGATTGCTGTCGTTGCTGGCGGCGGTTTCCATGACGGGACTCTTCGATGGCGGCATCATTGCAATTACACCCGACGGACTACACGGTTGCATGCCACGCGGACTCTGCAAATACATAGAGAGAGTTTAAACAATGGTTAGTGTGTGTGTCTGTGTGCAAATAAGCAACGGGTTATCAATTAATATCAAGCATACGCCTCATTGTCCCCATGCCAAATTCATTCGAACACAAATTGAGCTTCAGATTCAAGCTGCCCAGTGAAGCGTTAACTAATTTGTGGCAATACAAACAAACGTCGCAGGGGCGTGCCATGATACCAACTTAACCATAAGCAATCCTCATGCCATTCCCATTCCCAATCCCTACAGGACACTTTGTGGCTTTGTGGCTGCCCAGTCAGCGGGTTGCAATTAAGACAAAACCGCGAGTATGCAAAATTTTATTATTATTATTATTTGGGAGTATTTTCGTTTATTTTGTGATAGCTGCATTTACATATATTGATTCTTAACCCGTGCATTGCTCGAGCCACGCTCGACTGGGCCCGAACAATGGGCCAACAACTCTTTGAGTCCACAGCATATGGCTAGGAATCACATTGCGAGCAAATCAATCATAACACACACAGTTTGCAGGCATTGCATTGCATTCTTTTTGGCGCGGGTCGTCGCTTTTATTTGCACCTCATTAAATTGTTTACACTTGGCTGCAACATTCCCCACAATTCCCAATTCCCAGTTACCCGGCCTGCCGTCTTCATATGTGCTTCCTCAAGTGTTCCTAATGCGCGACATCCGTTGCGGGTTTCGACTTCAATTCTCCGACTTCGACTCTGTTTTTTGTCATGACTCGGAGTACGACTCCTTGCCGGGCTGCCGCTTTTAATTAACTTGATTTGACGCCTCACTAAGTAGCCCTCAGCTGGGAATAGTTTTTGCCGATTGCCCTACTCCAAGTGCTCTCTCCCTCCCTCTCTTTCACTCTCTCTCGCTCTTAATTCTATTAAAGTTTTCCCTTTTTTGCCCCCGTTTAAGGGGGCGTTATAATTTCAACACTCTTCCTCGTTAAATCAATTGATGCTGGCCACTTGGATTTAATATATGCAAAGGCGGGAAAATATTCAAGTGATTTAAGTACTTGCTTAAATTAGTGTATATATTCAAGAAAATCGGATCACAAATTCTGAAATTTTGAAACAAAATTTTTAATAGAATTTTCAGCTGAATTTGCAAATAATTTATAGAATTCATTAGGCGAGAGAGAGTGAGAGAGGTCTCTCTACAATCAGGCTATCTAATTTTTCTCTATTCCCATAGCAATCTGATAATAGAATACAAAATTAATATAGTTATAAGTAATTAATAAAAACAACATATTTTTATGAACTTTTTAAAGCGTAAATATATTTAAATAAACTTTTAATTTATGTACTCTTTACCCCATACTAATATTTAAACGATATAAAAACAATTTATATATTTAAGTCATAAGATATTTGTATTTCTCTCGAGATTTAAAAAAAATATAAAAAACAAAGCATCTTTAAATCATATCTTACAATCCTTCTATATACATATCTGTGTATCTAGCAATCATAAATAAATTGATCTTTTTATTAAGGATGAATTTTATATTGCATAACAATTAGATAAATGATAAATAATTAGATAGATCGATAGATAATCTGTCTACATATTTAGTATGCAATATAAAACTCATTCGTAATAAAATGATCAATTTATTTATGATTATTTTGAATGGAAACTGATCTATAATTTAAGTGCAGAGTCCACAACATTTTTTCTTGAAAATCGTATAGAACACAGAAGAGGTTGGTCAATCTGTTTATTTATTTTAATTTTTTATTAAACTTTCATTGCAAATGTAACTAAGCAAACGCCGACGGTGACATTCAAAGATATTACACAGATGTATGCAAAAGAGAACTTCATAAGTATAAAGTTAATATAGTTATGGTTGAAATACGTACAAAGTAAACCATATTTAGGCGCTGCCCAATCGTATCCAATTTGTGTCTGCACCGACTCGCAACAGAGATGCAGGAAGAAAGTATCTTTAAGATTTGCACAGTGACACAAAAACACAATTGTTTTAAATATAAAACTGATGAGTATTTGTTTAGTAGTTTTATTTTATATTTTGCACAATTCACTTGTCAACTTGTTTGAGTTTTTAGCGTTTTTTAAATATATTTTAATATATAACGTAAATAACGCGAGATTTTCATGAAACGTACAACGTGCCACATGCAACGTTCAACGTTCAGCACAGGATAAGCGACCGAAGCGGAATGAAGGCAAACACGATGCCGAGTGGCCTTAAGAATTATGGAAAAGGACTCACTGACTGACTGACTGAATATGTGTGTGAGTGTGTGTGTGTGAGTGTGTGTGTGTGTGTGTCACTCTGACTGGGCCTGTGAACTGAGCAAACTCAAACGTCAGCTCTGTTCCTGTGAGGGAGGGAAAAACAACCCCTAAAAGTCGCTGCCGACAGAGATGGCAGATGAAACAGGCAAAAGGACTACGGCAACATCATTATCATGTTCAGATTGCACGTCGACGGCGACTGAGGCAGCGACTGAGGCTGCGACTGCGACGTCAACCGCATTATGAAACTCAGACAAAATGTCGAATTGGAAATAATATGCGAGTGCAAAATGTTGAGCCCGCCCCTAAAATATTTATGTACACACTGCCCAGCGCATGACTGACGGAGATGGCAACACTTGGAGCGACAGAGAGAGAGAGAGTGTGTGTGTGTGAGAGAGAGAGAGAGAGAGAGTTGGAAGAGTGTATTGCCTTGGGCAACAACAAGAACGTCGTCTCACAAGTGGCAACCAAAACTTGGCCGTATTCTGTTTTCGCACTTGATTTCGACGAAGAAGAGAAGAGAAGAGAGAGGGAGAAAGAGAGGAAGCTGCTAAAAAGAAGCGCAGCCGAGACACCAAAATGGCAGCGCCTCTGGTTGTCCACTCGAATGAGTTGACGTTGACTCTTTCACTTGTCCAACTCCTCCCCTTCCCCCTTCCTCAGCTCACCTTGGCCACCTGCCTCTCCCTCTTCACCCCCTGCTCCCCTTCTCTGTCTCCGATCTCCTCTTTGTTATGCATTTCCATTGTCGTTTGGCATTTCATTTTATCAGCGTCTTTGTTTGCTTATCTCTCACCTCTAGCCTGCCGTCGGGTAAATCCTCCTCCTTATCCTCCACCTTTTCTACCTTCTCTTCCTCCTCTCTCTCTCTCTCCAATTACTGTGTAAATATAATCTTATATTCCGTTTTGATGATATTGCACTGCGCGTCGCGGCTTTCTTCATTCTGTTTGCTCTTGGATTTGTCCTCCTTGTCCTCCTCGACGTCCAGGACGAAAAGGCATCCTTGCTCCTTGCAGCCTAGCTGCAGTTGAGCAGTTTCTACACCAAAAGCACAACTGTTCAGGGCGCCCAGGGAGACAAGGGGAGAGACCAAGAGATACAAGATACAATATACAATATACAAGATTCTCCTAGCGCAAAGGGCAAAATGGTGACGACAATGACGAGAGGTTTCCTCCATTTTCCGCCTTCATTTTCAATGCATTTCAAACTAAAATGTCGCTGAAATACGCAAATAACGCGACTCAACACAAATTGTCCCTTAGACGGGATGCATTAGGTTAATGGAACTGGCTGCTTAGCTCTTTAAATAACAAGGATATTATATACTCTTCTTTAGAGTAAGGAGTGTGCTACAGGATGTGATACTGATTTTACAAATACTGGTATTCCCAATAATTTAACTGCAAATACTGCTACTAACAACCATCTATGAGTTAAATGAATTTATCTTTTAATGGGATGAATAAATTGTAAACGCAGATTTTTACATTAAACTTAAATATTTTCATTTTTTATTATGTTTATATATTATTTCTGAACTAAGCAATGACAGCAAATCATAGTTAAAAATGTAGTGGATAAAACATGCTTTGAGCCATTGTTTACTTAAACTTCCATTAATTCTATGGATATTCCTACAACTTTTATTTTTATAAAATAATATTTTACTATTTAAACTACAATTAAATTAATTCGCTTCTATTAATTTTAATATTTCCACTAATGCTGTAACTCTTTTTCCGCATTTCTTATATTTTTTCATCTTTCTTTCACTTCCACTATTTCTCCTATTATTATTCCATTTATTATTATTATTATTACTTATTTTACAATTATTAATTCTGCGATAGGTGAAGGCCACTGTGAATTTATTTAGTATATACTTTTATTCATTAGATAGGACTGTCAAAATATCTCTTAACTGATCGTAGAGTTATGGTAAAAAAAGTAAAACAACTATTTTTATTAATAATTCTACCACCACCAATAATATAAATTTACTACAATACCAAAAATTTCTGAGAATGCTGGTAATGCAATTTGGTATGATACAAGTATTACGGCATTTGATTCACATTTTTATTGGTTTTTTTTTTTGTAATATGCACGAAAATCAGTGAACATTTTAACAAAACTATGGTGCAGTAGAAAAGATAGAAAAGAAGAAGAACACTAGATTAATAATAATGTGAACTTTATCAGAATTTAATGCATACCAAACTTATTATCTCAATAAATCAAAAATATTACCTTGCAGGGTCTTCTTTTTCAATATTTAATAGTATCTGTCTAATTCACTCCCTCTCCTTTTTTCTACCCCTCTCTTACATTCGCAATCCGTATTTATCCCTGTCTCTCTCTTTCTCTATATGTTTCTCTTTGTCAGCTGCATCCATGAGATTTGCATTTCTGATATGAGTATCTTCTACTTTCTTGCACATTTTGCAGCTATTTCGAAGCTTTTTGCATTTGTGTTTGCAATTCGCCGTGTGCTTTTCTGCCTTCTCCTTTCTCCTTTCACCTTCACCTTTTAGCCACAAAGCATCAGCCTCTTCACATCCTGTCTCCGTAGCTCATCCTGTGGCTGCTCTGCTTCCACAGTTAGCATACTCTCACAAAGTCGTCTCTCTCTCTCCCTCTAGAGAGAGACTATCTCTCTCTTTATCTCTGCGTGTTTACACAGCCTTTGTGGCCATGGCCAGGCCATTTCTGAGAGTCGAACTGCTCACGCCCAGACTCAGAATGATTACGAAAAACCCTGAAGGATTCACCTGGCCATCAACCAGGCAGCTTCAGCTTTTCAACATTTCAGCTTTTCACAGTTGTCGTTTTGTTGGTTCAGTGCTTTTGTGAATGTCCAGTTTGTTCGTTGTTCGTTGTTGAAAATGGACTCGTCATTTTTTAGATGCAGCCTTTTTGTTATTGCCTTCTCTTATTCCATCCTCTATCTCCCTCTTTCGCACTCCTTCTCCCTCTTTCTCCTTCGTGCACTCGTGTATGTATTTATTTAACTAAATGCATATTGCACTTTTCTGCATAATGCGACAAGTGATAAGTGCGTTTGTTTAAACACACACACACACACATACACACACACACACACATACGTACTAAACATGACCTTCTGATTAAAGCCAAACAAGCATGGACACATTTAGATACATTTAAATATACATTGCAAAATTTTCCTCCGTGGCCTTTAATTTTATTTTACTTGTGATATGATAACTAACTAATTTTTAACAGTAAAACTAATCGTTTTAGTTTTTAGGTAATCGGAACTACATTTTAAACACATTTTACACTAGTTTCAATTAACCATTTCCCACCTTTTCCCCAATATAAATTTCTCTTAGTGTTTCGCCATGATCTTATATTTTTTTATTTAGATTCAGCATGAATCGAATTTTAAGAAACTTCGGTCTCCCATAATGGTGAATTTTCCAAATTTGGATAATAAAATAATGGCGCGAATATCAACACATTAAGCAATTTTTATGCCGAAATTCTAGTATAGCTTTGCTCACGTTTTACTCATGAAAATGTGTTCTTTTTAAATAACAACACAATTCTAGGAAGTTTCTAATAAAATAGTGTTCAAAAACATCACCAAAGTCAAAAAAATTAGAAAAAAACACAAACAAATTTGTTTACATAGGAAATACTCTAGTAAGCGAATTGAAACCTGTTAAGTCGAGTTTGGCATGTTTAAATACCTAAGTTTCTTCTTTCCAAAACCGTTAGAAAAATTTAAATCTGTGAATACTTGTACTTATATGAAAAAACGAGTTTTTACTGTAATTTTAAATTTTGATGTGCACCAAAAAATTTTAGTATGCCAAGAAATTTTTTTTTTAACTATACGTACAACCTACATTATGCCCCATTCCAGAAGTTTTATTTGATTTTTTTTTGTAGCACCGTATTATTAATATTATTTCATTTATATAACATTGTTTTCGTGCTAGTTTCAGCTGATTATTTTAATGCATTCCAATACAAAAATTGATTCTAAATTTTTTTTGCTACGGAGTTATTGGTTTTTCAATGCCTAAATTTTCAGCAATACTCCACAATTCCCGCTTTAGTTTTAATTTTGAACTTCGGTCTAAGATACATTTCAAATTTGCATATCTCTTAGATCTTCAAAAATCAGTTTTTAGTATACATTTTAAATGTTTTCACTTTTTTTCTCATACTAGTTCAATTTTAAAAATTAATTATCTGATTAAGAAATATTTGTTTAACTCTACAGATATAAAAAAAAAAAAATAAAAATAATAATAATAACTTAACAAAATTCCAGTGTCAATTGTCATCTTTTCACTTTTAAAATAATAATATAAACCGAAAGAAAAGCTTTTATAATTTTAGTTATCAGAAGTTGAAAATTATAATAAATGTAAATACTTCAACTGGTAGCACACAGAAAACAAGCAAAAATATAAATTATTTGAAGCACACATGAACACATACACAGAGTGCTGAGCGAGTTTGTGTATAATTTGTGGGTGTTATGAGGAATTAACCTCTTAATGAACTAATTTACTCAAGATTAAGACAGCAAACAAAAGGCGGCCACAGCTAATTGAATGCCAGAAGGAAAATGTAAAAAAGATGGAAGAAGTGCTCACAGTAGCAGTGGAAAAGAGGAAGGAATGGGATCAACCCACAAGCAGTTTTGAAAGGCACGCAAACCTGACTAAACTCATAGAGTGTAGAGAGTAGGTAAAAATTGCTACGATCTGAGATAAGATCCAAGCAATTTGCAAGGCGGTTAATCTATTTAAACGCGCCAAATACGCGTGACACAATGGGAAATCTCTCGGGGAATGGAAAGAGCGGCAGAGCAGAAGACGGAGGAAGACTAGAAAGAGTAGGAAGCTGCATTCGCATGGTCGAGTGCACAGATTTAGGGATTGAACGGATCAAAGCGGACACAAATGACCGAAAATTCGTCTACGGCGATGAAAACAAAAGCGTAAACTCGTCTAATTGCGATTGTATGTTTTGAAAGATGAAAAATATATAAAATAAAATATAACCTGCCGCGCATGCGCAAAAGCCGATTGTCAAACTGAGGACTGAGGACTGAGGAAGAGAATGAGATTGAGAACGAGTAGTAGAATGTGAATGTGAATGTGTGGACTCGGACTCGGACGTGTAGAGTATGAGAATGAATCATCATCCCTTAATCTGTGTCGGTAATCGGCAAAATGCTTACAATGAGCGGGCGAAATCTTTTTGAACTTTTACAAGCGAAAAGAAGGTTAGCAAAATATTATTATAAACCTCTCAGGGTCCCGTTCCCGTTCTCGTTCCCGTTCCCGTTCCGTAACCCACATAAACACACAAATTATGTGTGCTGTTTACTCTTCAATGAACTCAAAACATTTCAATTTCACAATCGTCTGCTTCTTCTTCTTCTTCATTGTCGTCTGCTCGTCGTCCTGCTTCGCTAATATAGAGATTTGGGAGGATTACATCAATTGTGAAATTGGTCAAACACCGCAATTGTTTCATTTGCAAATCGGATATTTGTTGCTCGGACACAGCAAAGGGAGTCAGACAGAGAGACGGACAGACAGACACCCACGGCACTTCATCGTCATACTCCTCTCCCATCATTTCAGTTAGGAGGAGCAGCTGTTGAGTTTCCCTCGAGTATGACAGTCCTTTGTGGTCAGTATCCTGCTCCTGGTCAGCATTGTCTGTTCTCAGTTCTGTTCTCTGTTCTCTGCTCTCATGGTTACATGTCCACAAATGTGTTTCATGATCTTACACAATGCCGTGTAATCGCTTTGGCTTACCACAGATTATGCAAGTAACTGGATGAGTTTCGAACTTTTCTCGATTTTTCATGGGAATTGCGAAAATCTTCATAAGCACGACTACGAATAGATGACACACAAGGTGTAAATCTTCAATTTGAATGTTAATTTCAGGCCAAGGTGCGAGCTGTGAATTGTTTCAGTGGTTTAGTAGGGCAACAACATGGGATCATCGATTGGCAGAAACTCATGTCTGTCAGTTGAACTGTTTGCTAAAGAAAGACGGTGTGTAGTTTTCAGATGACGAGTATGTATGTATAAAACAGTATAACCATTAATCAACGTGTTTGGGTCGAAAAAAACGTGGTAATCGTCCACCAGAATCGGAATCTAAGAAACTTTCACCTAGAAACTATGTGCCTAAAATCAATCAATCTAGCCTCCGCGGAGAAGCATGAAGATTTCAGGTTAAGGTATTTTAAGGTGTTTTGAGGTATTTAAGGTATTAAAAAAAACACCACATTTTCCAATAATTTTGGGATTTATTCTGATTCATCTTTTTACAAAAAATTTTATAAATAATTTTTTTTTAAATTAACCAAACAATTTATTTAATTCGATGAAATGGGCCGAGCAATCCATGTACCATGGCTATTTCAGAAAATTAGTGCCAAAAGTCTGTAACTTTTTAACGAAGTGAGATATCGGTCTAAAATATATATTCTAGATATTAAAATGTGGCTTCAGAATGGGCATTAATTAACGTTTAAACACTAAAATTCAGTTTTTTAAACATTAAAAAATTAAAAAAAAAAGTTACTTTTTTTTTAAACATTTAGTATAAAGTCTCTTTAACATCTAGTGACAAATTTAACATTCATTTCTATACACTCTACGTCAAATTTTCTTTTTAATAGTTATCAAGTACCTTATTGAGACTTTAAAAAAACGGCCCTTTTTAGTTTTTTTATATTAAAAGAATTTAAATTTCTTAAGTTTGTAATTTGTAAACATTTTGTTTTTTGCGACAGTTATGGTATCTAAATTCGTTGACAGAGCTCTCCGAGATTTTTACCCTTTTTCATCTCTCTGTAAAGAATGATGTATTCATAAACTGACCTAATTAACAATAAACTCCCAACACCTCAGCAATTGTTCCGAAAGTTTTGCCAATCCGTTGACCCAATAATCCCATTTAACTCGAAAGTACTTGCATTTGACATTTGTGAAAAGTGTTAAATTGGGACAATCCCTGGCTCAAATTGAAGAGTTCCCACAAAGCTAAAAGAGCGGGGCGTTGAGTCCATCATTGGCAGTTTTTTACAGAGGCGACAAGCAAAAATTGAAATAATTTTTTTTAAATGACACTAATAGGCTTAGGTCGCATTAGCATAAGAGAGTATTTAGTAGAGATTGAAAGATGTACGCTGGAATCGAAAATGAAATTGGAACAATTTACAAAGGAGTCGCGTGACCAGAAACCTATGGAAATAAACAACTTAATGCTCTTCCCACTCTCTTCCAGTTAAAAGTCGCCCACGATTTGGCAGATGGAAACAGAAGGACTTTATTGATATCAAGCTTAAAGGGTTGCCCTGGGATTCTGGAAGTTGTCAACCCTCTGGTTAATTCTTCACCTCAAACTTTTCAGAGACAGAAGGTGGCGAATTCTCTACTTGTTTTTTTTGTTTTTATTTTTTGTGGTGTTTGTTTGAAAAGTACTTGTTTAATCGGTTTGTTTGTGACATTTCTATTGCTGCTCCAGCCCTTGTTTCTGTTTCTGTTCCTGTTGCTGCCGCAGAAGGCTTTTGCTCTTTGTTTATTTAGTGGTAGGCCTGACACGCGTTCACCACTGCCCAACCACCCAACCACCCAAAAGAACCACCCAAAAGAGTCACCCAGTCGAGTCTGGCAACCCAGAAATTCATCCATCCAGCTGAAAGAGTTCATTGTCGGTTAGTAGGTGTGTCTGTTTGTGGGTTTTTCCTGCTCATCGCCAGCCTCTTTCTCATTCTCATCCTCGTCCTCGTTCTCGTCCTGGCACACACAAAAAGTTTGCTTCGTTTTCTACTCTTCTCCGGGGGGGGAGAAACGTCGCTTAAGTGCTGCCAAACAAAAAGAACACATTTACTGGGACTTTCCGGGTCTCGAATATGCTGCGAGTGTGAATTGTAATTACAGTGAAATCAGCTTTTGGCACTTGTTTAGCTTCTTCAGCTAGACAGGCTTGTGGGAGTAGAGGGGGTGCTGATGTGGTGTCATGTGGTGGTTCTGCATCTGCATCTGGCTGTGGTTGCTTTTGTATGCCACACTCTCAAGTGCTTCTCTCTCTCACTCTGTGTGTGTGTGTCTATTATGATGAAGGCGTTTCTTGCCAAGAATTCGCACACATGACGCGTGATTTATTTCTTCCTAATTGGCTTTCCCTCTGCCCCCGCACTCCCCTTCATATTTCCTCATCTCATATTTTGACAGCAACTCTTGATTTGATGTGCGACCAGAAGGGCGTTTTTGCCGATTCCACTTTTTGTGGGTGTAACCGGAAATTGTGGCTCAGCGAGCTAAATTAAACATTTGACATCGTTCAATGCTCGATCTGGACGCATTGGAAAGCGTTTTTATTGGCGAAATTGAGTGTGAATCTTTGCAAAGGTTAAGTGGATTTATTCGCATTAAAGTTGTGGGAAATGGATTGCAATAGAAATTATTTTGGAAATTGCATTATTTAAATCCCAAACAAATATCTAGTAATTTAAGGATTATAGAATCTGTCATCGACAGATAAGTATATCAAAAAGGATTTGAAATAAAATAGAAATCGCTTTTGGTTTTGATTTCTTAAACAACAAATAAGATATTCATTCTAAGACTTGATTTTCGACTGATCGTATCTATGGCAGCTATAAGATATATTGGTCCGATCCAAAATCTAAAAAAAAACGAACTGCTTGCAATATAGACAAACCTACATACCAAGTTTGGAGTCTCTAGCTCTTTTAGTTACTGAGATCTAGGCGCTCTTACAGACGGACAGACGGACATGACTATATCGACTCGGCTGTTAATGCTGATCAAGAATATATTTACTTTATGGGGTCTGCCTCGCCTCCTTCTGCCTGTTACCCACATTTTTTGTGTGACAAAGCTAACAGACCTGAGTACTTTTTTAAGTACGGGGTCTAAAAATGTGCATTTTCCATATCATAAAATCTATATAAATAAATACCAACGTACAAATTGTAGCAAAAGGTTTTTCCGCCTACTCTTCTAATAATGTTTATATAAAAAAGAACTTATCTTAAATATCGTCTCTTAGAATTAGTATTAAGTACTCCAGCTTCAGGCCAAATATTTCTTCATAATTTTTTAAAAATACTCTACATTTGTTTTTCTTCAGCCAATTCTCTTGTTCTAAATTCTGCAGATCTCTCGCTGTTCACACGTTTCGTCTGCTCTTCACATCTGACCCGTTTCCATTTCTATCCCTTTTGCCTGCGGAAATGCAAGTGTCTACCCTTTCATAATTTAACCAAAATATTTAAGGCAAATATTTGATATGCTGTGCATAGATTTGGGCTCAATTAAGCAACTAAGCATGTCAAACTACACGTCTAAGCCTTTTGTTAAAGCCGGCCCAATCCCATCATTACCCTGCCTGGCAGACACAATGGCCAGGCGAGGGATCTTAAGAGCCTCACTCTGATCCTGATGCACCCACATTTTTCACATTTCCACATTTAGGTAGACAGACACACACACACACACACACATAGAGAGAGTCGGTTTGGTTCAAAGCTGAAAAATATCTTTTTTGTGCGCTGAACAATTGGATACAAGTGCCGATAGGAAAATGCGCTGACTAACAGTATTTTGACGTGTTTCCATCTATATTTTGGCTGAGATTTCTCCCTCTCTATTCTTCTTTTGGCGTTGCAGCCGAATTAGCCAGATTTGAGTTGTTTTGACAGAGATTTGCCAGCGAAATCAGCTGCCCTTCCAGTTCGCAAATTGTGTAACCGAATTAAGTTGGCCAACATGATAAATGCATAATTGCTGCTGACCAACAGCTGCGGTTTGTGCCTCAGCAATCCAGCTAATTCTGCTCACAACCTTATCAATCATCTAGGAATGTCCAGGAGGCAGTAGTGATAATTAGAAAAGATTCACAGCAATGGCTTATAAGATAGGTTATTATAAGTTGTCGGCTTGTGATGTAAAAATGATGTAAAAATGCATTGAAAAATGGACAAATTGGTTTTTGCGGTAGCTATTTTCAGCTACTTTAACTCGATTAATCCTTGACGATTTATCGATAACTTGATATTTGTTTTAACGATTTTAAAATTTCCTTTAAAAACTCGATCCATAAGACAGATTTATATCACAATATTTGGTATCATCATTATTTTAATTATAAATTTCGATATGTTTTTAAAGAATGAACCAATAAAATCTAATTGAAAAAATCAACGAAATTTACAATTATGTGTTAATTTAAAAATTAAATTTTTGGGAATACTCGATATAAAATTCGATTTATTGGTTTCATTAAAAGCTCAATCCACAATTTGAATTTAAATCTCTATTGTGAGGTGACTTCAATCAGATATGTACATGTCTTAAGATAATAATGTAAATAAATACCAGTTCTCAACAGAAAAGAATTTTTTCTTTTCTGTTACTTTTGTTTTGTGTTTACTAACCAATTAAACTAAAAATTTTAGCATACTTAGAGAGCATTATTAAATATGTGTATACCAGAAACCGAGACTTCAGCTCAGATTTTATCATCGTAATTCACATTTGTGAGTTTGATACAAGCCTTTCTTAATTTAGCATAAAAAAAAATTCTATCAACTCGTCTTCAAGCCACTCAAATTCACATCCCATTGTAAGTTGGCAATTGCTGTGAGATACAAAGAAACTCTGCGTTTAGCTTGTCTATTTTCTCACTCTATTTCCTGTCCATGTCCAAGTCAAGTGTCAAAAAGCCGTCAACAAAAACACGCTAATAATAACTACTTAAACGTCGTTGCGGTAAAAGTGTCTGGGACATGGCCGGAAATAAGTAAAAGCCAATAAATCAGCAATAGAGGAAATAAGGCAAACATGGTAGACAAGTAAGCCTAACATACAAATAGATGACGCTGAGATACCCTGTAAGCAAATAATGTTTGCTTATGGAATAAACCAATAATGTGCAAGTACTTTACTTTATGCTACCCATCTACCTATCTGCTGAGTTTGGAGATAGGGTATGCTGAACTAGGGGAAAACAGGCATTTAAGGATCGTCAAAACAAACAAGAGTGTCGAAGTGGACAGAGACTAGAACCCAGCCCACAATGCTGGTCGCTTAGGGCTTCTTTACTGCCCCCATCCTCCGGACTCTGAGTCAGAATCGGAATCGGAATCGAACTGAGTCTGAGTCTGGCTACCGGAAGATGAGCTAATAGGACGCGTGTCGACGGCGTCGTTCAATTTGCTGCAATTATAATTGTATTGGCTGTATTCTCGGTCTCTGGTCGCGTGTCACATTTTTATTGGATGTGGATGGTGATGTAAATGTCATAATGTTGCATAATGCGCTTAACCGCACTTCCCTTATCTATTTGGGGTGAACTACGAGCACAACTTGGAAGTGGGAACTGAGCATGTTAATCATTTTCCCGGCGCCCTTCGACCGACAGAAAGAAAAAAAAACGTCGACACGCGTTTTGGGCTTGGACCGTTTGACTTGTCCTGTTTGCAGGTTGTTAAAAGGCTCACAACCCTTCGTTCGTCACGCGGAAGTGTTAGTGTTGCTTCTCATGCTGTTGTTGTTGTTGTTTTTTATTACAGGAAGCACACAATTTTCCACGAACACTTCTGGTGTACTTTTGCTTTTTCTCAGTTATGTTTTTGAACTGGTCGCCGTCAAAAACGTTTCATATCCTTATGCTAATCAGCTTGACAATGTTTGGTTTCCCAGTCTATGTGAGTTTTTCCCAATGCCAGCGAAACTCTTTGAACATGACAGTTAAATACTTGAGAACGGAGGAAACGAAAGGACAAGCGTCTGCAGGCGTGACGCCAGTTAATTTATTTAAGTAAAACAAAACTCACAACTTGGTTAACAAATTGTAAAAACTTCAAATTTTAGTATTTTGAAGAACAAAAAAATTAAAAACAAGCGGGAACGGCTGTAGTTGAGCTCTCGATACCGCCAACTTATTTAAATATATGTATATACAATATTTTTATTGCATAATTTTAGGCAGTTGCATTGCTTAAAAACTTAAATCAGCCATTACAACCTTTCTATTTGTTCGATTTAGTTAAGATTTTGTAGGATGATAGCCAATCATAAGCTCCCTGTGATATTTATAAAATCACCTTTTAAATTGCAATAAATCGAAAACTACTGTCTGCAGCGGAATACAATGTATAGAGAAAATGAAGAGGAAGAAGAAACGAAAAGAATGCATGTACAGTTAGTGCACACCAATCTAACGGTACTTAACAAAGAGCACATTATTAAACTCTTAGTGGTGCATATTTATAAATTCACAATTTCACAAAAAATATTTTGATGCAAAAAAATTCTTGAAACAATTCTAAGAGTAACTGCAAAAGAAAATTTTCAAAAATATTTTTGCTAGTAGTTTTGATAATACTAAACTGCAAAAAAGGAACTTTTTGCATGAAAATGAGGAAAAATGAGGTTAAATGAGGTTAAAATTGTAATTTTTAGGATTTTCAAAAAATAATCATGTCTATAGATCTGTATTTCATTAGTCATACAACACACACAGATAGTGACGTGAATTTTTTTTTTACACTAATTTTTAAAATCAGTTAAAAGAGGGGTCTTAAAACTGATAACTTGCGATTAAATACATTACTATAAGTACCCATAAGTAGAAAACTGGAATAACTGCGTCTGTTTTGTGATCTTGTGATATCTGAATAGTGCTCTTAATAATATAGAAACTGTAAGATTTATTTATTTAATTATATTATATTCTTATTTGTAAAGAAGGCTAAATCTTAATTGATTTTTATTTAAATTATCATAAATTATTCTATAGATCTTATAACGCCTGCTTAGGTGAAATTAGCATTCCCAGTTCCTAAGTTATTGAAAGTCATCAGATCTAGTTTCACCTTGAACTTGAAGCTCACACACGTTGAAGCAGGATGCGATTGCTCGGATTACAATAAACTCAAGCTGGCACGAGCCAAATTGTAATGCCAAGTAGGCGATAAGGACGACAAGGATAAGAACAAGCGAGAGCTAAGCAAAAAGCACAGGAGGAACAAACATTTAATGAGCAGTTGGTTAGTTGGCGAGAGCATGGAACAAATACGAGGACACAGGAAAAGAATAGAAGTGAAGCAACTGACAGCCTACACGGGAGAGGACAAAAGGAGAAGCCAGAGCCAATGGCAGGACATCAAGGATGCGAGTACAATGCACTAAAGCAGAGCATATGCATTTAATTTAATATTGAATGAGGCAAACAAATGAAAGCATAAAATTTCGCTTTCAATTACAGAGCAAGGGTCGGAGGACGTAGGATGAAGGACTTGTTTTGCACATTTATTTTTTTTTTTTTGACAATTTACGTGAGTATAATTAACCGGAAGCCGGCACACGCGCCAGACGGAGGCGAAGACGCGGAATCCAAAGGCAGGAGTATTCACATATAATATCCTGGCCAAGGATCGCGTGTCAACAACCGTTGAGATATGCGAGAAAGAAAGAAAAAGCGTTTCCGCTGCCGCCGAAAGCGAAATTGAAAATCAAAGCGGAGAAATCAAATGTCAGCCGAGAGAGGACAAGGACTAGGTAACGCCCAAAAGACGCAACCGGTTTTCAACAACAACTGATGATGATGATGATGATAATGATGATCATTAGAAGAGGAGTAAACAAGTAGACGGGACTGCCGTTTGATTATCCTTTGCCCACTTCAAGGAGCTGATGCAGCAGCTGCTGCTCCTCTGCCTGTCCAAATCTCAGCCAGCAATTGTTCATTGCCGCACATTGCTTCCTGTCTTGCCGCTCAGCTCAGCCGGCGTATTGTACATACCTATATTGTGTATCCCGCCACCGGAAGGATCAGCAGCCAAGCAGTTGAGGGGCACGAGGGTTTCTCGCTCCTTCCTCCGTGCTCTTCTTGGAGGCGTGAGCTTGTGCGCTGTGTTGTGTGTGTCGCATATGTAGCAATTAAATGCCTTCCTGATAATGGAACATGTGCAAATTGTGTCCTTGCTCAGCGCGTGCCGAGTCTAAGATGAAGACGCCGAGGGTCCTCGAAAGGGAGAAGGCGGAAAAGGAGGCGTCATCATCAGATGCAAAACATTTGCAGCAGGCATTGCAGTCATAGAAGTCATACGATCTTCTAGGAAATAAAGCAGATGCTAAACTGGAAACCATAATTAGAGTGTGCTTCCAAAGAACCAGGTCAAAAGTACAATTATTTTGCATTCATTCATTTATTCAAGCTGCAAATTTATCACTAAATCTAAAAATCTAATAATATTTCTCCAAAAATATATACTTTTTTTGAAAAGTTTGTCATTCAAAGAAAACGATTTTTTATGTTTATAATTTTTTTAATCACAAATTTAAAATACAATTTTAAAAATATTTTAGAAAAAGATTCAATTAATTTCTGCTAGTCCCTTAAGAGTGGAGATAGAATAAATAAAAGTACTGTTAAAAAAAAAAATTTTAAATGCAATAATTAATTTAAATTCCTTAAATAATTTTCGTAGATATTTCTGATTTTTTAATCTCCAATACTTCTTCTCTATTAAGCGCTTAATTCAGCACATTTCACTGCGATTTTCATTCCCCAATCAACACTTGACGATGAGGTGGAGGAAAAAGCTGCTTCGTGCACATTCCTGGCATTCCTGGCATTCCCAATAGTCGTGGCTAATTGACCAAGCGACTACTCGAGTGCCCAATGAACACAACAATGGCACAACCCAAGTCAAAGTCATGGCAACATGAGCAATAAAATTTAATATCCGTTTCGAGTGTGCGATTTGCGTATACGAAACGAAGACAAAGCCAAAAAACGTAAAAATGTTTGCATAATCTGCCCGGACACCGACTGCTCATAGAGGAGGAGTGACAATGACGAGGGGGGGTCGGGGGGTCCACATTGATATAAAAACGTCGGAAAAAGCAGATAAATCACGAAGCAAAAAAGTGAGAAAACTTCCTAAAAGGGGACCGAGAGATAAACAGAGATAAGAACTTCGGGGGCTTTTCCACTTTTCGACATTTCAACGATTACTCTATTAGCTAACCGAGCAAAGAGAGAGAGAGAGAGAGAGAGAGAGACAGGGAGAACATTGCTGGTGTGTCGAGTGTGCGGTGTTCGATTTGATTAATTTGTTAACAAACTGAAAGTAGCAACAGCCACAACACAACAACACACAACACAGCACACGGAACACAACAACAAGCGTTGAGTAATTGCCGAGAGTCACGTGAATCTGCCTTGGCCGAAATTTTGTGAGTGAACAACCCTGACGCTTGTTCTCTGTCTCTGCCCCCTCTTCCTACCCCCTTGGCCTGCCTCATATCCTGCACAACTTCATCGTATTAGCTAAAAGCGCATGAAGATCGCAGCGTCGATAAAGGCAACGGAACGGCAATATGTAAATGAGAAACTGGCACTTGAAAGTCACCCCCTCTACCCCTCTTCCCCTCCTCACCGCTGAGGAGGTAGGCATAAGGGTACACGTTGAAACCCTTAAGTGAAATCTGCGTCAACAGATCTCGCTTCGATGCAGCGAAATGTACAGCAGGAGATACGAGTAATCAGCTCTGTCCCAGAGACACACTTTTTCAGTACTGCTTTAAAACCTAATTCTTTATAGAAAACATTTAGAAATAAAGATACAAAATAAGAAAACAATAAATAGAGTGAGGATGAAAAGTGCAAATAATAAATAAAAAAAAAAACAAATAAATAAATAAATGAACAAATAATAAATAAAAAAATAAACAAATAAATAAACATATAAATTAATAAAATACATAGATAAATAAATATAATATATCTAGATTTCATCCCAAACGGTGTCGAAAGTTCGATAATTTCGAATTTTTTACTATTTTGTTTGAAATACTTGATTCAAGATTTACCAAAGTACGTATTTAAAAGATACAAACTACTATCAAAAATTGTAAATGTGAATTTTAGATTGATTTATTTTCTCTGTGTATATGGTTTTTTTTTGAAATATGCTAAAATGATAAATAAATTCTTGCACATTAATAGTGGCAGTAAAATTAATAAACCTAAGAAGAAGAACTCTATAAGTCGAATATCTCCATAACTCGAACGTTTTCTTTGGATAATGGTGATTCGAGTTAGGGAAGTTCGACTATATATGTATTTTATGCCGACTTCAGCATGCATGTGTGTATTACTTGTAGATAAAATGATAAGGTCTACAATCTTTAGCATGAGATACTCTAATCTTCGCCTTGCAGATAGCTTTCTTTCGTTTGGCAGATACAACACTTTGCTTTGAAGATGCATTTCAGCATAGAAGAGTTCATTCTAAGATACTCACATTTGTGTACTGCATTTGTACATATTTCTATCTTTTGCAAATTGCCATCAATTGTCTAGCATTAAATACGCGCATCTTTGCATTGTAGATACATTTCTATCTTCTAGCTGCCGTCGCGTTGCGTTCTATAAATATCGAGCTGACAACATAAGCATATTTAAATAGCTGTTTCACAGGTCGAAACCGAATGTTTTGTTTACCAAACAAATATTGAGCTTAGACTCTTATACGTGGTGGGAGTTGCCTATGATACGCTCCGGATCGTCAAAAAGTTATACGTACTATAACATATTTTTTTAAATCTATTTTGGTAACAAGTTGTTTGGTGATAAGACGCCGTTGGATTATGTGACCCTTTGGCGCAGCGGATAGCGCGTTGGACTTCTAATCCAAAGGTCGCGGGTTCGATCCCCGCAAGGGTTGTTTTTTAATCATTTTAAAGAACTTTTTACATTGTTAAATATACTTCAATTAAACAATAAATATACCAACTCAAACCAAGATTTTTGAAAGCTCATTAAATTGTACAAACACCTGAATCAAACAATCTTTTGCAATAAAATTTTCATTTTCAAACAAAAAAAAAAAAAAAACAACTTTCGAAACGCTAAATAAACTATTTGTCTGCTGCAAACAGCATAAATTAAGTATCTACAAGATACAAAATCTCAACCCCTGAGGCGCAAACGTATTTCTCGCTTAGATCAAGCGTAAATTGCAACAGCTGTCAAGTGGCTGGGATGGCGGTTTGTCCATATCTGTTAAGTACACAGCAACTAACAGCCTATTAAATTGTTTACATGCCCCGCGCAAATATTGACAAAAGATGCGCTCTACTTACAACATGCCAACCAAGGGTTGTTTCTCTCTCTCTCTCTCTCTCTCTCTCTCTCTCTCTCTCTCTCTCACACTCACACTCACACTCTGAACAAAAAACTAGCTACGACTGCGAATGTATCTAAGTATCTGCGAGTTTGTCTGTCGGCAGATACTCGCCGATAAACTAAAGGTAGCAATTTGTTGTCGCTTGTCAAATGATCAGCGCGGCACGCGAATTGCAACAAAACGTTGCTTGTTATTTGCCGCACACACAAATCAGACGAGGCGACGCCATTTTGTTGCTGGGGCCTCCAAATGTGCAACTTGGTTAAAAGTCTTTTGCCTTCATACTCGCACCCGCATCGCCAGCAATTTGCAATTTGCAACATGTTTTGTTATTCCGCTTCTTCTCGCAATTGTTCTTCTTGTTGGTGCGCTCAAAAATAAATTCCCATTTACTTTGCCGTAATTTGCTGACAGACGGGACCTGCCCCTATCCCCACACACCCCTTGCCGACAGACTTCTAAAAAAAAAATATTGTAATTTACATTTCAACGAGTTTTTGCTTCGGCTTGCTGATAATCTCCATTTAAATGGTCTGCAGACTGAGTTTATAGTAGAAAATATTATAGGTAAGAATAAAGCATGAACCTTACCAACCAATTTCTAATATATATATATCTATAACTGAGTGGCAATCAAATGCACAGCACAGAATAGGCGTTAATAATGGATTTTTTTTTTAAATATTAAACCCAAAGGAAATTTAGACAGAACATTTTTTCAATTTTATGTGCTAAATTCTATGACAAATATTGCAAAATATTTTAAAAAGTATTTAAATTTCAAAGAAATCAAAAGCTAGTGATTAAAGTTTGCAATGATAATGTAAAATATTTTTCTTACAGATTTTAAATAAAAAACAATACCACTTTTTTAAATAAATCGAAGAATTCTAATCCCTGGGACGGGAATACACGGCTTATAAATAAAATTTTAATATTTTTTAAATCAGTTTCAAACTCATTTTCAAATTGTTTAAAAAATGATTGAAAATCTGCTCCTAAGCTCTAAAATTTTAGAAAACTTTTAAAATTTGCGTTGAACTACCATACAAATACAAATAGATGATTGTTTAATTTCGTCTCCTTTAATTTTCACGATGAAATATTTTAATATTATGTGAGTTTACACAAACGATCCCCTTCCCCAGAAGAGCTCTGCGCTACAGAGAACCTCTATTTTACGTACAAACGAAAGGATAGAAAAGTTTTGTCAATGAACTCTTTGAACCCCTTTGTTACCAACCACTTTCTTCTATGCACTCTGAAGCCATCTGTAACCAGCAATTTTCGCCACAGGTTAAAAAATAAAACCGAGAATCAATACACGAATACGTGACTTCGGCACCCCAAAGATAGCTGATCTTTTGCATCTAGCTCTTTTTTAAAAAGATTTCCCATCTGTGAATGACATAGTCAATATACCCTCTACATTTATATTAAGCATACGCCATGTGGAATATGTGGAATGTGCATGGAAAAAAGGCAGAAAAGAGCAGAGCCCGTGGAAATGGCAGCAGCTGCAAAAGAAGCGCACAAAAGGCGAACACACAAATGTTACTGCAATTACGCATAATAAACAAAAGTTACACGGATCGACAACAGCACTAACAGGGGAGAGAGATGGCAAAAGGGAATGATCGAATGAGGGAATTGAGGGAATGATGCAATGAGAGTACAGCGCATAAAACGCATACTTAATTGCGGGTTTTTCAAACGAACAAACCCCGACTGCAAAAAGTTGCTCAAAAACAGTTTGAAATCTCTTGCGCACTTGAATGGCCAGCGCAAAAAAAAAAGGAAGTGATTTAAGGGTAGTCTCTAGCTTCATCCAGACATCATCCGGGCGCTGTTTGGCTTCCAAAAAATGGCTACATACGGCGATCCATGGAAATTGCAACAAATCGTCTAGGGTCCTCAAAAGGCAACATCCCGTTGCCGTACTCGTACCAGCAGCCTTACAACCCCTTTGACGCACTCAACAACATCATCAGCATACAAAAAACCGAAATAAAAAACAGAGCAACTACACTAAAATGGTTGACGTCTCGCATTTTTTACATTATTACAAGAGCAACAACGGGCGGGCTTTGAATAATGATTGAGAGAGAGCAGGACAAGGACAAGGGCAAATGGCTGCGGGGGGAGGAGAGTTGCTGCAGCCGAAAGGCAAATGCAAAGAATTTGTATCTAATAAAGTTCCATATGTGCTGGCTTTTTTAGCTGCCGTCTCTTATTAGGCATAAATATTTGATTGGGTTCATCTTTCAGATGAGGGTGCCCAGAACACACAACACTGACTGGGTGTGGATAAATGGCTGGTGTTGTTTTCTACTCGTTTTCGGTGGTGGTGATGGTTCTTACTCGGCACGTATCAAAATTATTACAATTTCATTTTGTTGATTTTTTAATTCTCTCTGCTCAAGTGGTGCTCAAGAGATTTTATTTTTTCTAAGACTGTTTATTAAGTATTGATATGGTGGGAAATCACAAAGAGAGATATCTTTCATAAGCTGGTATTATTATATCGCATTATTATTACAGCACAATCATATTGACGTATCTCCATTTTGGAATATTAACGGATTTAAGCTACTTCTCCCTAACAGAATTAATTAAGATATTTACAACTTATTACGATGGCAACCAAAAAAAAAGGAATCTTTGTGTTCTCTATCAAATATATATTAAGGGTATATTTACATAATTATATGATCTATAGATCCCACATATTGAATGAAAGAAAATAAATAACATATTTTTTATTTTATTTCAAAAATAGTTTAATTCAATGGCATCATATTATTTACATTTTTAACTTAGCCTAATATCCATACGTACATTTTTAAAAAATAAATAAATAAATAAAAAAAAATGAGTTAAAATGGTATATGTACAATTTTGTTGTTTGGCTTTCTTAAATATATTTTGGGCCGTTTTTTTAATGTCTAAATAAGGTGTTTCATAACTATTGAAAACATATTTTGACGTAAAATGTATAGACATTATTGTCAGATTTAAATTTATATCTTAGTTACAAATTATAAGTAACATACATTGAAAAAAGGCCCTTAAAATATTATTTTGCAAAAACTAAAATCTTTTATTTATTTTATCAAAACTCATACCTGCTAAATGCCCTTATAATTTTTCTTAATTAAAATGAGAATCAATAATTTCAATAATACTATTTTCACAAAATGGAACCTTCAAAATTCTTCTTCCGCGTTTTTAACTGAATTTAAAATCTTCTGTCTTAGTTCACAGAAATTCTATATGATATATGCTATATGATGGGGATTGCCTTAAAGTTGTCAAGTACTTTTGTAGCTGGAGTATAAAAAACAATCTTAATATAAGAAATTAGTATTTACTCAAAGTCAACTCGTATTTTAAGTGTTTTTTTATCGAATGCTGAATGTCACATGTGCAGAAAAAATGTGAGTAATGAACTACAATACAGCTCACTTCAAATGACAATGAAAGCAAATATTTACATTAACCAAACATGCAAAAAACTGCAACGCCAGCAAAGAGTCCTTTGCATTCGGGATATAAGAACTAAACCGAAACGAAATGGAAGCAAAAACGAATCCCAGCCAAACATCGCTCACCCGCAAATCTTTTGTCAAAATATGAAACTTCAAAACAATTACCTCAGTCATCCCGGCCAGCAACTGGCAAGCACTTGAGCATACAGTGCGGTCTAGAGGATGAGGAGCTGTGGGATTTGTGCCCGGATTCGGAAACGGAATGGATCGGAGCGGATCAGAGTTGAGGAGAGGATAGGAGAGGAGAGGAGAGTGTGGAGAGTGGTCGCATGCGCAAACTGCGCAAATAAACAATTAAAATGTCACAATGATTGCCGTCGTACCCGTGTCAGGAAATCAAAAAACCACGAAAAATCGGTAAATACGTTGAACCCCAAAGGAGCACACTGCCCGAGGAAGGCAGAGTGCGAGCCAGAGTCGCACAGTGGGCCAAACGACTGAGCCAACTGCTTTTAATTGAAATTTGTAAGATTTAAATTAAAATTTCTATTTATTATAATTATTATTTTTACAATAATTCTCGGCTGTTTCTCATGCTTTTAATTTCAGTATAAAAATTATATAAGTTACAAAATTTAAGTTCAGTGGAACTTCCATAACTCGAATCACTATTATCCAAAGAAAAAGTTCGAGTTTTGGAGATATTCGACTTGTAGAGTTATTTTTCTTAAGTTCATTAATTTTACTGCCACTCATTCTCGAGTAAGAGAAAAATTCGAGTTATTGAAGTTCGAGTTATGGAAGTTCAACTGTATAACTTAGAAAGCATAGATAAAGCTACGACTTTTGTGGAAACACTACACTCAGAAAAAACCCAAGACTTCCATACATAAAAGGGATATTTAAGTACAAACTATCTAAAAAACTGACTAAAAGTGAATTCAAAACCCCATTTCAAGTTCGCTTTTTCACTTTTACTTACAATTTTACTTGGACTCTTTTCAAGTAGGTAAAAATAACGAAACATTCTAGTTTAAGTGCTACTCATCCCAATATTTACTTGTTTTACGTCAAAGCATTCTCATATTTAAGTATATATCGATCCTGAAATAAGCTTCATACACAAAATAATTAAATGTAAATTAAAGTGTTTCGTTGTTGCATAAATTCAAGGAGCAAGATCACAGACTTTTTGTTTGTCATGGTCTTATATATTCTGAATAAATTAAGTTAATATCGGAGTATTACATCATATAGCTGTCACAGGAACGGTCAGTCGGAACCTTTAATTAAAGATCGCTTAATAGTTAATTCAAGAATAATAGCACAGCAGTCTTAAAATTTTAAGAACAAAAAGAAATAAATTCAAGTACACCCATAGTTGCAAGACATATTTCTCTGAGTGTACAAATCTTCAAAAGTAGTGTTATTATAAAAAAAAACAAAAATTTATTATTTAAAGAATCGTTTTTATTTGAATTTACTATATTGTCCAATTTACCACTGTGCGTCGTGTCGAATAAAAAGCATTTTCCACTTTCATTGCATATTGTATTTATTCAAAAGCGCATTTTACAACCACGTGGCGATGACGGCGACGGCGACGGCGACGGCGACTAACCGTAAGACATTTTGCCCCACGGGCATTCGCAATGTGAGCGCACTCAGGCGAACCGGGCAAGTCAACACAGTCAGACTGAGAGACTGAGACTGAGAGACTGTCAGACTGCCGGAAAAGGCAACTGGCAACTGCGAGTGAGAGGGGGAGGGAGAGGACGAGAACAAGTACGAGGACTTGTGAGTAAGTCCTGTGAAGGCGTTACACAAACAACCACTCAGCAGCAAAAATCCCAATTAAAAATTGAAAAGCGCGCGAAAAACGACAGTTAAATAGAAAAAGGAGAAACGACTCCAAGTTGTGGCTACCATGCTGAGTAGCGCTTGGCGACCAACTTGTGCTCATCCTCTCAACACCGTGCCATTAACAATTGATGGACGACAACTGCCACACGGTTGAACTTTGACAGATTGTCGAGCTCAGCTGGGAGCTTAGACACTTTCCATTTCATTTCACACACACACACACACACACCATCACAGACAGACATCGCGTGTGATTCCTTAGGCTGCACCTCAAGTGCTGTTGACATCCCAAAATGGCCACTGAGGAAACTCACAAGTAATTCAACAGCAGTCGACTTTAAGATTTTATTATTGCAACTATGAAGTCGGTGCTGAAATTCGCTTGAAGTAATTTCAGACTTCTAAGTTAGTTTGAACGATTCACCCAACTGAATGAGCAATTGAATTGAATTGAACGAGATTGTGATTTAACTGAAAAATTAACATATTACTGTCTTTAATGGTAAACAGTTATAATTAACAATAGATATAAATAGTAACTATTCATTTAGAAATCAACATAACGAACTGGATCTATTTCAAACAAGTGGGCGCTGCTACAGTCGAGTTTGCTCGACTGGAGGATACCCTGTGCCAGTCTCCATAAAATAGAATATTGGTTGGGACCATCTCATATGCATATTCTGTCAGTTTGGTTCACATATCTCAAACAACAAAAAAGTTTTTCATACTGAGACTTGATTTTCGACTGATCGTTCCTATGGCAGCTAGATGATATAGTGGTCCAATTTAAAAACAAACTTGATCTGCGTCCGGTATCCAGCAATCTACATACCAAATTTGAAGTCTCTAGCTATTATAGTTTCTGAGATCGACGCTTTCAAACAGACGGACAGACGGATGGACAGACAGACGGACATGGCTCAATCGACTCGGCTGTTGATGCTGATCAAGAATATATGTATATATATACTTTATATGGTCGGAGATGCTTCCTTCTGCCTTTTACATACATCACACAAATCTAATATACCCTTTTTGACCATTTTCAATGGGCACAGGGTATAAAAATAATAAATCTTTTTAAAATTAATCCCGTTTTAGAAAATCGCATTTTTTTTTTTCAAAATATAAATAGCAAAATTTGAGGAATAGCTTAAAAAGCATAGTGAGCCCCTAATATTGTAATATAAAGAGAAACTAAATTTCGAACATTTTGAAAACCACTTAAAAAAATCTAAAATATTAGCCCTAATATAGTAATTAGCAGGGACTGCAAATAATAGTTATGAGTTTCAAAAAAATTGAAGCAGTTAAAAGCGTCCCAGAAGAGTGGGAAAAACAGAGATATGTTATTTTTGAACGCCAAATTCGAAAACAAGATAAACTTTTATTTCAATTTTTATATAAAAAATTATTTTTAATTATTAAAATTAATTTATATGATAAAAATCAAAAATAATTATTATTTTTCAATTTTTATATACAAATTTAACCCTAACTCTTATTTCCAATTTTTATTATAAAAATTGACAAATAACACTTATTTCTCAATTTTTATTATAAAAATCAAAAATAAAAATTGAATTGAAATATCTTCTGAACCAAAGAAGCCACATCATATATAGACCTATATATATGATCTACGCATTAATACCTTTCCATTGATATATAATATGTATGTACAGAAGAAAAAGTGCCTTTTCAACTTTTTGAATCTGCACCATTTAAAACTTTGACCAACCAAATTTTTAACGGTTTAAATATGGTTCCAATAACATCACGGAATGTGATGCAGCACGTCTCCGAAAAATATGAACGCGAAAAGTCTCTTTTAAAATATCGGGTTAAGGACAAAATGCTTTCGCTCAAAATTGACGTTGCTTCTCAACACTCTAGAGGCATTCTGGGTGTAAACGTTCAGTTCTACAGAAATTGCATACAGTTTCCAATAGAAAATTACTTTATGGCTAATTTGAAGGACTGTCAATTGAGATATCAATAATATTGCGGGGGTTGTGGGATAAATACAGCTGCTCTTGCATTTCTGGCAACATTATTTAACGGGTTACTCTTTATGAATCACACTCAATATGATGATGGTTTGAGTAATGAATAGAACGAAACATCTGCTGAGTGGTTTGTTGAGTTGGTGTGAGACTCACATGCGTACATTCATTTGTATTTACATATTATATATCAATGGAAAGGTATTAATGCGTAGATCATATATATAGGTCTATATATGATGTGGCTTCTTTGGTTCAGAAGATATTTCAATTCAATTTTTATTTTTGATTTTTATAATAAAAATTGAGAAATAAGTGTTATTTGTCAATTTTTATAATAAAAATTGGAAATAAGAGTTAGGGTTAAATTTGTATATAAAAATTGAAAAATAATAATTATTTTTGACTTTTATTATATAAATTAATTTTAATAATTAAAAAAAATTTTTTTTATAAAAATCAGCAAATAACTCTTATTTTTTAATTTTTTGAAAAAAAAATTATAAGTGTTACGTCCCTGGTAATTAGAAGTTAGATTACTATATTCACACACGTCTTTATATTTAATCTTTAATAATCTTCCTCTTTTGTACACAATGATTCGCTCTACAAAAACAATAAAGCATTCAAAAGCAAGAGCGAAATTCTTTAATCAATATAAATATATTTTAAGTTAAGACTTTTCCCTGCTAAATTTAAACAGCCTAAGTAATGATCAAAAAAATACTTTATAAATGTTCGGAACTTAGGTTCGACTCACAAAACAAGTTCGTAGAATCTTAAATCAAAATCTTTAATTCATATACCATTTTTGTCGTTTGCTTGCTTAGAATTCCCAAATGGATTTGCTTGTCTGCTATGAGGAACAGTTCGACAGACACTGAGAAATTAGTTCTATATTTAACAGGATAGTTTCTGTTGTTAGACTTCACATACTTTCACACTTACTGAAAGTTTATAATACCCACGCTGACTAGAAAACCTCACTGCATTAATAGGGTATACCCTATATATACCCTATACTGTAGTCACATGAATATTCCTTTAAATTTTAAAAGATACTTTACTAAGTAAGAATATTTAATATATCTTGGGTGGCCAAGAATAAATAAAAAGATAAATGTTACTTACCTCCAGAAGATTCAAATATTCTTGTGATATTTGCTCCGTTTAATTGCTGGTAAGTATTTTAATCCGTTTTTGATGACTTCGCCGTTAGCTTAAGTTAATATTTGAATTGAATGTTGGGAGAACTTCAAAGTGTTTTTTTATGGTTTGCCATTTAAATTAATCCAAGACTAATCAAGCCAGTAATTGCTGCAGGTTATACTTTTATCGACACACACAGACACACTCGCACACACATAGCATATATATGTATATATGTATTGGGGGAAACAAGGTAAAAGCTGTTCGTTTAATTTACACCGAAGAAACCCCAGGAGAAACGTTGCAAATTGCGACCGCGCGTTCAAGACGTCAATTTCGGAATGTAAATATTTGAATTATGAGCCAAAGTAAGTTAAGGCAAAACAAAAATAAGTATTCGGCCAGGACTTCGTTGATGTTCTTAAGTTATACATACATATGTATGTATGAACATATTTATGTACAGGCATGGCAACCGCGTTTAACGGTAATAGCAAAGTCAATAATGCACAGTACCGTTAAGTTCTCGGCTCTTTCTCACCTACGCATACTACACTCTTGTTCTTGTGCTTGTTCTTGCTCTTGCTGCGTTCAATTTGCCGTCGGGTTCATCGTGAACATCAACGTCAAACGCCAGTCAAAATCAAAATCAAAATGAATAAAATGCGCGCTCATGCTCTCTCGCTCTGACGCGACGGCCAACTAATGTAATGCGAGAGAAGCGGACTCAAAAAAACATCATTATCATTTATCAACATCATTACGCTTCACTCTCTTTTGCGCTCTCCCTCGCTGTGTCACTCTCTCGCTTGCACCAATAAGACAGCAGCGATATCAGCGGCCCCCTTCCTATCAGTTGTTCGAGGGCTGTTTCTGTCTCTTGTGTGTGTGTGTGTAATATTAACGCCATCGTGCACACCAGCTATTAAAGCATGTGTGTGTTTGTATGTTTATATTTTGTAGGCAGCTGCTGTATCTGCGGACTGTCCTTTTTCTAAGCTGTTGCCCCTACGTCTCCACACAACCCTGGGTGAATACATATTTGTACTGCAATTTGGCGGCGCACGCTCCTCTTATGATTTGCCTCTTTTTGCGTTCTCATTTACACAAGTGAGTTTTGGGTGCCCCTCTCACTCTCACTCTCTCTCTCTCTTGTGTCGACCTTTCCCGCTGCGCCATTATGGGGAGAAATGCTCTATGTTTGTTGCGCTTCAGGCATTTGAAATATGTACGTGCATACACATGCAAACATACAAATCGTACATACATATGTATATACAAACAAAGGTACATGAATATGTTTATATGCGAAAAACGATTCCGGATTCCATGCCAACTATGCGAAATATGAACTGTGCACACTCTGTGTGTATGTGTGTGTGTGTGTGTAAAGGAGTCTCTGTGTACAGGGCAAAATTGCTGTGCACCCTGGGAGATTATATAATCAAATAATTACTGTAATTAGGCTGCATGGCAATGTCAGAGATTCATAGTTCCCATCCTAAGTTATAAAATAAATTTACATTCCACAAGTACCGACTTGACTTTTTAACGTTTTAGCAAATTTAATCCAAGCTTCGTCAAATCACAAATCTCTTTTCGAGAATTTCGAGAATTTTTACAACTATTTTGAAGTTTTAAATATGATTATTTCTTTATTTTCTCAATTGTTTTCTACATTCTTGATTTCTGAGTCTATAAAATGATTTTTAAAAACCTTCAAAAAAAATGTATTCTATTAATATTTCTATTTTATAGATCTGAAAATAAACCTTATATGATTAGTTAATTAGATTAGTTAATTTTAAAGTTTCTTTCGTGGAACCGAAAACTTAATTTGAGCACCAAAGACCGAAAATGCGACCGAAACGACGAGGAAGTCTTGATGGAAAATGAACAAAGTCAAGTATAAAAACATAAAATAAAAAGGCAATGCAAACGCATATGTGCAATTTTGCCATACATAAATATATAATACAAAATCACACATACATAGATACAAAATTATATGCATACGCTTACAACGAAATGAGCGAGCAAAAACGGCAACGACAAGAACAACAACAACAAAAAAGACAGCTTAGTAGAAGGGAAGGCGCAGTAAAAGCTCAACGCGTAAGTAAATAAAACCTCGCTGCTCTATGCTCTTTGTCAACAGCTACTAAAACAGCAAAGACAACTTCATGATGAGCATTGGCAATGTGGGCGTGTTACTGCTGCAGGGAGAGGGAGAGGTGCAGCGCATGCGTCTCTCGCTTTCTCTGTCGCTGTTGCTGTTGCTGTGAGTGAGAGTGTAACTGTCAGTGTAAGTGTGACTGTAGCCGAAGGTAGCACCCATTTTGTATTTAAACGGTGGGTGTGTCTTCGCTCACGCACACATACATATAACAAATACCTACAAACATGCATTTGCGTACTCGTCCTATCCACGGAGAAGCGAGCGCACATTGAACTGGTCTGAAACCACTTGATTAGCTCGATTTTTTCACTGTTACTGTATGTTTTCTCTCACCATAATGCTATCTCACTCCCTTACATGCATTTAAAAGAAACATGGAATTCAACAGGCAGTGAAAATTCACCCACATAAGAATTGTGCTCACTGCCATATCTCCATCTTATATCATTCCATTCTTAACCGGCAATTGTTCAGTTTAAGGACTTTGAAATTTAAACTCGGGCAGTTAATCTAAACTTTAACTTTGAAATTTAAAGTAGGGCAAAATGAATTTCTGATTTATTTTCTAAAAATTACTCTTTTGAATGTTTTTGTATTTTCTACAAAGTTCTATAAATTAACAAAATTGCTATCATTTATAAAAATATTGGTTTTTTGCGACCTTTCTATTTTATTTAGTTGAAATTAAGTAATTCTTAAAATTGTAGTGCAATAAGAAACCAATTTCATCTTCATAATTTTTTATAAATTGCAAATTTTGGTGTCGCCAATTAATTTATTTTGGCAATTTTCTTCGGCACCGCTGCACCAATTCAATACATCACGAATTCTGCCACTTGTGTGTGCAGCATTTCGGAAAATGCACAATTTCAAGTAATTCGTCAAGTATTTCCACCACTGTGCGGCATTCGTTTGGATGAGTTTTAAAACAGTCTACATCTCACCTATATAGCTGCATAACTATAGCTAACAAAAGCGTGTTGAATAATTTACATGAGTTACAATTTAAATAATTTTAACATTAAACATTTAAAACTCATTTATAAATTAATGTAAAGTCCGCTCACATTTCAAATGCTTCACTAATAATTGTTGTGTTTTATTCTGCACTGACACAGGTTGTCACATCGTCGAAAAAAGAAGATACAACCACAAAAACCAGAGCCAAATTCAGTAAAAAATCATGTGGCAACCTTTGCTAAGCTTGGCAAAAAAAACAAAAAAAGCTGGCAGCCCTCAGGTTCCACAGATAACTCAATTTCCAGATTTAACTCAATTCAAAAAATGCTCGAGCTTTAAAGATTTTTTTATAATTTCTTACTAAACTTCACCACGCGAAGGGTGTCGTACACCAAAACAATTTTTAAATTAACTTAATTGTTTTAGAAAATTTATAATTTTCTTGGTTTTTTGAATTCGTAAGTACAAATCTTTAATTAATTTTTTAAAAATAATTAATTTCATTAGAGAAATAAACAGCGCCAACAGGAAAAAAAACCAGTTGTGGCAGCCATGGATACAACGTTATGTGTATGTTATAAACTTGTTTTTAGAAATTTAACACGGAAGTGAGACTTCTGATTATATCATCGTCTATTCAAAAGAGCAAATAAATATATTTAATTCATTTATGAACCTGCGGTAAAAAAGTGCTATTTTGAAAACATGTTCAGTACTTATTATTGGAAGCCGCGTAAATTAGTAGTGGTATTTTTTAGCGCTTTTCTGTACTTATATATTTTTCCGCATTTACATGGGGTGACACTGTTAACTAAAGACACGTAAATCAACAGTCCGGAAAGTAGGAGAATTTTTACAATATCAAAATATACATATATATTTAAAAACAAAAGATCATGGACGCTGGGACATGGTACAATTCGCTGCCGCGCTTCACCCGCTACTGGCTAACGGCCACCGTGGGGCTCAGTCTGCTCTGCCGGTTCGGAATTCTGCCCATGGAATACATGTTTCTGTCCAGGGAACTTGTCCTCACCCGGCTGCAACTTTGGCGGTGCATTACATCGCTGTTTGTGTTCCCGCTGAGCGGAGCGACAGGATTTCACTTCCTAATCAACTGCTACTTCATCACACAGTATAGCGCACGCCTGGAGAAGGATCAGTATGCGAGAAGTCCATCGGATTACATGTATCTGCTGATTATCACAGCTGTCCTGGCGAATCTCGGTGGCATGGTCTTCAATGTCTACTTCCTGATGGACATGCTGGTCGTTGCCATCACCTACATTTGGTGTCAGCTCAACAAAGAGGTCATTGTCAACTTCTGGTTTGGCAGTCGCTTTAAGGCCATGTATTTACCTTGGGTCCTTGCGGGCATCGAGCTCATTTTCCACGGCTCTCTCGCCTCCCTGGTGGGCATTTTCAATGGACATGTTTACTACTTCTTGAAATTCCAATATCCACAAGAGCTCGGAGGCAATGCCTTTCTGGAGACACCTCAATTTCTGTAAGTATGATTTATTTACCATGATGATTATGATTTAATTATTCATTCATATTGCAGGAAACGCTTTGCTCCCGACATCTCCGGTGGCATCAGTGGCTTTGGGGTGCCGCCTGAGAGCAGAGCACCGCCACCACGTCAAGCTGCCAACTCGCCCTGGGGTCATGGCACCGCCTTGGGCCGCAATTAAAAATACAAATTACATCCTACATATAGTTTATATAATGCATACATCTTATTAAACCTATTGGTTACTCTGTAAATGTACTGAATTTCCAAACAAAACACGATCCACTTTTTGTGAAAACTACTCATCTTAACTCCGAATTCTGTACCTCGGTTCGTTAAATATACATCGTTAAGTGGCGTGATTTTATGGATATATATCTACACATATATGTATACAACAAGGATTAAAGATTTGCAACGGATTTGTGAGAGCATCACTTCTTTATATAATGGGCTGTAAAAGTTGATAAAAGACACAAGATTAGACGGGTAAATACTCTACCTTATTGATAGTTACAAGGCATCGAAAAGAAAAATTCTATTTGCGATTTAAAATATTCAAAACTTGCTGTAGTTATTTACATTTACATTTATATTTATTTCATTTAAAACTTCTATGATAAAAATTATACAGCTGCACGCATTGTTTAACAATATTTGTATTATTCAATTTATTTACTCTGGGTGGTTTTCGCTTCGACTGCGTGTTGTCTAAAAAAAGTCGCAACATTTCGTTTAATGACTTGGCTTTTACAAAATCGACGCATAAAATTCTTAATAGCTAAAACTACCCGTTAGTAGTAATTATATATGTACTATATATAGTAAGTGTAGGATATTCCTCTACTTCAACTTTTCGTCCTTTGCGATTTATTCCCAATTATTCTTTACATGGTACATATACATGAGTTATACGATTTTTAGCAGTGTTTTTTGAAAATCAATCTTCAATGTTTTTTTTTAACTTAGATATTTACAATTTTACTTTTTTTGTTTCTAATTAATAGCAGCCATATTTTATGGAGCGGGGAGAGGATAATTAATTACTATAATCTCATTGAAAACATTTTAATCTTATTTCTTATGATTTGCTTGCTGTTCTGTTCTTCTCTTCTTTCTTCTTGTTATTAACTTAAAATGCTTAACTAAATAAAAGAGAAATGCTATTTACAATGTATACAAATATTAAGGTTTTCGATCGATGGTGGCAGCTTGGAGAAATTAAATACAATTTTTGTTGGCGCCAATATTTAAAAAAACACAAGGTCTGCAATTTATGAATTAGAACTAGATGAATTAGAACTTGATTCTCGCGGGGAGAAGGATTCTTGTAGATATTTGAATATACATATAAATATAATGATAATGTTGCACTTTGCTTAAAGAACTCGAAACTAATCTAATTACTAATGCTAAAATTAAACCGGGCTGTGTGTGTGTTTGTGTTTTGTGTTTTGTGCGTTCTTCTCGCTCTCGAAACGAATGACAAAAGTGACAAATTCAAATTCGTGGCTAAATAACAGGGTTGAAATGAAAAGCACCGTCAATTGCAATGCCTACGGCAACGTTGTTGTTGTTGCTGTTATTCTTGTTGTTGTTGCTGCCGCCGTGACAATTTCCACCTTTGTGGCCAGCTCCAGTTTCTTCTGCTCGGGCTTGCTGCTGCTGATGGTTGTGGTGCTGATGCTGCTGCTGCCGCTGCTGGTCATTGTCTCCGGCGATATGTTGCTGGTACTCTCGATTTCTATGGGCTGCTCTAGTTCCATGTCCACATACTCTATTGCACTGCCATCGTTCTCCTGCAGTTCAATTACTGTAATGAGGAACATGGTCAGAAATTAGGCAGTCAAATTAGAGATAAGTTTATTATATAAAGCATGACTACTCACTTTGATTGTTGAGCTGTGTGTTGGTTGCCACCACCTCCTCCTCCTCCCTCACATCCTCCACAATGACTTCTTCTAGACTCTTCTTGCTGCTGGAAGTATTCGTGGTTGTTGTTGCTGCTGCTGATGTTGTGGCTACATTTGTGGTCGGAGGACCAGCAGCTGCCTTGGAAGCCTGATCCAATTCCATTTCCCAGTCGGTAGTATTAAGCACCACCATTGGCGCTGCCTTGGCAGGCGTCTTCGAATCTGTTGCTCCGTTATCGGCCACAATGATGGGCATATTGATGATATCAATGGGCGTGTCCTCCGTTATAAGCTGATTGGATTTGGCCTTGCTCATGATGGACGTCGTGGCGACCACGGTCTGAGAACTGCTGGCCGCATTGGCTGACGAAGATGGGCCTATGACGAGCACATTGGGCTTGGCCGTCAGCAGCTCTGCACCGGATTTGGGCTTGCTGGAGGCCAACGTAACCGCTCGCATTCCGCTCGTGGGCAGAAAGACCAAGTTATTCTTGCCCACACCCGCTGAACCCAAGGTCAGAGTGGTGGGCTTGACCTTTGTACCGCTGCCTGCAATGCTGGACACAACGCTAACGGTGCTTGTCCCGCTCCCACTCGCTGCACTGGAGATTACCTGTGAGGGCGTCAGCAATTGCATCTTTTGTATCGTAATCCTCTGCTGCGTTGGCTGCGGCGACGTGGGCGTTCCACCGCCAGTGGGCGAAAGGGCAGAGATGGCTGTGCTCCCGCTTGAGCCGGCGACATTTGCGGTGTTCAGCTTGTGAATGATGCTGCCAGCGTGCAGCTTTGCGGGCTGAAGGAATACCTTTCCATTGGGCGAACAGATCTTGATATTACGCAATGCGCTGCTGGGCACATGCTTGATGGCGCTGGCACTTGTCAGCTTAATGTTGCCCAGGATTTGTGGCGTCGAGGGTGAGCTACTAGCACCTGTTGCTCCTCCTCCTGCTACCGCTGCCGTTGTGGTCGTTGATGCCTTGCGGAACACGGGCACAACTGGCGTAACGGCGGAATTGCTGAGCGGTGTAATCAGCGTGTTGTTCAAACTGCTGGCTGGTATATTCTTAATAATGTTTACAGCTGAGGCACTGCTCAGCGGCGTCGTTGCTATATTCTGGCTCAGAGTCTGGCTGGGCACACGCTCCTCAACAATGTATTTCTGGACAGCTGCCGTTGCTGGCGCCTTGCTGCTGCTGATACTGAGATTGCTAACTGAACTGAGTTGTGTTGGCTGCTGATCGTAGGACAGCAGACGCAGCGCTGTGTTCGCCACGGCGGGCAGCTTCTGTTTGTCCAGCAGATTGATCTTCTTGGGCGTCAGCTTGGTGCCCGGCGGCAATATGGAGCTGCTCGTCGTGCGCACTTTCGGTGGCGCCGCAATCTGTTGCACGCTTATGATTTGCGGTGCCAGCGGTAAATTGGCTGTGGAAACATTAGCAGCAGGAGCTGCTGCCGCCGCTCCAGCTGCAGTCGCAGTTGCTGTTGCCGCCGTCGATTGTTGTCGTTCTTCCACAATGTATTTTTTAACCGGCGTGCTGAGTTGTTGCTGTTGTGGCTGCGATGTTGGCGACATCTTCTCCTTAAACACAACGGGCGAGTTTACAATCGAGCGCGGTGCTGCCGCTGTCGGAGATGGCAGCTCTTGAGTGGCATAAACAGCACGTGTTGCTGGCATCGGCTTTAACTTGGTGGCAGCCACCGATTTAAGCGCCTCGTCGAGTATATATTCCACATGAGGTTGCACCAAGTGATTGGAATTTGGATGCGTCGTCGACTCCGACATTAATACTTTATGTTGTTGCTGCTGTTGTTGTTGTTGTTGCTGCTGTTGTTGTTGTTGCTGCTGTTGTTGCTGCTGCTGTAGTAGTTGTTGCTGCTGTTGTTGTTGTTTCTGTTGCAGCTGCTGTTGAAGTTGTTTCTGTGCCCGCCTACGTCCGCTCTTGGCCGGCTTTGTATTAACCCCAGCACCGGCAACTCCGCTGTGGTTGCCCAACGCATTCCCAGCTCCCTTTTTGCTGGCCAATCTTTGCTTGTGCTTCTGCTGCTGTTGGTAGAAGTAACGCTGTTGCAGAGTGCGCGCACTTGGGCGCTGCTCCAACGACATGGCTTGACCATCCTCATCCTTGCTGTGGCCCAACTGTCCAGATAATTGCTGTCCCTGTCCCAGTTGCTTATCATGCTGTGTATTCCGTTTCTTGTTGGGCTTGGCATCGCCAGCATCGTTCTCCTTCCGCTTTAGGGTTGCTTTCTTAATTTCGTTGGGCAAATCTGGCACCTTAAACTGTAAGGAACAACATTAAAAGTGTAAATATTAGTAAGCAATTATTAAATACACAACTGAAAAGGGAAAACAAAACTTTCCTGTCGAGTTTAGTTTTTGTCTACATTTTGGTGCGCTTCCTTTTGTCCTTTTTGCGAAACATAAAAATAATACGCCACCTAGAGTAGCAACGAACAAAACAACTTAACTACATGAATAAGTCCGGCATTTAGTTCGTTCATTCACTTAATCGAACTTTATCTGAACGATTCGACACAACGCCAGTTCCGGAGCGCCTTTAAACGTGCATTTAAGTTATTTTAGCAATAAAAGTGCACTTATTAATTAGATATTGCAGTTTAATCTAGAGATGGATAATCATCTGTTTCCCTAATTTTTTAAAAACGAGTTAAATATGGAATTAGTATCCCTGTGGCCTGATGGTTGCCACTTTTTTTTGCCGAGCTTAGCCAAGGTTGCCACACGGTTGCACGGTTTACCTCTAATAATTTTATTAGAGGTGTGTGTGTTGGTTGTCCCGATGTTTCAATGTTTTCTGAACACAAAATTTTTTGGAAACGGTTTTTAAATCTGTGAATCTCATCTATAAAAGGGATTGTATTAAACATATTTCGCATCATTTTGAATTATTTCTTTCCAATATTTTAGAGGATTGTTTATTTTTTGTTGTGGCCTACCAAACACCGATGGTTCCGATGTTTTGCAATGTTTTGATGACATCGATGTTTCACTCGACGTTTCTCCACCTCTATAGCATTCTGTTTAATCAAATTTAAATAGCAAAAATGTATGAAAACTGCATCTAAGCGGCAGCTGTCCACCATCAATAAAATCAATCTAAAAGTCTCGACATTAATTAACTGAAATCAAAGTTAATCCAATACCAATACCACTGACACTGACTAACGAATGGATTCCAATTAGATTTTGACTACCCAATAGGGACATTCGCACACACACACATTGCTTGCTTAAAGCATCTAGACATTAGCAGATCTTTGGAGCATTAAACAGCGCACCTGTAATGTGTCCTGGTTGCCCTGGCACTAAAGCAATTCCTCGCAAGCCAGACACAATGAGAGCAAATGATCCAGGCGCAGACTGTACTTTTGCCATACATGCGCGCACACATGTACGCAGCAGCGACAACAACAATACATACATATGCATGCATATAGCCGGGTCAGGGCATGTTATATAATCCTAGAGCATCACTCACCGGCTCATCCATGACCACATGCGGCTCCTGAACTTTGGGGATGCCATGCTTGAGCATCAAATAATTGGCCTGCTCCAGAAGGGCATCGCTTAGATTGGCGCCAGTTTCGACCGGTGCAGCGAGTTTTGCATTTTCCGCATAAGCTTTCGCCGCCAGGTCGTTGGCCACAATGCTGAGCGCTGTTTGGGGACTGATGCGTGGCAGCAGCGGATACGGGCGACGACCTTCACGTGACCATTCCTGCCATGTGTTCGGACCGCAGACGCTGCAAAATGTAAAATACATTACATTTACAAATACACATACACACATATTGAGCACACATCACAATTGAATCACAATCACTTACTTTTCGGCAATTGTACATAATTGCTCATCATTGGCAGCACGTCGCACCTCGGCACAGTGACGCTCCTGGGTAATGTGAAACAGTTGGCGTAATTCTTCTAACAGCTTTGCCTTTGGTTCGCTGAGCGAGCCTTGGGCGCGAAAAACGCTAATTATGTGCGAATACGATTCAAGCTCTGCGCAAACGATACAAAAACAAATGGACACCAATTAGAGTTGGACAGCAGCAGAGTTATTGTTTTCTCTGCAGGATTTTCAATGCCAGCTCCTGACTGTGACGGCGGCAGCAGCGTTTCACCTACCAAGTCGACGCAGCATGCCTCGACACTCGTCGCGGGACATCTCCAGCGTTTGTGGCCACATCCTGCGCGTTGTCTTAAACGCACTACGTTTAAGGCTCTTCAATCCCTTCAGTTGCGACGTAATTAAGTAGTTTTCTTCAAAGGTTTTCGCGAATCTTGTTGTTAAAACAAACCAAAACTCAGCGTTTGGGCTGCTTGCTGCTGCTGTGTCTTTTAGTGCTGCAAAACCATCGATAGCACTATCGATATTTTCCATAGCAGTCATTTTTTCCTATTGGGCTTATTTATCGATATTATTATTTTCATCCATCTTTGCCAAATTATGTGACCTAAATTTTTTTTTGGAAAGTGCATTTTTAATTGCAATTATTAATTTATTTGCAAATGTTATTTGAACAATCATATTAAGCGGTTTTCGTTCTTCCATTTGATTTTGACATTATCGCAGATAGCCGAAAAGGCACAAGCTCCTATCGATACGTTAGCTTTCTCCTAGAGCTGTCGGCTTTCTAAAAAAATATTTTTTTTATTTAAATAACAATAATACTTTTATTATTTGTATTAACGCATTTGTTTGTTTTTTTTTTATAAGATGCAACATACGTATGTACATGACAGTAAATACAAATAATGGTATTTGAGCTGGTTTTATGAAATCTTAAATCGCATTTTCAAGGATAAATTTAAGCCAAGGGAAACATTGGGAGGCAAGGGAAGTTGTTGACCAGGAAAATAAATGATGAAACTGCAATACAATTTTAATTTCACTGGACGGTGTTGCTTACTTTAAGAGTCGATCTAAGCATTAAAGATCCGAGTGTAGTAATGATTCAATCGTGTCATTGGCCTGCAATAATAACAATAAATTAAATTAACCATGCAACGCAAATATGGAATGCGTAATTTAAAACTCACCGACTTGGCCCAAAACGATGGCATCAGGAAGCTAATCCGATCAGAAATACTCATCCCAGAAACGGGTGAAATTCCATGCAGATGCAGATGATGTTGTGATATAAACGGAGGAATGTGAAAACCGATTATTGCATCTGATGTATCAACGCCCTTTGATTCAAGAAACTTGACCATGCCATTCTGCATGCGACTTACTGCAAAAACATATAAGCGTGGGAATTAAATATGAAAACAACGGCGCAGTTGTATAAAAAATATGCAAATGAACCAACAATAACTTACCCAAGTCGACGTGGGATTTATTGAGCACATTTAAGCTGTCGTAATGTTGCTTGGGAATCGCCAAATAATGATAAGTGGACACTGGTCTTTTGTCCATAAATATAACATATTCATCGTTTTCAAATTCTAATTTTGGCGGTGTCCTGCTGCCATTGGCGATTGCACAAAACAAACATTCGGATGGCGAGTGCGTGTTGCGAGACTTTCTGGTTTCGATCGAATACTTTATGAATAATAGACAAAGCAAAAAAACTAATACAGAGAATAAAAAACACTTTTTCTTTTTCAAAAGATTTCCAAAGCTCGCGTTCCATTTATTGTTCATTATAAAATAAAATAAACATAAACAATTGTTTATATCGAATCGTTCTACTGAACTATTCACCAAAGTAAATGAACGAACTAAATCCCTTATTGCGGTTCGTTTCGTTCATTTGAATTGTTCTTTCTTTTCTTTTATAGCTCTTGCCGACAAACGGTGTGGCAACGTGGTGTCCAGATAACGTATGCAACCATCCCGCAGAAGAAGATTTAGAATTTTTTTAAAATCGATTCTTTTTTGGAATATTCTTTAGTTTTAAAGCTAAAATTTTAAAATATTACATGACGCACTCGGGCTTCATAAACTCTCATAATATTTACCCATATACATAAATATTTTTATTAATCAAATCAAATCAATTAGTGGAATATCCTTGATTAGAAATTCCAAATCCCATTTTGGAATCTATTGTATCGAAATCGATATAGCATTAGCAGCCCTATTTCTTGGGCTCGAAAATTAGTTCTTGTCCTTTTCTCAAACAAAATAAATTCTTTGTTAAATTAAAAAATAATTCAAGTAAGTAGAAATTCAGAAAAACAAACAAATTTTACATTTTCTAAGTTCATTTTTAAATTGGTTTGGAGTGAGTCACGCTTCGAGTGGTGAAGAAATAAAAAAAATTAGTAAGAAATTCTAAATAAAAAATTGAAAAAAATATTGCATAAGTCCTGTGAAAGTTTCAAAATTAATTTTATAAAACCATATTTAACAACATTGGATTTATATATTGTCATTTCTGCCACATTGCACGGCTGCCAAGGCTGTGTGTTGAGTTTTGCCCCCGATGTTTCGATGTTTGCTGAACACAAAATTTTTTGGACACGGCTTTCAAATCTGTAAATCTCATGTGTAAAAGGGATTGTATTGAACATATTTCTCATAATATTTTGAAATTCTTTCTTTTCAATATTTCAGAGGGTCGAACTATCAGGATTGTTTTTTTTTTTTTTTTACATAAAACATTCGATAGTGGCCTACCAAACCATATGGTTCCGATGTTCCACCTCTGATAGAAATAGTTCTCAGTTTGGCCACAATTTTGTGGCCAAGCAATTAGATTTTGAAAAGTTGACTTATTTTCAATGCAAGCCCATTTAAAATCTAAAAAAAATGTTGTTCCGATCAGCGAAAAACAAGTTCGAGACCGTGGATATTCTGCGCAGATTAAAACGTCTGGCGGAAGGCACATTAACGTCGTACCGGCGTTTATTTGTGCTTCTATTGTGTGTGTGCATAGTATTTTATATGCTGCCGCCAATCTTTCGTTATTTATTTCTAAGCACAAATGAGGAGAAAGGTAACGTGTTCAATGCCTTCTATGATTCATGAATAACCTTATGCATATATCTTAGATGTTCACAGCGTGTGCATGGATGACCGTCTAACGCCTTATATATTGCAAAACTACGAATTTGATGCGAACATACGTCACGTGGCTCCTCTGCTGCCCGGTGAACGGGACTACACGCCCTACGTGGGCAACGGTTACATTGGCCTGGAGGTGGCCCACGATGCTGCGTTAAATATTAAACACGGCCGTGCTATGCAGCTTCCTATACGTTTTCAACCTGTGGTGTCAGTCCTACAGAACGGTGGTGCGGAGAAGGAGGCCACCGTTGTGGAGTATCTGACGGGGATGGTGCATAGATTTCAATGCTTCGCTGGCTACTTTGTTTCCTATACACTGTACGCCCATCGCACGCAACCTAATCTTCTTATGCAAGAGTTGCAAATAACAAATACGCGCAATTTGATGGAGAATATCGAGTTGGTATTGCCACGCAATCGCTTGCCAAAGTCCTCGACGCGCAGCATTCCCCTAAGGTGAGTCTATTTATTCAGTGATCTATCTCATATATGTACATCTTTAATCTAATTGCAGCGACCCAGTGCAAATTGGCATGTTTACTTACACGGAACTGGATGTGATTTCAGGCACTGTGCAGCCTTCGTCAGACGATCCTGGCAAATTGATTGCAATCAGCATTGTAAAGCCAAAGCTGGAGCCGACTCTGCAGTTGCGTAAACGCGGCACAGTTCGCATAATTTACCCTCTGATCGTAGAGTACTCCAAGCCGGTTACGGAGGCGCAATTGAAATCAACCTTGGACAACCTCGAACAGCATACAATCCAGGCAATGACAAAGCTACTACAGAAACTCAGTGCTAAAGCATCTGGCACTGGCTCTCTAAACAGCATCAATACGTTCCGGCAGGAGCACATCAATGTATGGGCAGACCTTTGGGCGACGGGCTTTACGATAAGCACCTCCAAGGCGGAGAACAGCTTGAATGGCGATCGTATTAATGCCACCATGTATGCGGTGCTCTCCCAAGTGCGCAGTTTCGAGTTTGAGGAGGTCAATACTGTCCTGGGCTCAGGATCGCCAAGCATACGTGAGGACATTGCCAAGGCGTTGACATACGCAGAGGGCTGCTATGATTCCTATCACACTTTGCAGGCTGAGAATCTTTGGCGCGACATGTCCACACTCAGTCAGCTTAATTCGCTGGTTTCGTCCTGGATGCTTACGTTGGAGAAGCAAGGCTGTCACAATCTAATTCGTGCTGGTGCCTCGGGTGTCATTCAAGCCATGACATTGAGCTTTGGTAGCTTTCGTTTTAGCAATCAGCATTTGGAGTGCAATATGCATCCTAAATTCCTGCATCGCGACTTTCACTTTAGACGCCTCAACTATGGCAACAAGACGCATGTAAATGTCACGATAATTGTTAAGGACGACAACAAAGCGGTCATCAATGTGGCGCTGGATCGATCTGATCGCAGTTATTACGCCTGCGATGGCGGTTGTCTGGATGAGCCTGTCCTGCTCACGTAAATATTTATGTTTTTATTGATATTTGTAAAATATAACCATCCTGATTTTATAGACAAAGCCGTCGCGAATTCCCTGTCAAGTTGACTGAACCCTTGACTGCAATATTATACATAACCGAGGATAAGCAACACATGGAGGAAATTCACCATGCGATACACGTAAAAGAAGTCGTTGAAGGTATTATAAACATGTTTTCTATTTACATTCCGATGTTAATCGTATTTAATTCATAGCACCTGCACATGAACAACATCTGATTGCGTTACACAAGCATGGCCATCAATTGGGGGGATTGCCCGCTCTCTTTTGGGTCTCAGTGTGTGCAATAATCATAGTATTCCATATATTCTTATGTAAGCTTATTATCAAGGAATACTGCGAACCAAGCGATAAACTAAGATATCGCTACAACAAACCGTGATTCTAGTTGTATTGTATATATATATATAACAAATAAATGTGTATAATCGTATTCGACAGATAGAAGATGCTATTTACTAGTATAACAAATTTAAACCAAATTCCGACTTTTTTAAGAATCCATTTCAAATATGAATTTAAAGGAAATACATTTGTTTCTCAGACAAATGTGCAATATAGAATTTAAATTGAAATCAAAAGATGTTGACATTTATAGAAAAATCGCAATTTGTATAAAAACTAAGGAAGCGCTTTCGCAGCAGACCGAAAAACACATGTTGTTAAGTTCTGAGTTATGCATATATTTATTTATATACTGTCAAGCGATTCAATAAATAAATATGTAAACACAACAATAACAATTATTGACACTTGATCATTGCTTTCGTAAATACAGATTAATTTATTTTGCAATCAGAAAAGCAATCTTTGCTTGGAAAAAATGTATAAAACACAAATAAACAAATGCAATATAATTTTTATATTACAAGAACAATTTTCTTTTTTTGCAATATAATAATTAGAATAAAAGGCAGCTGAATGTTGTTTTTCAGCCCTGACGAATTCTACAATGGAACACATTTTCAATCCTTACCAAAGAAGTCCAAATCGTCTGAAATACCTAGCTGACTTGGACATTAAAATGCAATAATTTTTCTTTGTGCTTAAAACCGCGTTTTATATTAGAATGCATATTTAAGTTAATTGAAATTAATAGATTGCAATATGTGTATTGTATGTATATAAATTTAAAAATGCTTTAGGCTTAAAGGCAAATTTAGTTTCTTATGTACAAAATGTGAGCGATAAGTGAAAATGCAAAAATTAGTAGCTGCAGAAAGGTCCATCCATTGGCATGCTCCTCCTCCTCTACTTGGTGACCTTGTGGATGCTCTCGGCGAGGTAATCGACATTTTTGCTGGTCACTCCAGCCATGGAGATGCGACCATCCTTGGTGAGGTACACGCTATGGTTCTTGATCAGGCTATCGACCTGCTCGGGAGTGAGTCCTGTAAAGCAGAACATGCCAATTTGATCGACAATGTGCTGCCAGTTACGAGTCGAGCCCAATTTCTCAAGATTGGTTTTTAGCTGGGTGCGCACATTGATGATGCGGTCGGCCATGCCCTTCACATCCTTCAGCCACTGGCTGTGCAGCTCGGCAGTGTTGAGAATCTCAGCCACAATGCGGGCACCATGAATTGGAGGATTCGAATACAACGCACGAACAAGGATCTTGATCTGAGAGAGACAACGAGCCGCCTCCTGCTCATCGGCACAGATCACAGTATAAGCTCCAGCGCGCTCACCATAGAGACCCATATTCTTGGCGAAGCTTTGGGACAGACAGAAGTCATGGCCGTCAGCCTCGAAGATGCGCACCGCCTGAGCATCACCATCAACGTTGCCGGTGGCAAAGCCCTGATAAGCCATGTCAAAGAATGGATACAGTTTGCGCTGCTTGAATACCTGGGAAAGCTCACGCCACTGCTCCGCAGTGGGGTCCACACCAGTGGGATTGTGGGCGCAGGCGTGCAGCAACACAACGGAAGTTTCTGGGATTTTCTGTAACAATATTAATACATTCCGAATATTGTTTGTGAGAATTACACCAAAACATGGAATAATAAATAAAAAAATGCTATTTAAAACAGAAAAACCTTCAAAGTACGAAAATTCATTCCACTTATTAAATTGGGAAAATAAGCTTAGATTTTGTGACTCCCAATGAATTAATAAAATACTGCTAATCCCGACTTCAACTAATTTTTAAATTTCCCTTTGATTTTCTGTAAATTTTAATTCACTCATTGTTTGTTAAAATTCTTAATAAGTCTGATTATCTGTTGTTTTCTTCTTACCTTCAGATCCTCAACCATGCCGTTAAAGTCCAAGTTGCAATCCTTTGGATTGTAGTAACGATAACGCTTGACCGGCATGCCGGCGTGCTCGAAAATGGGCACATGATTGCCCCACGATGGCGACGGCAAGTAGATCTCGCGGTTTCCCTTCCAGAACTTGCTCAGGAAGGCGGCGCCAATACGCAGAGCTCCAGTGCCACTGATCGCCTGTGTCGTGGCATTGTGTTTGGCCTTCAATCGCTGCGATTGCTCGCCGAGCGCCAGCTCAATGGCTTTGGTGTAGAACTCGGGAATACCAGTGATGGGTGCATACTCCTTGTCCATTCCACGGTTCACAATACGCTTTTCGGCCTAAAAATGTATATGATTGTTAGTAGTAAACCTGATAAATATCTTGAAGTTCTACTTACCTCCCGCACGCTGGGCAGGACAAAGGGTTTGGTGTTGTCGTCACGATAGGCGCCAGCGCCAAGATTGATCTTCTTTGGGTTTGTATCCTTCTTGAAGGCCTCTGTCACACCCAGAATGGCATCCGGAGGACCCATTTGCACGTCGGTGAACCATGTTGTTCTGTATACCAAAGACAAATCAAGAGATTAGCTTAGGAACGTCTTCAATGATTGATTTTACTATAGTTCCCATTTTAATGAACAATTCAAAGTTTAATTTGTCTGATCTGGTCTTTGCCCTGTGATTTTATCACTATTTATAACTCTGCAGAACTCTAGAAAATTATCATTTTTTGGCCACTTTGATTAGCTATCAACCCAGTGGGAAAGGAAAGCATGGGCAACGTTTGAAAGTCAATTGGAGGTTTTATGGTTTATTAACCTGTCCTTTTCCAAAACCCCGCATACCGAACCGATTTCTCAGCTGGGGGTTGCCCATTAACAGATCGCTAATCGCAATGCAGTTGTAAACAAGTTATCACATATTCAATGCGGTTCAATGAGGCCGACAAAAGCTTACAATAAACGATGGAGGAAGTCGACGTTCGAGATAAGCGGCCGATAGTCGCCATTAAAGTATTATTCCATTTGATTTATTTTTAATCAATTTAATTATAAATATGCTATTTATTATTGTTGCCTTTTCATTTGAAAAATATATACCTCGTGTCTTTAGATTCGTCAGAAATTTGTGAGAAAAATTACGATAAAATAAAATGAAGATCTCCTTATAAGCACGAAAAACAAATACTAGAATACACTTCATTCCCAATGCCTGTCTGTCCCATATATCAAGCGAAATGAGATTTAATCGCAAATCAGATAGAACATCACTTCTTCCAATTGGAGAAGTATTCTGTGTACATTCATACACACATATGCATGCGTTGACATATGTGTGTGATGTTGGCCGTCATAGTTGGATTTAGCAGCTGTTATCGTCTCACAACGTGCTGACATAATAAAAAACAATTGCAAAATGGAACAAAAAAGACACAGAAATAAACATTAAGTTATCTAGAGAAACAAACACATATACTGAATATGTATGGATTTGTGTACACGTACACATAGGCATATGGCCAGAGTACCGGCATATGCAATGACCTTGACAAATGACACTGCACTACATTTGCGATGTGTAACACGAAGCAATTTAAATCGCATTGTAACAATAACAACAACAACGTCGACGAAGATTAAAACTTACTTGCAACGTAGAACGGCTGGGGCATTAATTGCCATGCGATTGGCTGTCAACAAGCTGCGTTTACAAATTTGCGACATGTTGTAAGATATTCACAAGTTATATGTATGTGTAAATTATAATAATTGACAAATATGTGAAAGGCTTGAAATGCCGCCAAAATGTCGAGTCCACAACGGCTAACGAGAATCTAAGAACTATACTGCGGTCAACTGGACCAACAACCGCGGTTGCCACTAAAAAAATCAGATTGAGCCAAACAAAAATTAAATCATGTGGCAGCCTTGGTCAAGCTTCGCAAAAAAAAAAAGGTGGCAGCCAGGTTCGCAACTCAAATTTCCAAAATTAACACAATTACAAAAATTTACGTAAATTTATTTGGAACTTGCCTAATTTTGAAGCTAGAATTGCACTCGAATTTTTAAGATTTTTTTAGGAATTTCATATTAAACTTCACCACGCTAAGGATGGTAGTACACCAACCAATTTTAAAATGAGCTTCAGTATTTTAGAAAATTTAGAATTTTGTTGGTTTTGCCAATATTTAACATTTATTATTAATTTAACATCACCTCCATATATTATCTTAAATGTATGTTAGTCCGCTCTCTCGCTCTTTTGTTTTTCTATGTTTCTCGCTCTCTCAAAACATCGATAGAAATTTTGGTCCCATGTCATTTTCTCTAATAGTTTCAATTTAAAATATTTTTAAAACAAAATTCAAAAAAGCAACAAAATCCAAAATTAGGTAAAATAATTAACTTTGGTTAAAAATTGGTTTGGTGCAATTCGCCTTACGCGTGGCGAAGTTGGATAAAAAGATCTGAAAATAATCTCAAAAATTCGAGAAAAATTCAAAAAACATTGTGGTAAAATTTTCAAAATTCTAGCTTCAAAATTAAGAATGACCCACTTTTAGATCGCGCGCTCAACTTTTTGCACCCAAAAATAGCTCTCAGTAGTTGCAAGTTAGAGTAGAGCAGAAAGCATTTTGATTTGGGAGAAGCGAGCGCGCTGCAGTATGGGATAATGGCCGCCGAGAGTATGGATAGCCGCATCAGTCACACCAGTGTGCTGCAAAGCGCGCTCTCTCACTCTCTTTTAACGCAAAACGACATTTCCATTTTGCCGCACCGATTTGAATTTGAAATTTAATTTTTATGCCTCCGCAATCCTTGATTGTGGAGTTTTTGAAGTAACAGCACTTTGGATGGCGGCGACAGGGTGATTGTGAAATGCTTGTTCTGCTCCCCGAAGCATATGCTTCATTAGATACACAGGAATTTGCACAGGTAAGAAGGGGGGAGGCTGCAGGCTGCGTCCATAAATTGTTATTTGTACTTTTTTTTCCCCAGAATTTTCATCCCGAAATTCTAAACAAAATAAAAGAAAAAAAAGACGAGCAGAACGAAATAAGGAGGGGGTGAAATGGGAGGAATAATGGCAATGAATACGCCAATACATAAATACAGTAGAAAGTACACAAACTTCCATAAATTTTCATAATTTTTCATAATTTTATATTATTTCCAGAGTTAAAAGTTTAAGTTTAAATGCTGGGCAATAATGGAGCGGCCTTGTTACATGTAAATAAGGAACTCCACATATATAATTCTAATTGTATTTCTTTAAAAAAGTTAAAAAATTTTTAAAAATAACTGACCAGCTGCGAAATGATTGATTTAGTTCATGATTGACTGAATAAGTTCATTCGTTCATCTTTATGACCCGTTCATTTGAACTTTTTCAGAACGAAACGACACAACTCTACTGCTGCGTGAGGCGCGCAGCTGATTTTGGTCTTTGCGATTGTCGTTTTCTTCCCGTATTTCAGTCGTTTCCAAGTCGTTGCAGGAGAAATATAATTCCACAACGTTTATTTTATTATCGCCTGATCATATAATTAAATTAGGCACTGTGAACGACATGTTCAAATTGTACGTGCTTTCCTTGTCTCTGCTGCTGACGCTTCAGCTTTGCAAATCGCTTGAATTTCACGACTGCGGCTCAAAGACCGGAAAATTCACTCAAGTAATCCTCGAGGGCTGTGACACCACAAAGTCCGAATGCGTACTCAAAAGGAATACGAATGTTTCAATATCCATAGATATTGCTCTGGCTGAAGTTGCTTCAGCGGTGAAGACTGTCGTTCACGGCAAAATTCTGGGCATTGAGATGCCCTTTCCCCTGTCGAATCCCGATGCGTGCGTTAACAGCGGCTTAAAGTGCCCGTTGGAAAAGAATGAAACCTACCGATATACCGCAACATTGCCCGTACTAAAGAGTTATCCGAGAGTCTCGGTTCTGGTCAAATGGGAGCTACAGGATCAGAATAATGTTGATATCGTGTGCGTCGAGATACCCGCTAAAATACAGTAAAAAGATTACTCAACGTTCCACTGTAAAAATTTGCATGACTGTATTTTTTATTGTAATCTAATAAAGAACTTAAATTTAACTGACATTGTGTTTGTGTGTGCGTGTGTGTGTGTGTGTGGGCGAGCTATTTCAGTAGACCCGCTGTAATTTGCTTTGTTTGCTTTTTATTGATTCTTCCGCTCCAGGCAAATGTGTGATAAGAAAGGTGAAGAAACCGACTACCGTTACAATAAATACTCTTATGTTAGTCGTTTGGTCATACCCGCATTTAGTGATCGCTTTTCGTAAATTGAAAACTTGCACAATTCAATTTGCTGGGACTGGACCCTGGATTTATTTATTTAATTCTTAAATGATTGTAATTGCGTTTTTGAAAACATTGCTTCGTCAGACCAAAGGTTTCTGATAGCTTTCCTTTGTCAGCACAGACAGCTGGCCATGACTGTCTGAATAAGAGAATAAAACCCGTGACGTCATTCAGAATTCTTGCTAGAGGTTGTTTGAGGACAGTACATACATACCTACTGATAAGGGCGTATCATATGGTACATATCAATAGTGCTTTCTTTAAGTCTATTTCAATTGCTTTTATATGACACAATTTAGTTGGGGTAGTCTTTTTCTTTTCTTTTTTCAGAAAACAACATTTCTATTACTGCTTATACTATTTAGAAACTTGAACGAAATTCACAGATTCATATTGATAAATGGCCTATCAATAGCGTGTGTGGACTGAGAGAACAGCTGATACCCAGCTCAGGAATATATTGTTTTCAATTATTTCGGAAGTAACAAGGGAGAAATGGAGGCAAAAACTGTTCGCAAAAAGAGAGATACAAATTTTGAAAAATATTTTTGCAACAATATATGTAGGCCGTCCGATTGCCGAGTGGCTAGATGGTAAGGATGGCGCCAATGTCAATGATAATTCCGTGCTTGAGGCACTGCCGCGTTATTGGGAAGATCAGTTTCACAATGATATGAAATCTCTTAATGTGAGGCATCTGCGATAATGTCTTGGCTCTTGACTTTATTATATTCTTTATTTTTTTAGATACTGCCACCTGATGTATTGACGAGAGTATTGGATTTGGAGCAATGATTTTGCTCTGTGGAAGGCAAGCAAGGCTGGAGAGCCTTGGTGGGACAGTCACTCCAGGTCGTGGTCGTCCTGGCTGGCATATCGAGTGCTCAGCTTTGGCCTCGAACGGGTCAAGTGCTTTCTGCACACATCTTACAATTGCTGGATGCAAAATGTCCAAAATGTCGCTCAAGAACTTTGTAACGATACAGGAGGCCTTGAAGAAGCACTCAGCTACGCAATTGCGCTTGACGTTCCTATTGCACTCCTGGAAAGACACGCTAGACTACTTGGAGAACACCATGGAAATGGCTACTCAGTATGAAAAATTCCTCAATGTAAGCACAACTCAGTGAACTTTAAGAAGTGTTGATTACTGTCAGAAAATACAAGGGGATTAATTTAATTTAAATGACTTGTTTGATTATTAGTTTATTGCAGTCTGAATAGCATACTTTAAGAAAATTTTTGAAAAATTTTCAAAACGTTGCGACAAGTGAATTAAATTACATAAATATTATTATAATCTGTACTTGATTTAAAAAATTTTTGTCTACGTATTGAAAGTACTTAGAGAAATCGGAAATGTTATTTTTTTGGAACCCGCCACCCAACTACAATCTAAAAAATCACATATACATACATACTATACTATTTTAGTTGAATGACAATAACGATTTCGGCGTATCCTTGTCGAGTTCTTTGCACAGAATCCGTACTCCGACATGTGGTGATGCTGCCTCCAGCGGCATGGCTGTCGTCACTGGCAAGTCACTGCTCTCTCTGATCGTTGATCACGATGACTTGTACCAGAATTCTCTGTATAAGCGGATAGTCAAGACAGGCAAGCACAATTCAGAAGAGGAGTACAATGAATTTATCATTAGTGTGCTTTTCACGCCGAATGCATTCCTGAAGCTCTGTCCTGTCCTCCTCTCACAGATTGACAAAGGAGTCTGCTGGCAACCGGCACATCATGAACACAATACAATATTTGGTATGGCAAGTTTACGTAGAAAGCTGTCGACACGTAGCACCATATAACCTTTTGCCTACCCCACAGCCTGGATTTATGTAACCATCACAATGTTTGTGCCCTCAGCCTGAAGTCTCCATACGTCGCACAGTGGGGCCATTGCTCTTTATACTTTACAAAAATCATAACTTTTGAACCAAATGAGATAATTGAAAAATTTTAACGGCATATGATAGCTTTAGTATTCATTTGTCTAAAAAAAATTTATAGAGTTTAGTCATGTCCGCGTCCAACTATTTCAGTAAAATCAAAAAAACTAAGGCAACCTCTCAAAAAAACACGCGGCTTAATTGCATAGTTTGTCTGATTGTTCCTATGGCAGCTATATGATATAGTCGTCCGATGAGAACCAAATTTGGTCTGGATGTAAAAGACTACCCCAGATTCATAATATGTCAGATTGGTTCAAATCGGACTAGTATATCATATAGATGCAATAGGAATAAGGTCGATAAATGCAATTCTGATAATTTACACCGAAAAATACAAAATAATTTAAAATTTTTAAAATTTTTTTTTTGTTTTTAACTTATTGAAAGTAATTTTTAAATATAAAAACCTTTAAAATAAATCAAAGCAAATCAAAAATTTTAAAAACAATTTTTTTTTTAAGTGCCATAAAATTTATCTAGAGGGCGTGGCACTTTTCTTAAACACTTTTCATAGGTTGAAGAGTTTTCTATCATATGCCGTTAAAATTTTTCAATTATGTCATTTGGTTCAAAAGTTATGATTTTTGCAAAGTAAAAAAAGGCCCCACTGTGCGACGTTTGAAAGGAACTGTAAACTGTAATCGCCGAAAAGTGCCTTCTGCGAGTCGCACAGGAGATTAATAGAAGATGAATCTTCCAAGCGATTGTTTAGTGATCGAAAGCTGTCAATAAAAAAAATAAAACTGGGAGAGAGAGTCTTTCCGAAGTGTCGCGGGCTATCTCTAACAAAAGGAGATCAAAAAGTGATGCGAAGGCGAGTCGCCTGAGACTCTCTGGCGATTAAAAATGTTTGCTGGGTATTAGTATTAAACTACTAAGTTTAGTTTAGTTTAGTTTAGTAGTGTTGCACAGAAAACGCAAACGGTGAGCGACCCTCAAAAAGTGACTGCAAACAGTTTTTGATTTGTTCGTGTTTTTGCAGATCATGACTTTACCGCTTTCCGAGACGTCCCTGCGTCGTTCCGCGGTGGGCAGCCACAGTGAGAGCACGGTTCTGGTCAACGACGATGAGGCCGAAAGACGCGAGGCACGTCGGCGCACGCTGATACAGCAACAAACACGTCCCCGGGACAGCAGCGTTCTGGAGTCCATGGAGGACAACGAGACGATCAAAAAGTGCCTGGATATCTATAACGGCAACAAACTGAACCGCGACAATGCCTGGAGTTTGTCGTTGATCGATACTCTCTCTAATCTACTCGATCGACATCACAAAAGATTGAGCAATTTCAAGGTGTGTTACTGATCTCTTCCTTTATCAACAACAATTATTGCAAAATATGCATTTTAAGATGGCAGGCTCATCACTTGAGGCTTCTTCAAAGTTGTATGGCCTTCGTGTGGACTCCGTATATCAAGATGCCATGCGAATGTCGGCAGGACTCGGTGCGCGCGAACTTCCAGAGCAACACCTGAATTCAACTGTTCAGCTGCATGGCGAAGACAGCATTGTGGAGGTTACAGAAGGCGCTGCCAATCCGGGCGACACTGCGCAGACACAGGCAGGCGCGGCATCCAAGGCCAAGAAGCGCTCTCGCAAGGCGGTCGCCACCGTAACTAAGAACAAGGAGACACTCAATGCACGCTTGGATACGGCGCCGCTGCAGGATCCAGTTTTTGGTAAACTAAACTCAACAGTGGGATCCATAAATGCCTCCAATCGGCTAATGCACAACATACTGCCCTCGGTGGATTCGGAACTGAAGCTGCGTACAAACTATCGCTTCTGGGATTCCCAAACGTTGCCATCGGATGTGTCCGACTATACGGTCGTAGACACTGCCATAAAGAACTCGGATGACCAGTCGCTGGTTAGTGCAGAGTGGGTTAAAAAACTGTTGCCCTACGCCCAACAGTTAAATCTGCGACCTCTGCATACGGGCTACATTATCACCGATGCGCCCAATCCGAGTAGTGCAAATGAGCCCATGGCTCCACGGCTGCTTCCAGATGATGAGGATATGGGTGTGGATAATGCTGATGACTTCTATGAGAATCCCAAAGAGCTATCAATGGCTTTTGACATTAATGCCGAGTGTGAGCCAATGCCCGACCTTGATGGACCGCCGGCAGCTGTTTTTGAGATGGACGACAATGAACTGGATGAGCTGACAACCGAAGAGCGTACCACAATACAGAACTGTCGAGTTTTGCGCAAACAGCCGGTGGTAATTGACGATATGCGACCGGTTGATGGCAACAGCCAGCTGGAGTACTCGTACCGCCCAATGGATCAAATCTCTCAATTCTGGGCCGGTCCATCGCATTGGAAGTTCCTGCGCACACGCGCCCGTAGCACACATGGTCAAGCAAACGCTGTGGATAATAATGCAGCAGGTGTCAGTGGCAGCAACACTAATGCAGCTGCCGCACGTGCCCGTCGAGCCGCTCAGCAAGCGGCAAGGCGACGCAGCCAACCGCTGAACTTTGGCACGTTCACGGAATCATTGTTTCTGCCTCTGAATTCATTGAAGCTGCGCAAGGTCAATTCCCAAAAGAAAGGGGACGCTCGCAAACTTTTGCTGCCCACCAAGTTCGAATTTGAGCCCAATTATTTTTACAAATACGATTTTGCGCCCAGCATTAAAGTCAGTCGACGATTTGGCGTACCGGACGACGATGATTTGGATCGAGATGAGCAGTCGGCAGTCATAGACATTTCTGACTATGATAGTTTCGGCGTCGACACACCCATTTCTCCAACGTCCATGTTCGTAAGCAGTATTCAGGCTGATGATCCTAGCGACCCACTCATAGGCGGTGAACTGGCCATGGGCTTTTCTCTTACACAAGTAGAGATGGGCACGGGCCTCCTTCTGAAGGCCCGGCCCGGCCCGGGCCCGAAATAAATCTTTCTGGCCCGGTCCAGGCCCGGCCCGGTCAAATTTTCAAGAGGCCCGGCCCGGCCCGAGCCCGGTCAAATTTCAAGAGGCTCGGCCCGGCCCGAGCCCGGCCCGATACAACTATATAAAATTTTTTTATTCATAATTTTTTAATGTCAAAAATAGTGTTTATTTTATTTACTAAAATCTAACAATTAATTTTAATAATTCAACAAAATTAGTACTTACACAATGTTATGTAAAATTATATATGAAAAATTGACTTTTCGGGCCTACCGGGCTTCGGGCTTTTTGCTTAGGCCCGGGCCCGCACGAAAAAAAGCACGTTTTCGATTTTTATGCACGAAGCCCGGTGATTTTTTGAAGAGGCCCGCGGGACACGAAGCCCGGCCCGGCCCGTGCCCATCTCTATACACAAGGCAATAACTGCAATGATACGGTGCTTGAGATAGCCACAGATTTTGAAGGTGCCCCAATGCCGGTAAGTGGGAAAAATCCCTCATATTAGTATTAATTAAGACTTAATCTATTCTTAATTTCCATTTGTTGTAGGTTACCAAAGTAATTGTGCCTTTTGCAAAAAGTGCCAAGGTAATTAATATGAAGAATCTCAAAGAAAGCTGCAAATTCTTAATAGAAAAACAACTGCTGAATGAAACGCCGGAGGAGTTGATTACGACTCATCGAAAAGCCGAGCAGGAACATTATGCCAAGGGTATGGCCTCATTTAAGGATCTCTACGACAAATTGCCCAACACGCTGTCCGCTAAAACCGCAGATTCATTATCACCCTCGGTGGCGTTCTATGCGGTTCTCCATTTGGCGAATGATAGAAGATTACGTCTCGTTCCGCAGGATGATTGTGAGAACTTTACTATAAGACAAGTTACGGATTAAGAGAATTTGATTAGCTTTAGTTTACTTATGAAAACAATTGTTTCAAACTAATTTTATTAGCTTTAGTTTACTTATGAAAACAATTGTTACAAACTAATTTCCTTAATCACAAGAATCAGTATTCCCATAATTACCTATCAAACACTTCACATCAATATAATGTTACCTCATAATAATACATAATTCAACTTTTAATATTTGTCACTATAAAATTGTACATAATTTGCTAATATTTTTAAAGATTTAAATAAATATTTTAGAAGGTTTAAAAACATGATGAAAGCAATAATTTTTAAAAGATTTATAAAGTGAAAATTCTGAAATTTTTCTAGCAAATGGCCTTTGAAAATAGCATTTTTGACGGGAAAAAGCGAATCTGGCAACACTGCACTTAAATCTAATATACCCTTTCTGACCATTTTCAATGAGCATAGGGTATAAAAATGAACTAGAATTGATACCCTAAAAAATACAAAAAGTACAAGATTTAACACCTGCACAAAAGAAAGTTCGCTTAGCTAGAGCAAAAAGCACTTGCACAGTGGTGGTTTGGGCCGCAGTAACTGCCACAGGACGCTCACCACTGGTATTCATAGAGCAGGGCGTAAAGGTAAAAAAAATGCTTTGCTACCTTGGACGTAAACAATTCGGTACAAACCATTGGGCATTTCAACAAGACTCGGCACCATCCCATAAAGCCAGACAAACCCAACAATTTTTACCTGACAAGGTTTCCAGCTTCAATTGATTACAGCAATGGCCGCCATATTCCCCAGATTTAAACCAAATGGATATTTCCATATGGTCCATCCTGGGACCAAAATGTCAACTAAAACAAGCGGATCAGTCGAGTGCACTCGACAGTAATATACCCTAAGCATAGGCCACGGCAATTTATACATTATCTTTAAATTTTAAAAATGTATTAAAAGCAAAAATATTTTTAAAAACGAAAAAAAATTCGTTGACCTATTCAGGAATCGAACCCACGCCCCTCGCGTGTCTCTAGTATTAGACTGACAATTCAAATGAACGAAAAATAAATAATTAAAAATCATTTGCATCGACAGGACCGGGACCGCAAAGAGGGCAAAGAGTAGAAATTGTTTTTTTTTTACAGATTCTATTCTTATATTGGGGACTCCATATACAAGACCTATACTCCAGAATAGGTCTAACAAGTGAAGTATAAAGTAGTTTAGTAATATAGGGATCGTCAAATTCTTTTGACCAAAGCTTTATGAAACCCAAGACGCCAAATGCTCGATGTGCAATAGAAGCAATGTGCTTGTCAAACTTCAGCTTTGGATCGAGTAGAATACCCAAATCAGTTACCGACATAATACGTTCAAGCGGTTTACAATTAAGAACGTGATTAAGTTCAAACGGAGTTCGCCTACTAAAAGACATAACTTTACATTTACTGCAATTAAGATTCAAGAAATTTACTCTACACCATCTCTGAAAACTGTCAAGATCAGTTTGAAGCCTGACACCAAGAAGATTGTCAGTGGCCGACATACAAAGTTTAACGTCATCGGCGTACATGCGAACCCAAAAGTGATTAATAACAGAAGGCAGATCATTTATAAAAAGCGTAAATAACAAGGTGCCGAGATGACTTCCTTGTGGAACTCCAGAATAAACTTGAACAGGTTTAGAAACTAAACCATTAAAAAAGGCTTTTTGTGTTCTAAAATTTAAGTGGCTTGAAATCCACAGATGGAGATGGAGATGAAGATGGAGTTTACGCAATAAAATATAGTGATTAACGGAATCAAAAGCTTTACTAAAATCGGTGTAAATGACATCAGTTTGCATTTTATTTTGAAAGCCATGTGTAACAAATGTAGTGAATTCCAATAAGTAGTAGATCTATATTTCACAAACCCATGCTGCTAGGGTGAAATAATAGATCTACAAAGATATTGCAGCTGAGAAGTAATCATTTTCTCAAAAGCCTTAGGAATAGCAGACAACTTAGAAATACCTCTATTGTTACAGACATTAGACTTGTTTCCTTTCTTAGGGAGAGTAATAATAAATGATTCTTTCCAAGCTTTTGGGAAAGAGAATAACTCCACAAAATGTTTAAATAAGTTATACAGGGGTTTCAAAAGACCTTCAGCATAGTGCCGTAGAATCGGTTTTCCGAAATTGACGAGCTCTCTTTGTTGGCACATTACATAAGCTAGGGGCCCGGACTGGTAAGTCCATCAGCACGTCCAAAGTCGGATGATACAGCATTTTCATTGATAACACTTCAAGCGCCGACCCCTGTATAATGTTCAATGATTCGGAATATTTCCCGTTTATTATCTAACACGAAATTCGCTTACGAACCTTGACTTGTTCACCTCTGCAGGGTATCTTCTAGTCTAGTACTTTTTCTTGTTTTCATCGCTCCCGCTTCATTTACATATGGATCCGCATAAGGCTTTCAATCCGCAAAAAGCAAGAAATGTAGAGCAAGGAAAGTCCCTGCTTGAGGGCAGCTGCCACGCCCACTCACGACGGGCCGTTATGTCCTTCCCCACACCCAACATGCATTTAAAAATAAAAAAAAAATACTTGACACATACCGCATGCAAAAAATGTGGGCGGTTATAGCCAGGCTGTGACTGTGACTCTCGGTCTGTCTATGATTCAGATTCTGGTTGCATATCATATGCGAGAATGTAACTGTCCCTCTCTCTCCCTCCAAAATTTCCTTTCTTCCATCTCTTCTATCCTTCTCCACTGTGCTTGTAAGCCACTGTGTCTCTGAAGAGATTTTCTTGCATAAATAGTAAATACGAGCATGAACATGTTAATACAGTCGAACTTCCCTAACTCGAATCACCATTATCCAAAGAAAAGGTTCGAGTTATGGATATAATCGACTATTAGAGTTCTTTTTCTTAAGATTATTAATTTTACTGCCACTCATTTAGCTCGAGTTAGAGAGAAATTCGAGTTATAGAAGTTCGAGTTAAGGAAGTTCAACTGTATATAAAAATTGACAAAAAGGGTATATGAAGTCCTCAAATTCTACAATACAAAATTTTATATATTGAATTTTTTATTTTTATACTTTTTACAAATATACAATTTTTTGTATTTTTCTGTTATTTTACTTTGAAACAGTGAAGTATGATATTCTTCTCCAAATATGAAAACTACCTGAAAGGGTGTTTAAGGTTCGACAGGAGCGAGATAGATATTCTTTGATGTTTTTATTACTTTTATAAGCGAAATGCAACTTGTTTTCAGCTCAACTTTTCTTTTTTCAGACCGGGCTTTACTGTACAAGTTTAAGTAACTTTAATAAGTTTTTTTTTGCGTACATTGGTATTAAAAAAAAGAAAACAATTGTTGCCTTGGTTTCGGTATGAGATTATGTTATTATGTTATTGGCACTCCCTAACCAAGGATCAAGTGTATATGGGCATTTCCACAGAAATTTCAACCGAGTCCAAAAAGGTAAAATTTATCAAAAACTTACATCTTGTGAATTTTTTTCCCAAAAATGTATTCAAGTTATTTATTTAAGCAATAAACGCTAGAAGAAATTCACTAGGATAAGCACACCGATTCTACATTGGCATAAATTCACTTTTTCTATATTTTTGCCCATTATCTAAAAATTTGACTTCCAAAATGGAACGTTTGTATTCTCTCGATTACACTAAGTAAGATAGTAAGATTGTAACATGAACCATTTTAATACATAGAAATATATTGAAAGTTTTATTTAAAAAAAGTTTTTCGAGCTGTTTTCTATATAATTTAAAAAATAGAGACAGAAACATTATAAATATATTGTGGAACAAAATGTCGCGTGCGACTTTGATTTAAATTAAATTAAAAAAAATACCACTTAATATTTTGAAATCAAACAAAAAACATTTTTAAGATAAATCAATGCTTTTCATTTTAAAATTAATTGAATCAAAATATTCGTTCACGTATTGCCGAAATCAGTGTTAGAACTGGTCGCCGTAAAACTACTTCTGTTACTTCTTGTTTTTTTTTAAATCATCTTGAAAACGAACAATTGAACAAAATCAACCTTAGCACCAATAATAGTGCTAATCAAGACCTAAAAGTTTCCCCTTTTGTCACAACTAAATAATGTTTTGGCATATGATTAATTTCACTTTGAATGCGTGCGAATGTCGCATTCGATATGGGAGAATTACCCATTACAAATAGAACATGCAGTTGTGGTTCAACTTTTCAGCACTACTGTTAAACAGAAGGAGCAGAAAATGTATAACCAGCTAAATGAAATCGATTCTTCATGCATCACATTTATAATCTCTTTTGCTTTATCGATTTGAATGGTTACCTAATAAAAATAATTATATTTTTGATATGTATTTCAGAATCAGCTTATTTCAGTTTTTTGATGTATTCAACCTGATAATTAAATAACAATTAAAAGTCAATACTAATTTTCATAGTGTCAGTTTTGAAGGCTTTATAAATTATATAATATAGGAAAATATTTATAACTTTAAATTATTACATTTTTGAGAGTATCTCGTAGTCTAGAGACTCTCTGATTGTGACCTCTTGTTTTTCATTGATAAATCACATTCATTGTCACTTTGAACGCTGCTGTTGCGCGTATCTTAATTATTTGCATGTGATGTCCATAAATTGTTGTTGTAAATGTTAACGGCCCCATGGAATTCATTAAAAGCCATAAAAATAACCAAAATGGCCAAAAATGTTGCATGCCTGCCATACTTAAAACAGATGTCAATTTCCCACTCCTGCCACTGCAACAACAACATTTCTGGCCAGCAGCAAAAAGTGGGCTGGATGGATGTTACCTGATGTTGCACCTGTGTTGACTATCATCATCAGAAATATGAATTAATTGAAATTAATCAAATGCCGAAAGAGATTGCTTAAATTGATAACAATTTCTTGCTGTTATCGCCTGTTGGCTTTTAGCCGATTTTGGCCCAAAGGGTAACATATAATGTGTGTGTGTATTATTGACATGATTATTGCCTTTACATTTTTAATGATTTAATTTGTTTGCACACATGTCTAAATGACACCAAATTGTTATTTGCAGCAGCGTGTGCAAAATATATGTGATTAAAAACAAATTAAATTTAAATTAATTACTATTATTTTATCCTATTTATTTTATTGACAGTGTAGAGCAGCAGAAAAGAATTTCGAATTCAATCTTTACTGAGGAGAATTAATTTCTAAATATTGTATTTTCTAAAAATAGTTAAAAAGTCTTTCTGTAGCCAGCTCTGAGATATCCTTATGCATAAAAAGCAGGGTACTTTAAAGTATACGTCGTTTCTTTTCCATTTTCGCCAAACTTTTAATTCCTTTTTAACTATTCACATGAACTAAAAGGATTTTAAGTCATTGAATTTCTGCCATTAGCTACTATTCAGAGCTTAGAACGGAATTTTCATTACATGAATATTAATTAAATTTACTGATGACGACAGACAGGAAAAGGAATATTCAATGTTAATCTTGATGGGCTCTCTTCCTTTTCCATTTCCACTCCTCTTTCTGCCACTTCTCTCTGAGTGCTCCTGCCTTCAATTTGATGTGTAGGAAGATTGTTCTGTGGAAATAAGAGCTACACGTCGGGGTTATACATGTGTCTAGACCTCGCAATGAATGACTCTCAGACTCACTGACATATTCAAATGGAAAGTAACGCCCACACATACCCTCTGTCCGTTTATCAGTCCAACATATGCTGACTTTGGCATATTCCACATTTGCAGCTGAAGTGTTCTTGCATATAAATCACTTAAATATTCACATTTATTTTCATTTTCAACGCGTTATCCTATTTGTTTCGCGCACAACGCGTTTACTTCCCCAGGCATAGAATAGGGAGTGAGTTAGGGGTTGGGGGTCGAGGTTCTGATGGGTTAGATGATTTACATATTCATTGTGCTCCACATTTTGGCACTTAAAAAGTCGTTACAAGGTGCAAAAGTTTTTTGTGTGCTCCGGGTAGACAATAGAGGATGAGTTGCCCAAAAGGGTGAAAACTCATCTGAATGGAATTTGTTAAATAATGACTGTTTCTTTTATTTTTGTTTCCACCATCGAACCTCTTACATGTCAATCGATTGACAGATAACGGACTCTATACAGTTTGCACTTTGACCCATTTAAGCATTGCCGTTTCAAAAGAGACTTTAAATAACTCTATTTAATGAAAGGGCTATTGAAATATAGTATGTATGTTATGTAAAAGGTAGAAGCAGGCATCTGCGTCGCTATTTATACAATATATTACAAAAATAATAAATAATAAAATTTTTTACATATATTTGTCTATACATCGCACAATAAAACTATAGATTAGTTACATTTGTAGATTAATACTCAATTTTCAAACGAATTGAGATTTTTATATTTAAGTAAAAAAGTCAATAAATATAAATAAAAGTAAAAAAATATGTTTAGTTATGCAATACACATATCATACATAATAATTGAACTGCCCCAACACTTAAGCCACAAACTCCCCACTGCATCAGCGATAGCAACTGAATCCTCCTGCTAGCTGGGCCCGTGAACTGCGGGCTCTGTTTTGATCACAGCGACCATTGTGGATTGATCGCACACACACACATATGCACAAACACGCTTATACAGCGCTGTAAACAATCACTTCAGCATTCTCTCTCTGAGAAGGCTCAGCTACTCACACAAGCACTCACATTCATACATATGTAATACATAGATGCAGGCTCTCCCATTTGGTCTCACATACGCCCACACGCATTGCAGCATCCTCGCTAGGTGGCGCTGACCTCCTCACACAAACATACATATGTACATACATAGATGCAGGCTCTCCTATTTGGTCTCACATACGCCCACACGCGTTCTCGCTAGGTGGCGCTTACCTTGCAACGATGCCAGCTTGAGAGAGTTGGCCTTACTAATCTGATATAAAGAAGGCGAAAAATGACTATGACAGCTCTCTGCAGAGCTTTCTCTCCCACACTTTTTCACATTTGATTCTAGATGCTATCAAAATGTTCGTGTGTAAATAAAAATTATGAGTCCTCTTTTTGTTTCCTTTCCTCCCCTTTTACTCTTCCCTACTGTATTCATTTGGCTGGAATCCATTTTGCCAATCCAAGCTAAGCTTTGATAAAAACTTTCTGAAGAGCACAAAATATATCTACCGATCATCCAATAATCTATCTGTATGTTTAGAGTTTATTTTTAATGTAAACTCGCGAAAGATACAATTTCTTACAATCCAAGCATCTTGCGTACACTCACACACACATAAATATGTTGTATGAACATAGATAAAAACTCAAACTGAAGCAAAGTGGCTGCAATCAATTTAAAATTTATCTACATGCTTTGGCCCTATTTGTTTTGCTGCTCGTAAATAAGTTATTAGGCATTTATTACACCTATCGGCAAAGTTTCCAAATTGACAGCTTAATGATTTGTTGATGAATTACGGTTTAATTAATGTTGAACTGGATAGGTTGACTGATTTACTTGGCCATTTAAGAAAGGTACTTATTAAATACGGATTGAATGATTATATTCTGAGAAAAGAAATAAAGAAGCAAACTATTAAAAAAGCATACACATAAAATAAAAGAAATCCCTCCTAGTTTGAGTATCTTCAAACTAATTACAGGGTACATATAACGGATATCTGAGTATGTTACAGAATTGTTAAATACCATTTCAGAGTGCATTTATCTCAATTTGCCAATAATTTTGCTCAATTATGTGCTGACGGAATGATTTATTATATTTATTTTCAATAATAAGTGCAAGTACTACTTACATATAAAGCATGCAAAAAGCTAACCAATAAAATCAACTGTAACTGGAAATCACTCACAATCAGATGATGCGACAAATTACGAGTATATTCAATTTACTGTGGCTGTGGCTGTGACATAAATTACTTTTCAGAAAATTACCATGACGCAGAGATCTTTAGCATCCATCCATTCCTCTTCCAACCTTCTCATTGGAGATTCAATTTGATGTGCATCAATATAAACGTGTTTGTTGCGGTGCTTGCTGCTTCTGTTGCAGCTCCTGTTGCCGTTCTGGATGCTTGCTGCCTCTCAGGGTGTCACTCTCCTGACTCATTAAATATTAATTGTAAATTTTAATTAAAATAAACCGTAACGATTGTGGCGGAAAGCCAGCAGCAGCCGACGTGTCGTATCGTCCTCACCATACACACTGCGACTATCATCTGTCGCTGATGGCCAGGTAATAATGTTTACTGATTTTACCATTTTCCCCATGCAAACCCAGCCTCAAGTGTCCACAAATACTCGCATGTATTATCAATAAAAAACCATTAATTGCCACACAAACTGCGCACATGAGAAAGTACGATAATCGTAAATAATGGCCAATGGATCCTCCATGCAAATGCATTTTCCGACTCCGGGCTATTACGGAGTCCTTCTCCTGGCCGGACTGCTCCGAACAGTTCCAGTCACAGTCTCAGTCACAGTCGCAGGCAACAAGAGCAAGTCAAGTTCTTTGGTTAATTACAAAATCCATTTAAGTCTCAGCTGCTCAACATGTAATTGTCAATTATTTCCTTCAATTTGCCAGGCAATGATTTGATTTTGAAATTGATACATTGAATATTTTAACAAATACTTGAGCTCAACATTTAAAATATTTCTTACAATTTACGATGGACTACTTGAAAATCATTATTTAAAAATCTTTTATGATTTTTATCATTTATTTAAAAAATATTTATCTGAATAATTGAGCCTTACTTATTATTTTTTTTTTATATTTTGAAATCTCAGTTTTGTTTTCTTGTTTTGTAAAAAATCCTAATATTAATCCTAGAAGCAACAGAGATAAAATAAAGACTATTTTATATAGGCCAGGGTATTAAGAGTTCGTTATATATGAAAATAATAAAAACTTCAGATACATGACTTGATTTAATATCCTTCTTTGAAGTTTCAGATTGTCCATTTGGCCGGAAAACCGAAAAAGAGATTTAAAAGTCAAAGTGAAAGTCGAAATCTGTCAGTTAAGGATAAGGGGAATTTTCAATAAATTCTGATTTAATAATCAGCACATTACGAGTCCATATGCAACGATTCATTTGTAAGTCTCTCTCTCTCTCTCTTTCTCTGTCTCTCTCTTTACTTGTATTTACCCAACTGGGCGTGGCAGTAACGCCCGCCTTTTATTTATTTAATACCAACATTTTTATTTTATTTTTATCGTTTTTTCCTTATGTTGTCACGTTTGTGGCCGGAATTGCGTTGACCTGTAATATTTGCTGGCTTTAAAAATATATATGCACGTGGGATAAAATAAAATACAGACAATAAGTTATTACAGCCGATAGCGTTAATGTTCATTTATAGCTGACAATGTCTTTGGGCTTACGCAAATAGCTTTGGGTCGATGTCACTTAACTTTATCCTGCCAAAACGCCTCAACGGCCTCAAGTCTTTCCATTTATTGTACTTATTCATCCACATGGCGTATACGTAATGTGATTTTTCCGAAACTGAGATTCATGCAGAACTGGTGTAAATGCTTTGCAATTTGAGTGGTTTATTGACTTTTATGAGCTAGTTTATTATGCTTCTTAAGGGTTTAATAGCGTTGCATAGATTTAGCTAACAATCAGGTGATGGCTCAACTGGCTCATTATCAGCGAATACAGTCGAGGCTTAAGGGATGTCCAGCTGTTTCTGTAGTTACATCTATTCCTAGCTCTATTTATACAGGCAATAAGAGAATGAGTTTCTTTTACATAAATCAAGGAAATCACAAGAAGTGAAGTGTGTAATAAATGAGAACGTTACCGAGGAATTTTCAACATAAGTATCTTCCCATTTCTTCAGGTCACAAAACACAGCTTTACACATTCAATTGAATTTATTCTCATATTACTTATAAGCTAAATTGTTTATTTTCATTATCATTTTCTTTGCTTTGGTTTCGATTTGCTTTATTTTATTTTTGTAATAATTAAGCTAATATAAATCCACATCTAATATTGATTCGATTTGCGGTTTCTTTTATTTATTACACAATATTAATTTTATATTTTTATTTTACCTTTTCATTTTTGTATCAATAATTTGGACTTTTTGTAAATTTCATCAAAGTGTCTTTAGGTTTATTTTCCTGTGGGAAGATCTTAAATGCTAAAAATATTTATTAAGTTTAGCATGAACAACATTGATGTAGAGTTAGGCTAAATTTAAATTTAACTAGTACTCGTATAAGGTAGAGTTGACAATGCATATGTTTTCTTTTTTTTGTTGAATGTATCTCTAGATGTTCCTTTGTCTTTACAAATCAAAAGCCAAAGTAAAGTTGCATGAAATTAGAGATTGTTGGCAAGAGAATTGGCAATGGATGAACAGAGCAAAGCAGTCTCTCTCATTTCATTCGGAGATACTTGTTTAGTAAGTGAATTGCACACAAAACTCTATCACAGAAGATACACATAAACACAGGGTGCCAAAATCAGCAACAATAACAATAGCAAAATTAACTAAGTCCAGACTTAACTTGCTTCAACAATAATCAATAATCAATAATTAATAATCAATAATAAACAATGACAAATGTTTTCAATGCCAAATCAAAGCGAGTCCAATTATTAGCATGTGGCAGCTTCCCAGTTGCCATTTCCAACTTGCAGCAGCTGCAGTTGCAAATATCTTCACGCTACTCCAATCGCTTAGTCCTGCAAGATTCCGGGATGCGGCACGCATCAAATATGTCGTATTTCCCTCCAAATGGGGTATGATGAAACGATGTCCTGTAGAGATATATTAAATCGCATTATTACCATTCACAAAATAAAAAATAATAAAAATTTTTTAATTAAATCTAAGCAGAAAAATGGATAGTTGACTTTTTATTTGCTCAACATTGAAACCATCTTATTAAAATATCCGGAAAATTATTCTTTTTGAAAAAACAATAAAAAAGACACTGCCTGAAAACTTATTGTTTATTGTAGTTGAGTTTCAGCTGACTCGAGGCCTGATTAATCGATATGTCACTATATCAAAATACAACAACACACCATCCAACATCAACAAACAAAAAACTTGAAGTACTCAAAGAGCAGAATTCAAGGAGCAAGGCTCGGTGTACACCTGTTTCAAGAGGTGTCAGTACGTATCATCAGTACCGTTGTGCTGACTTGACCAGCGATCCAGTTGAGAATTCTAAGTCGCAAAAGTGACAAAATAGCTGTAAAGCCGATCCAGCCCTTTGTGTAGACATTAATCAGACCTCGAGTCAGCTAAAACTCACCTACAAACAAGTAGAAACTCCGCTTACCAACATTTTATACTTATTCTTTATCTTGTTATACCCTGTGCCCATTGAAAATGGTCAAAAAGGGTATATTAGATTTGTCTGATGTATGTAACAGGCAGACTCCGACTATATAAAGTATATATATTCTTGATCAGCATCAACAGCCGAGTCGATTCAGCCATGTCCGTCTGTCTGTCCGTCCGTCTGTCCGTCTGTTTGAACGCGTCGATCTCAGAAACTATAATAGCTAGAGACTTCAAATTTGGTATGTAGGTTGCTGGATACCGGACGCAGATCAAGTTTGTTTTTAAATTTGGATCGGAACACTATATCATATAGCTACCATAGGAACGATCAGTCGACAATCAAGTCTCAGTATGAAAAACTTTTTGGTGTTTGAGATATGTGAACCAAACTGACAGAATATGTATTTGAGATGTTCGCATACATTCTGACCAAATTTGATTGTAATCGGATTACTATATCATATAGCTGCCATAGCAACCATCAGTCCAAAATCAAGTCTGAGTATGAAAAACTTTTTTGTTGTTTGAGATAACTGAACCAAACTGACAGAATATGCATATGGGATGGTCGCATACATTCTGACCAAATTTGATTGTAATCGGATTACTATATCATATAGCTGCCATAGCAACCATCAGTCGAAAATCAAGTCTCAGTATGAAAAACTTTTTTGTTATTTAAGATATGTGAACCAAACTGACAGAATATGTATATGAGATGGTCCCAACCAATATTCTATTTTATTCTATTCTATTCTATTCGAGCAAACTCGACTGTAGCCGCGCCCACTTGTCATTAAAGTTTTCTTTTATCCAAATTTATGCCTAAAATTATTTATTTTTTAAATTACACGCTTTTCTGGAAAATATTTGGAAGCTATCCTAAGTATTCGATCACTGTCAATCTAATTTTTGTAGATACATGTCAAAATTGAATGAACATACAAATATTTAAAATAATTCTATGAACGAATAATTGAAAAAGTACTTTTCAAAACATTCTCCCCCTTATGTGACCAAAGTAAAATGCATTTTTCAAGAGAAGTGACTTGCAAAAATAATCCCTAAGCGGCAAAATGGTTTGAAAAATGCAATAGAATTCCTATATACTAATTAAATGAGCAAAAACCTTAATTAAAAAGATCTATGCTCACAATAATGGAATTTGGTTGAGAAACTGGTGTCTTAAACTTCCCCACTCTGCATCTGATGATAGTTGAACATATTTATTATACATTGCATTTTTTCGCCTTTCAATATTATTTCAAAAAACAACTTAAGTTTGCAGTGATTGAAATTCCATTTATTTTTGATCGATGAAAATTACTGGATTCGGGAAGCAACGACATAGGAATAATAACCTAAATTGATACAAATAACTTACCACGATGGAAGGAGAAATCACGCTGCTTGGCATGACTCCAGTTGCCGCCGCTGAATTTGAAATTGTTCTCACTCATGTATGCCACACGGTATCCAAAGATTTGCATCTCATCGGACACGTTGGTCATGCGCGGAGTCCGCAGGTCCAGTTCGAAGGCGTCCGGATAGAGGCGCTTCAGCTGGAAGCGTGTGGGGCCGATGGGCTTAGCGCCCAGACGCAGCTTGATGACGCGTTCGAGCATCCCCAGCGGATTGGCCACCTTGCATTTATAATCGCCAAACTGGCTGGTGTTGCGTATCTGCAGCTGCAGAGTCGCACCATAGTCGGCCATGAAGATGCGATGATTGAAGCCCACGATGCCCTTGCTGTTGTGCAGCCAGGTAAAAGATGGCGGCGGCTCGCCCATCGCATCGCAGCTGAGGTTGACGGCACCGCCCACATAGGCGTACTGAATCGGGAGCGTTTCGTTATAGAACCAGTGGGGCTTATCTGCAACGATGCAACGATGGACAGAGATGCAGAGCGGGTTAGAGATGGGTGCAAGTGGGTGGGGCAAGTGACCCGCATGCTCGCCCAGCAGCTGACTGTGTTTGATCTGAGCCGCAGCTCGTCGTGACACAACAGCGCAGAGCAAGCCGAAGCACAGTGGGCGACGTGAACAATTTAGCGGATTATTTACTCATCACTTTTAAAAATGAAATTATTTGATTCATTTTATATTTATTTGAACATAAAAATTTTCTTTTAATTTAATACAAATTACTTTAGAAATCAAAAAAAAAAATTTAAAAAGTATTGTTTTTCTTTATTATTTTCTAATTGACTTTAATCTATACATAATCTTCTGTCGATTGCTTTTTAGTCATAATTATACATTCAAAGAATTAATTATAAAATCAATTAAATATTATTAATAGAATTTTAATTAAATTAATAAACGAATTCGTAGAGCATTCATTAGTTAGTACTCAAACTTTATAATTTAATATCTTTCATTGAACAAATAATCTAATCCTATAAAATAAAATACATAAATAAATTTAATAAATATAGGTTTTGACACGAATTTAACAATTAGTGCTAAAAAGCGAAAAATTCATCATATATTTATGCTTAAAAGCTTACAGCTTTTCGAATATATGTTTTTATATTTAAAATGCAATTTTGTGCGCAATTATATATTTTTGAGTTTAAGTTAACGCTAAAGCGATCATTTCGCCCACTGTGCCCACTGCACTTTGTCGTTGTCTTAGCAAATCCCCAGCCAGAAGCCCCACGCGGCACATCAGTTACACTTTTTCGTTTCGTTTGGGTTTTTTGAGTTGCAAGCGAGCTCCATTGAAGCGTAAACTGATGGCACATTTTAGCATTTCATGCTTGTCCTCGTTCTCGTCCTCGTCCTGGTCAGCGTCCTCGTCCTCGTCCTCGTCGTTGTCGTTTGTCGCTATCGTTGTCACTGGGGCTCATTGAGGTTTATTGCTCAGGAAATGCAAACATATATATTGCAGCATTTCCACATAGCTACAAATTAGTTTCGGTTCTCTTCCCATTGGCTGCTGCTGTTTGCTCTTGAGCCAAACGGACTGACTGTCCACAGTCCACAGTCCACAGTCCAGAGTACGGGCTGCACTGCGGGTTGTGGGTCACTTTCACCACGGCACAGTCAATAGTCGGCAGTCATTAGTAAAATTTTGAGCGCCAACGACAACTCAAATATGCGAGGGAATGAGATTTTGAGGGGCGAAAAGGATTGGGAAATCCAATAGGATTCTAATGAAGATTGGCATATAACAGTGAACGGGTGTTAGTTGGCTTTCAAAGCAAGCTTACAGAGTACACTCACGAAATAAAATCACTTTGATACTCGAGCCATACAAACCTTTTAAATGTCTAAATTTTAAACCTATTTATATTAAAAGTATTTTTTATTTAGAACAGTAAGCTAATTTGTTAAAATAAGGACATACATATTTATTTAGTGATAAGCACTTAAAAATATATATATTTTTATAAAGGGACTTAATTTTAAATTTCCAAATATTTGCACCTTATAGCCTTTCCTCACTGAAACTACATTTCAGCATTTTAGCATTTTTGTATAGGGTGAAATGTGACATTTGCTCCGAAAATGCTGAAATGTAGATTCAGTGAGGAAAGGCTATAAATGTGCAAGTTTTATAATGTTTTTATTAATATTGTGATTATTATCAACATTCTTTCCTTTATGTTTAAACAACAACAAAAAAAAAGAAGAATATTTTGTAACTAAAGTCGAGCTTCTATAACTCGAGCTTTCTCTAACTCGAACCAAATCGAGTGGCAATTGAGTTTACTGAGAAAATTACATACATTTCTGCTTCTATAAATCAAATTTCTCCATAACTCGAACAAAAATATTGGCACGTGCTGTTGTAAGTCAAATTTTTAAGGGAAATGTTTTACGATCTGTTATAATGATGTACATTAACATATGTATGGTGAAGCCATATGATAGAATATTGAATCAACAATTACGTAGGCTTGTGAAATTGCTTTAGGAAAGACGTACTTTATGCACTTCTGAGTCAGCGCATCAGCGCAGGATTATTTAACATGGCACCAAAACGTGTATCAAAAGAAGAAAATTTCTAATTTTTTAAAGAATTCGAAAGTGGATTGAAAAAAGTGGCTGTAAAATATGGTTACACAGGGAGTACGGTTTCTATTATACAAAAGAGAATTCATTATGAAGTGATTCGAATTGGATACTTCTTCTGGATTCAGCAAAATAAAAAAAAAACCTATTTTTGAACATAACGAACTAACTGGAATCTGTTTGTGTTGAAAATAACAAGAAAAAGTTTGCATTTGAAATTTATTTATGAACGAATAAAATTGTAGTTTCATTTAATGAACTTAACAAAATTCCATAAGTCGAACCTTTTCTTTGGATAATGGTGATTCGAGTTAGGGCAGTTCGACTGTATTTTTTTTTATTTTTTTTTACTTTTTACTGATATGATTTTTCACTGATATTTCAGTGCATTAAATGCCTTCAAAATATCATATTTCCAATTTCTGAAAGATTTAAATTGGTGATAGCTCTAATTTGTGAGCGTCTACCGTATCACAATGTGCAAGTGAAGCCTGATACATTTAACAAATTAATGAGTGAAATCATAGCAATTACAACTTGAATGGGAATTGAAAGAGGTGGAAGAAGGAATGGGGAAACCCCATTGCGAGCAGCAACTAGTTAATTAATCATTGTTCTCTCACTTACGCTGTATCCTTAGCAGTATCGTTATTTGATCGGAGTCGGAAAACGTTGGTGTGATTCTCATGGCCCGACAAGTATACTCCCCGGCATCCGATTGACTAACATTCCTGATGAACAGTCCATCGGACAGTCGTTTATGTTTCGTTGAGTTCACAGCTAGATGGAAGGAAGAAGTTTTAGTTGGTTTAACAAGCAATATTCTCAACTCAATGTTTTACTAACTGTTTATATATTCGCCATTGTGCAGCCAAGAGACTTCCGGTGCGGGTTGACCCTTCACAAAGCAATTGACCATCGCATCGCGTCCCTCGCGCACTGATTGCACTTGCTCCGTCTTGTCGAACGAGATCTTTTCTGTTTGCACAGTCGAGCGAAACGAGAGGACAAATTGCTCAAAATTGTTATCGCTCAATTGTCAATAAATAGTCAAGCAGCTGGCCAAACATATTAGTAAGAAATATGTTGACTTCAACAAGAATCAGGACTGTTTAACTTGGACAAAAGACTTGCATTCAAAATTAAGTTAAATTTGCACTTTAGAATTTTGTATATCTAAGACAATTCAACAACATTATTTAGGCAATGAATGTAGGAATAAGGATCTCTAGAGCTTTGTTCATAAAGAGCTGAGAATAAGAAGGATTATACCATGGCAAAGAGATAGAAATGCAATCAGGATTGTTTGCAAGCCGTTGAGGGATTTGCATTCGAAATGGAGTCAAAGTTCCATCTTGAAAATGTCAACTTAAAGACATTTCAACGAGTTATAGTGCATATACATTTTTTTTATTTAAATAGATATAGGCTTATGATGAAGTGAAGAAAGTCTTACGAAAGACTGAACTCATGAAATGCAGAGCTGTGACAGTTAATTGAAATGAATCACTGTGACATAGTTCTGAAATCTTATTTCATTCATTATATCATTACATCATTACTTAGCATAAGTGCAACGTTAAGAAATATATTTCACTAAATGCTAAGAAGTTATATTGTAATATTTAATTGAAAAACCCCTTTGAGTTTAGGTCTTTGTTGAAACAATTTCTTCTTTCAATAACACAAGGGAACAGCATTTTTTTTTGCATGATAGTTTTAGTCATAATATTGATTTAGTCTTAATATTTCAGGCGACAAAAATACTATCCCATGGTGCTTATTTTAGATCTGAAGTCAGATTGTGTGTAGCAATTTTTTATAAAGAAAACCATTAAAAAATCAACAACAAGTTGGGGTCAAACCATTTCGAAAGGTTTCTTTTATAATTCGCGTTCCTCAACCACACAAGATTAAATAAATCATCAATATGATTTATTTATCCTGCCATAGCATTGGCGTTTTATTCTTAAAATGGGTTTTTTCTTATTCGCCCATAATCTCAAGGACTTCACACATGTTTTATATACCATTTTAGGGACCCAATACTTGCCACAGGTGTCCAAACGGAATCAAAAATAATCAAAAAACACTGTTTGACAGCTGCATCTCAAGAACTAAAGCTAAAATGGAGGGTAGATTTAAAATCAGCGACCTCAAATTAGTAAACAGCCAGCATAAAACTCCAAGCAACAATAAAAGTTTAATTTTGTTCCGTTGTGTAATCGATGCCTGGATTCTAATGAATCTTGCCAAGTTTACGCTCAACAATTTTAGTTGCATAAATAGTTGAACTTACGATTTACGAGGAGCTCAAATGACTTTGTTGCTTCCCGTGCAGTAGCTGAGTCCATTTCACAAGTCCAGTTGCCCTTATCGTCCAATGAAATATGCTCAAAGACGAGGGCCAGCAGACCTAGAGATGCAGAGAGAGAGGGAGAGAGGGAGGAAGAAGAGCCTGTAAATGTGGCAGGACTTGTGCACAGTGAACTGGCTACTTAAACATAACTTACAGCATCTATGAGAGTCTGTCTGTCTGTCTGTCTGTCTATCCGTTTGTCCGTCTATCTGTCTGTCTGTCTTTGCTTACCCGTCTTCTTTTCGATGTGGACACGTCCTTTGGTGTTCTCACGGGTTTGGCCTCTGGGATCACGCCACTTGGTGTCGATATCCTTTTGTACTGTTTTGCAAAAGATGATGAAGGAGTCATTTACAAAATGCGTTATTGATGGCGTCGATGGCGTCAGAATGAGAGCCGATGGCAATGGCGAAAATGTTGCCCCCACGCCCCCTCCGGCACTGGAGGAAGGACTCTCAAATGGCCCGACTCCAACTCCGACTCCGATAACTGCAGCTGCTGTAAAAATGTGCATTAAATTTATTTGAAGAGTTGCAAAAAAGGATGAAAATAAGGAATTTGTGGCAACAAAATTAACTGGCAACCAGTAGTCTGAAAGTAGTCCCATAAAACACTGAAAAGCAGCTGACTTTCTTTTTGATTTAATTAGCCAACTGCATGTGCTTCCATTCCCACTCCCAGTGCCCTATCTTCCCTTTCCTTTTGAACTGAATGTGAATGAAAGCAGTGAATGAGGAAAATGCACAAAACTTGTTTACAATCATATCCCGGAAAACATCTTCTCTACATAACTGACCAATCCAATAACATTTTTCAGCTTGTCATATACATTTCAACTGGCACTTTTATTACAAATTCCACCATCTTCTCTTTGACTTTTTATGAATAAGCACTTTGAATGGTGCATACAAAATTGTAGAATTGTAGAAATATAAATTCCACTTCCTTTTTCATTCACATTTCATTCAGCTTTCAATTTTATGAATTTCACTTAAACATGACTCAATGCTTTACTGTAATGCTCATTGAGGTAATAGTTACATATATTATTTCTCTAGAATGTTTTTTGCCCATTTCTGGATCATCTCATACATAAATTCACCGCACGCAATGTTTTATTCCTAAGAGGCGGCTCTAAAGCTAGAAATAAATATATTAGAAACTTTTTTGTTTACAGAAAAATGGAAAACATTTTTCTACAATTAAGTTACACAAACTTTTGGTTTAATTGTGTATAATTTCGTTTATAAAACTACAAATTTATAAACTATTTTATATATAATCTTTATCATATTTAATTATTGTTCCTTACTCAACACAACTCATGGGAAGTCTAAACTACTTTAAAGCCTTAAATTATTCAAGAATATAATTTTTTTTAATAAGTATCTTGTGGATAGTTTAATAGTTTGGGGAATGTGTTTTATACATTAAAGTGCAGTTTTTGCACATGGACTTTTTATTATAATTATGTCATAAATTAAGAGGTAAGTGACCTCATGAAGTATGTAACACATATATATTTTCCCGATAAGTTGTCATGGTTATAATTTTGCATGACTGACTGTGTTGGTTTTTTATATTAAAAAGATTGCTTAAAAAAAAAAATTATTTATTTATTGTCAAAATATTTGAAGTTAAAAAATCAAGTAACCTCAAATTTAAAATACATTTATTTATTAACAATTTACATTTAAAGTTTCTATTCGTTAACAATCTTGAATCATTTTTTGGCAATAACAAAGCAACTAATTTTTTATCTCATTTTATGTGTGAAGACTTTGAGATCTATTTATATAAAATCAAAAATAGTATTTTTTAAATATATACTAGAACATATACACACCTATGTATATAAATATGCATATATTAATTTTACGTTATCACATTCACACATAAATAAGCAAAAGTTAATGGTAAGTAAATGATAAATCAACTATTTAACAAATAATAATATTTAACAAATAAATGAGATCCTAAAAACTAAAAAGTGTGTATAATTTTAATCTGCATCAAAGCAGCAAATTCAAACCGGAATATTCATCCGTCTCTGCTTGGCAAAAGTTCAAAATAAATTTAATGTTTTTCCTTTTAAATTCTTAATTTTCAATTAATTTTAAGTTTGGTCAAGAGATTTTTCGAAAGTAGGGCAACTAGTTAACTGTGAAATGCAATTTAGGTTTTTGTATTGCAGCCTAAAAGTATGCACTACTTTATGTAAGCGGAAAATTGCTACTATCAAAATAATAATGTGGGAAGTGACTCCAAATTTTAAATTTAAATTACAAATGCATTTCAATATTTTTACCTTTTAATTATTAATTTTCAATTAATTTAAAAATTAGTTAAGAGTAGGGCAAATAATGAATTTCAAAATGCAATTCAAGTATTTGTATTGCAGCCTAAAAGTATGCACTACTTTATGTAAGCGGAAAATTGCTACTATCAAAATAATAATGTGGGAAGTGACTCTAAATGTTAAATTTAAATTATAAATGCATTTCAATATTTTTCCCTGTCAATTCCAAATTTTCAATTAATTTAAAAATTAGTTAGGAGTAGGGCAAATAATAAGTTTCAAAATGCAATTCAAGTATTTGTGTTGCAGCCTAAAAGTATGCACTACTTTATTTAAGCAGAAAATTACAAATGTCAAAATACAAATGTCATATTTAAATTTAAATGAAATTTGCATACACTTATTAAATGTAAATATATACATTAATTTCCAATGTAATAAATCCAGCATTAATTGGGTGAAAAGTGTACACAATTTATTAAAGGTCAAATCTTACCATTTCTGGTCAACTGCAGGAGACAGCATAATAATAATAATAAATTATCCATATTTATTTGCTAATATAGTAATCCTTTAATTGAGTTGATGATTTGTTTTGAAGTAATCCTAATTGGTGTTTAGATAAAGTTGTATTTCTTTGTATTTTTTTTTTTAATTATTACTTTTCGGCTTGCAAACACTTGTGTTTTCACTTGCAGGATAACGGCACATGACTGTGGCCAAAAAAGCTAGTTGACAGTTGGCAAAATTGATGGCTCATGTGTCGCCATGAGCCGCAATTGTAGCGGTGGCAGCAGCAGCAACAACACTTTCACTTTGATGGGCACAAAAGCATGATGACATCATTGCCACGGGCAACCATTGAAGTTGTGACTGAGGCAAGGACTGGATTAGGGGCAGGGGGCGGCAAAGGGGCAGGGACAGTGGCTGCCTCAGCGGCACCATCATCATAATCATTTTTTTGTTTTCTCCCTTTTGAGCTGTTTTGCGGTAGTTCCTTCCTTTTGTGCTCTTTTTTTTTGGATTTTGTTGTTGTTACACTAGCGAACTCAGAAACAAGAATGATAACATTTCCGGCAACATATCCTTAACACACACAACTGTTCTTTTTTGTGCGTCCTTCACAGCGCACTCACATTCACATTCACACTCGTATTCACGCTCGCGTTGCTTTGACTAATGGTGTCCAAAGCGTTTGTCGCGATTCGTGATCCATTGTGGGCGAGTGCCAAAAATGAACTGAAACTGCAATGTCCTGTCGCTCAGGACACGCTCCTTCTCGGGCCTACGAAGAAGCCATACGCACTTCGCATCCAAATTCGCACTCGATTTAACTAGTGTGTTTTGTTGTTTGTTTTTGCGCGCTGAGTTCAAATCACTGCGAAATCAGAAATTGTACTGAAGGACATTGCAACTTATGTCTCTTATGGCATCCTTTATTTTTTTCAGACACTTCGTAGGCCGCACGATTTCGTCTAAAATGGAAACCTACAACTTCGTGGCTCCAATACAACATTGAGATACTTTTTGGGGAGTGTTGCGCAACATGTTGTTTCCTTCGAAATGTTGTCAGGGGTAAGTGTAGCGCTTATTTTATTTGAGCTTTCGGCAACAAGAAGTTGGGGAAGCACAAAGCTTTCGTGCCAAATTGATCGAAAACGAGCCAAAAATTGTTTTTTCAGTTTATGTTATTCTTGAATTTAATTAAATAAAAAGCATTTCGTTCACAAACACTTATGTAAGTAGCATATTAAATATATTATAAAATATATTTAGATGGAAGTCACTTGAAGCAATTCAACTTTTTAATAATATCAAATGGTGCATAAGAGGGCTCGAACAGCAGATGCCCTGTAACAGCAATGAAGTCGAAAAAGCTCTGATCAGAATGAAATTTCGAATAAGGGAATAAAAAACCGAATGTCTTGAAATTTAGGGTAAGTCGGCTAATAATTGACAGACATTTTTGCGCGATCGAAAAGTTAACTATTTCAATTTTGAAGCTGGAATTTTACTAGAATTTTTGTTGCATTTTTCTGGAATTTAAAATTTTTTTTGTTTTTCGATTTTTTCTCAGCTTTGCCAAGCGAAGAGCGAAATGCACCAAACCATTTTTAGAATTAACTTTATTATTTTACAAAATTTTGCATTTTGTTGTTTTTTTTTTGAAATTGTTTTTCAATGTTTTTTAATTGATTTTTGAAAATATAAAATATTTCATTTCAAATTTTGCGCGCTTTGTCTAACTCACCTCACCTTACCACAGCAAACAGCACACCAAAGCCAATGCAAGTATAACAGAAATTCAAGTGCTAAACTCAACACAATATGGTGTATAACACCAAGTTTAGAGTTTCCATAACTGACATGTGTAGAACAATTTTAGTACACTAGAAGGCACCCCACGTTTAATTTACCTCCTTTTCAGTAGATGGCGCTAGGATTTTGTGCAATTTTACAGAAGCGGAACAAATAGGACACAAATAAAAACAATCAATTTCATAGTTCAAGCTGCCACCGCTAGAGGCTGCACAATACTCCCTCTGTGTGCGTCACCACAGACAGCTAGACAGTTTATCCTTAGCACGATAACTCGATAGATTTGACGTTCGATAATTAAGAGAGCGCGAATATCGCTTTTAAATACATTCTCTGGAAGTACCAGTGAGAGCAATGTTGATAAGATGATGATTGAAAAAAAAATCATTATAAATACAAATTATATTAAATGAACTCTTATCACGTTCTCGTATGTAACATACATATGCCGTCTGTCAGCACTGTGCATCAACATTTGCAAACAATGCAGCTCAGAGTAATTCAAAGAATTGCGCTGTAAACAACTTTAGTTCATAGCGCTAGCTTATAATTCACAATGTTTATAAAGTGGACGGAAACCTTGCTGTGGCTGACTTTAATTATAACAATATCTTGTGCGGTTCTGGCTGACGAGATTGAAGATCAAGCAATTGGAATTATATTTGAGGGATCGTGCAGATGCCATGTACTTGGCAAATGTGTTCCGATGTTTGTGTGTAACGGCTGAGTTTCAGTTCAAAGACTGCACCTAATTAGAGAATATTGTATAATGAAATTAATTCAATTGTTAATTCAAATAAACATTGATTTCGATGCTCAATTCATACTAAACCTTTTTGATCTGTTGGAATTCGTAAAAAAATGTCACTCACCTCAGTAACAGAAAAATTTTAATTCGGACTCCCCCGAACACTTATACTCGATGCGCTTGTGTTATCTATCATGTGTTCTATGATGAGCAAGACAACAGAAGTGTTTGAACCAGGGATCGCAAGAGTTATGAGAAACTGGAAAACTTTTATTTTCAATTTTTATTTGAAAATCATAGCTTAAAAGTTATTTTTCAATTTTTATTTTCCTTGCCTCTCCGTGGCTGTGCCTTTGTATATACCTTTCGGCTTAAAAGAAATTTAAGTTCAATTTTTATTTTTAAACCTTTATAAAAAAATTTTATATATAATTTAAATTTTCAATTTTTATAAAAAATCGAAAAAGTTTTTTTTTTTAATTTATATTATAAAAATGTGAAATAAAAGTTAAATTATGATTTTTAAATAAATATTGAAATATAATTATTATTTTGAAAATTTTTTATTTAGATCGAAATCTAAGTTTTCTTTTATTTTTTGATCTAGATCAAAAAAAATCAAATGGTTTGATCTGAAACAACATCCAAAAAAGATTTGTAAAAGCTCACATAAAAATCTGATCTTTTCACAGGCAAAACAATAAGATGCAATCCAAAAGTGTTTAATTTATCAAAATTAGAAGTTAATAATATTTCCTTGTTTTTGTTTAAAAAACCACAAATAATTTTCATTATTGTGTAGTTAGCGACACTTTTATTTTTGGACTCAAGGTTTTGTAGCAATAAAATAAATAATTAGTTTTTATTTAATTTTTAACAAACAGAAAAAACACTTAAAATTTTTAGAACATAAATCTGGAATTTTCTACAAAATCAATGATAAATTAAAATTAAAATTACTAAATGAACCCATTTTAAGCATAAGAGGGTAAATTTTTCAAAATTTTATCTAACTAAAAATCTATTTTAATGATCTGTATATAAATTGCAATTAAAAAATGTTAGAAAACGTTCTCAGTTTCCAAATGCATTCAAAAGATTTTATTTATTTATTGATTTCATTTTGATCACCAATGGAATAGATTAACCATAGTAGACATAGGGAGAAGCATATGCCACAGCTGGATAGCCCGCTGAGTAATAGAATTGTGGATTGGGATTTGGACCAGGAGCAGGAACGGGAACAGGAGCCGGCACAGCCACAGCCAGAGCGAGGAGACCGGCGAGCAAAAGGAATACCTATTAAAAGGGTAATGTTTAATTTCTGAATTGTCATGTTTCCAAACAAACATTTACCAGCTTCAACATGATGTAAAGATATCTCAGAGACGCGCACAGAATCAAACTGCAGTTGATGCTTGATCGATTTCTGGCTTTTATAACAGAATGGAACATTTTCTGGTCTGTTTGACATCATCATCTGGCGTAATTAGCACACGGCGGCGGGTGACATCGACTTCGATAAGCTGCTTAGCCGCTTCCTCTTCAAACTCCTCCTGCCACTTTGGCAATGGGGACTGGGATTGGACTGGGCGAATGCCCATTGTGAGTTGTCATCATCACTGCGTTGTTGGCTTTTAATATTCAATCTGCATTCGTTAGACGAGTTATTGCCTCAATTCTTGCTCTAACGACAGTCTAATAGCTATCAGAATGTCAGCATGTATCTCCATATGTGAATCGTTAGCTAAAAATACAAAAAATACAAAAAAAAAAGAAACAATACAAAAAGTATATTGTATCTGAATCCGGCTGCATTGCACAATTGATATGGAGCGACGTCGCGACGTCATTTTCAATTGACTTTTTTTTTGTCAACTCAGTTAGCTTCAAGTACTCGTATTTCTTCCCCCACGCCCCCTCCCCCATACTTTGCTTTTTTTATTCCATTTTGCGCTTTTTTAATAAATAAAAATAAAACAGCATTTGATTTGCTTACCAAACGCGAACTAAATGTGCTTTTTTGAACCTTTCATTTAATTTAAGTCCGCAACTCCATCAACTGCTTTGAAATCAAAATCCCAAGTCAATTTTTAAAAGATTTATTAAGATACAAGAAGAATTCTTTAAGGTATCATGGATGAGCATTAATGATTCCTTCCAATTTTACAGCATTTACACTAATTAGAAAATCGGTGTCTAAAATCAAAGGTAAAATATTTTTAAATAAGTTTTTGGGGAACACAAAAAACACAATTTAACAATCAAGATGTTTTCTCATATCTTATTAATAAAGGTTCTCAAAGCATAACGTTCAAATGTTTCTCTCACAAAACTAAGAATTCTCTTCTAAAGAACTTATATTTATACGATTGTCTTACAAATGTAATAATTATTGGGTAAGGGAACAATAATTCCTTTCATCACTGTAGAGCTATATTTTTACTAAGTTGACTTTCCAGTCCTTTATCCAAAAAAATAATAAAAAATTAGTTAAACAAAGAAAACAATTTTGTGAATAACTGTATGGGACTAACTGATTACAATTAAAAGGAACTTTGTTTATTTTGCAACAATTCTTCTTGGACTTAAAAATAAATGCATTCACTTAATTGTCGGTCAAAGAACGAATAATGTCCGAATCCCCAGGATCAGAAATGGACATCATGCAGACACAAAAGTATTTGCCGCAGGCGGTGCCCAATTCAATGTTGCCGCCACTGTAGTGCTGCACCTCAGTCTTGGCCAACATGGCGTGGTATTAAATTTCGGACTTTCGCAAAGATGGAGTGTTGTTGGCAAGGAGCACGAGTTTGGCTTTTCCTTGTCGCAGGGCCTTCAGCGTTTGTTTGTGTGCCAGGCAGTATTTCATTTCATCACCAATGCCAAATTGGTGCATTGGTGCTCTCTAAAGCCGTTTTCTGTATCTTCACGGAAGACATATTAAATTTTTATGGCACAAATTATTCACACAGAGTGAATTGGAAAAGTTAAAAATCAGTTCGATCGATCGATTGATTCATTAAAATTAAATGAACAAACTATTATTGTTCATCTAGTTCGATCATTTATTATAGTTTTAACTCTTTCGTTAAGTTCCTTTGTGTCAAAGTTGTCTACTTTATTCGAAATTTATTATCGTGATTTAATGCGTTTTATTCCTAGTTTCGTTCGCTCATTTAAGACAATTTTGGGTGTATTCTTCTTTTTTAAAAAGTGCTGGTTACCAATTAAAAGGATAGGCAATTGACGTGCTAATATTAAAAATTCACATATTTTTGTATTTGCCAAAAATGAAATTCCGTTTTCGGGCTTTTTATATTATTTTGAATTATAGTTCTTAGAGCAAAGTAAGTAATACAGAATGATATTTAATGGACTTGACTTTTTTTAAAAATAAATAAAAGAAAACTTTAATATTTTCCTATGTGTAAATATTCAATTTGTCAGTGTATTACCGTCAGCTCTGGCTTAAAATTTTAATAATAACAGCAGTATAAATTTAAAGGTAATTAAAAATATTTGCTAATAATTTCAGTAGTTGAAATTTTAATTATATAACCTTTTGTCAGTGTAATTCCTTTGAATAAATCATTATATTTCAATAAATCCATTTATTTTCGATTGCACACTTTCAATAACTATATTCTGATTAGAATATATTAAGCTTCTGTTGTGATTCGCAATTTTAAAGTCGTACATTTAATCATTTATCACTTGAATGTCTTGCAAATGTGTTCAAAACAGTGAAATAAGCCTTTTTCGCCAATTAACATGCAGTTCGCATAATTTCGAAAATTTTGCTGACTGGCCCCAAGTACCAAACAACAAACAAAACAGTAATCACTTTGAAGGTCAGTTTCACAATACACCGGAGAGTATTGGGAATGGGAATGTGGATAAGTGAATGCTTCTAGTTCCCGAATCATGAGTTGGCGATAAGATGTCATTAGAATGCGAGAGACAAAACTATCAAAACAAGAATAAATGTCATCGGAATGAGGAAGATTCTATACTCTGCAAATCAACTATTTAGTTTCGATTGCACATTTGATGACAAATGAGAAATACCCTGCTCAAGTGTATACTTTTTGGGACAACCAATTAGAAGTATTATAAATCTGAGCAAATTTTACTTTTATTTGGTCATCATAAATAAGTCATGAGCATCAGTTTCGGGTATAAATAGCCACTGTCTTTGGTCGAACAGCATCAAAGCAACAAGTGCAATTGTCTCAATAACATCGAAAAGCAAACAACAAACAATTCTCTCAAAATGTTCAAGCTGGTAAGTGGAAAGGATGCAGTAACGAACATCTAGGATATCACAACTGCCAACCCAAACTTCTTCTTTTATTTATGTTTGTAGTTGGCTGTCTTCTTTACCGCCCTCTTCGCTGTTGCCCTCGCCGTGCCAGCGCCTTTGCCCCGCGCTGCCCCCGCTCCGGTGCCAGTTGCCAGCCCAGAACCATCCCCACAATTCTATTATGGTGCCAGTCCCTATGCTTACCCCGCATACTCCGCTTACTCCCCATATAGCTACTATGGCTAAGTGCAAAGAGTTTACGGCGACAATGATAACTGACGATGATTATAACCCGCAAATGGATTCGTGATAATGGACAGATGAACTAAAGGCGCGCTGGCAGTTCTAATTAGGATTTTAGTTATAAATGCTTATGAAAATTCAAAAAAAAAAAATAATAACATTTACCTAAATGCAAATTTATTTGGTTTTTAATTACACTATTGACAAGTCAAGTTTTTGCATTCATTTATTTTAACAACAATGCTTGTTGATAAACATTTCTATGTTGCCATTTACACATTTGAGTACCAAAGCATATTCCAAGGCAAAGTTATATTTTCTGCATTTTTGGAAGAACGAGATTCATGTGGTTCCATGGTGTAATGGTTAGCACTCAGGACTCTGAATCCTGCGATCCGAGTTCAAATCTCGGTGGAACCTAAACAGCAGATATTTTTTTTATTTCGTATTTACTTTTAATTGCTGCAAAAACAACTTCATTAGCCATGTACTTAGGTGCATAATATTAACATTAGATTTTAATTGCTAGACCCGCAATTATTTGTTTTTCTGATTTTTAAAATCAATGTCATCTCATGCATTTCATTTTTATTATTTTATCATTAAATAAAATTGAAAACTCATTGAGACGCAATTACAGAAACTTTTTACATAAATAAGATATTTTATTTAAATATTATAAATTCACTGCAACCAATTTTAAGTTATGTTGAAATAACAATTTAAAATGATTATTACACATTTGAGCGCTGAGCGTAGAAAGTAAATGACATTTGCTTACAATCGCCCAAGCGGTTCCATGGTGTAATGGTTAGCACTCAGGACTCTGAATCCTGCGATCCGAGTTCAAATCTCGGTGGAACCTGAAGTTCAGTCCATTTTTTTTAATTTTTTTAAAATGTAAAACGCTTACATATTTTTATTATAATTTATTAAGATGATCGAAAACAAAAAAAATTCTAATTTTAGTTATTGTAAATAAATATTTACTTATAAAGGCAAGAGCTTTCAATGGTTTGACCATTGGCTAAATAAATAAAATGCTTATGGTTTGTGTCTATGAACTGAGAGTGCTGCGAGGCTGCCGATCTGGCAACTCTACCAACAGCTGATTGCCAATAACAAAAAAGCACATCGCAACGCATTTCTTTTCGCTTACTGCAGTTTTTATTTAAGTTTTGGTAAACAAATGCATACACGTTGATAATTGAATTAATGATAGTATTTAATAAAAATAAGAGAATACAAAATGTTCGCGCTGTGCTGCTCGTGTCGCTATCGCTGCCGCAGTCAAAGTGCGCGCATTAAATATTTATTGGAACTTAGTGCGAGTTTCTTTTAGCAGGCAAATCTCCAAGCATTTATTGAGAACGAAGAACTAAACTTTAAAACTGCATTTCTTTATGATTACTGTGTAAATGTGCATTTGTTGATTATGTTGAAACGCTTGCTGAAAGTGTTAATTGCAATAGTGTTGAGTTTAATGTTTACCGTCTCATTGGTAAAGATTGTTTTATTGATTTGGTCATCTTATCCGGACTGGTTGCATCCCCACGCAGCTAACGAGCCTCCATCCAGCTTCACTGCGGACGAATGGCTGGCATATCAACATTTACTTCGTGATCAAGGTAAGCCAGTGTCAAAAAGAAGAAATTCAAACTACTCCCGTTTTAAAGCAACGCAAATACTCACACATTCATACCAATTTGTGTATACTTGCATGCTCCACATGCATGTATTTGGCGCTTTGTTGCACTTTGCTAGTGTGCGTGTGTACATGTGGTTTCAAAGCTCTTGCATCAGTAACACGTGCTAATTGTCTGTAATTCGTGAGCTCTTTTAGTAGCTTTAAAAAGTGCATTTGAGTCGCTATTGGGTGTACACAATTTTTAAATGTTGCGGGGTTAGTGAAAATGTACAAAAAGTAAATTTATGAAATCAGGTTCCACCGAGATTTGAACTCGGATCGCAGGATTCAGAGTCCTGAGTGCTAACCATTACACCATGGAACCGCTGTGATCTTGGTCGTAAAATTTGTCTAATTGAATTCAATAAATTTTTAAATACACCAAAAATTCAAGATATTAGTTGAACTGATAAATTAAGAAGGCAAATTAGCTTAACTGATAAATTAAGAAGGCAAGTAAAAGTTGAAAATAAATTATATTTTGAAGATAAAATCAAAATTTAAAAAAATTTCATTAGTCAGGTTCCACCGAGATTTGAACTCGGATCGCAGGATTCAGAGTCCTGAGTGCTAACCATTACACCATGGAACCTCTTCTGTGTAGGTTTGCTTAAAAGAGGTTTTGTTTAAGAGAGTGATAAGCTGATCATAACAAAAACTTGGCACTTTAAAATGAAGCATATACTAGAGGCGCAAAAGAAAATTAACCCTTTGTTTGTTCTTCTTCTTGTTGTATTAGTTCTTGTGACTTGGTTTTATATTAAAATGTTTTTCACACTATAAAGCTATTTTCTCACAAATTTTGTGATATTTTGAAATTGAATAGACCTAAAATTTTTGTGGTGCAAACTAACTTTTTAATTCTTTTTTTATTTAAGAAAAATGAATTACTTCATTTATTAATTTAAAAACTGTATTTTTAATTTTGACATGAGGTCAATTTTTGATGCAAGTTATATAGTTATAACACTAAAACTAAAATAATTCCAAACACACCTTTTCTTAAAAAAAATTTTAAGTAAAAAATTAAAAAAAAAGAAGAATTCTATTCTTTACTTTAGTTGTCTATTTAAAATAAATAAACGTTTTAAAATCGGTGGTCTTGCCACGAAAAGGTTTAAATATGTATGTATTTCAGATCGTCCGACATTGAATGAATTTATACGAAAGATACATTGAGTTAGTACAATTTTTCTCTATTTGTCGACTATAATAAGTATTGTTGCGGTTGATTAAGACTCGCAATGTAATTATTATGGGCGCGAAACAAAAAACAACCTGCTGGAATATGTTCAAAAGCACAAAAATGCGACAAGGGCGAGTAAGCTTTTACTCCGAATTGTATATCGGGTACTCGCATTGCGTTCGGTTCATTCACAAAACGAAGTTTTCTGTGTCACAAGCAGCAGCATTACGGCCAACACAGCAAAAAGACGACGACACGGAGCGTGTGGGCCGTCGTGTATTCGGTATAAAATCAATCGTAAATGTCCTTAAATGCTCAGTTTTGGTTTTACTTTGGAGCCCGCTGGTTGATTGCTCGTCAAGACGCCGCGATTCCGTTTTTTGGTAGTAAAAAAATATATACATATATTATAAAATTATGAACATAAACAAAAGCAAAAAAAAACATGCGAAATATTAATATGTATATAATAATGAAAACGGGAAACGCAATAAGAACCGAGTTGTTTACTTTCAATCTCTTTTATACCTTAATAACGTGGCAAACTCTAATCGACTGGGGCTTTTAGCCTTAACTCCCTTTGTTGGACGCGTTACAAACGGTTCATAATTGTCAGCTAACATTCAATAAAACTAATTCGCGAGTAGACCAAACTTAGCGAGAAAATCTATTATTCATTAATTGTCTTTTGTTTTTCCACACATTTTCATTTTATTCCGTTGCGTTCACGTTTTATCGGTCGGATATGAGTGTTGTTACCATTATTGTGTATTACTGTTATTACATTTACTTCTGCTCCTTACTTGTTGGCCGACGTTCATAAAGAATTAATTGGCAATTAATTTTGATACCAAAAGTCCATTTAACTCTGTTGTTGACGTTGCCCTCTTGTCGACTGTCTCCTGTTTCCTGTCGCACTTCGTTAAAGTATTCCCGATACCACGTAAGGTAGCTTGGTTGGACATTCATGAGTCCGCAAAAGGTTCAAATGGTTAATTATGCACAAAGCTGCAAATGGGGACCGATTCAAATGTCTTTTTAGATTTTATTAAAATTGCGGTTCAAGCGGACCAAAATAATTTGAATTGTTAATATGATCGACCATCTGAGAGCATGAAAATATGTAATTAACCGTTGTTAAATTAGTAATCATTGCGAAAGTTAAAGCTAAATTGTTATTGTGCAAGTAGACAAGCTGAATGTGGTAACAGCACTGGTCCACAGTTTAAAAGAATGAACTGTACAACCAAAAAAAAAAACAACATGCTTTACTCTGCTATATTGCTTTTACGTATTATTAATAGTAAATTTTTTTAAACAAGTCGTTTGTAGGGGCTGAAATTATCAAAACACCTACATATGCGTTCCCCAATCTTATATAAATAACCGAGTAGTTCTAAAACTAAACAAATTTGGTTGTTAAATGAAATTTATTTTAGCTTGGTCTAATAATAAATAATAAAAATAAAAAAAATTAATTCTGAACTCAGGTTCCACCGAGATTTGAACTCGGATCGCAGGATTCAGAGTCCTGAGTGCTAACCATTACACCATGGAACCGTTGAGATCGATGCCAAATAAAGTGAAACTTCCACTTCTAGCTCTTTCTATCTGAGCATTTACATATTCATGGTTAAGAAATTCGCTTAGACAAGACATTTACATAACCTTTGAAAGAGACCACTTAAATATGCTTGTCTATTTATAGAAACGAAAAATTTCTTTAACAATCAATAAGGTAGGGCGGTAATTATAAGTAGATCCGGCAAATCAAGTTGGAAAAGGTTGCAAGAATTGCCCTTGTCCGGTTGTAAGCATTTACTTACAAGTTTGTGCGACAAAAAGAGGAAATAATTGTTTGGTAAACAGTGACCAATGGCCGCCGGAGGCGCAGAATGTATTCCAACATGTTTGTTGTCGTTGTTGTTGTTGTTACTTGCAAGGAAATTAAAAGGAAATTGCGCTTGTTTCTTTTTCTCTCCAGCTACAGTGGCCAGGAGGTGGAGGTTTGTGGCTAAGCAAATTAAAATTGTTTGCGGGGGCTACTGACAAACCGTTGAAAATGACTCAAGTGCTGAAAGGAAAGCAAAAACAACAACATGTTCATGTACATGCACATGTACATTTGCATCTAACAAGAGCCTCTTTATCGTGCCGTTCTCTTTTGTCTCATCGCCGCGTCGTCTCCTGCATGCAAGCAATTTACCGTTGTATGTACAGCTGAGCTGCAACTGTTTTTGTTATGTAGGCCAAGCCGTCAGACGCCAAACGGAAGCTGCGCTGCCGCTGTCGCTGGCATTGCTGCTTCTGCTGCTATTGTTGGTATCTCGCTCTGACTAATGTCATTTTGTACGCCATTGTTGATGATGTTTCTGTTGCTGTTGCTGTCACTGTTACTGTTGTTGTTGTTTATTTTATTGTTGCTGTACGTGACGTCGCTGACGGCGCTCTTTGCGGTTAGTTATGATTATTGCCCTGGCCCTTTTGAGCATTTTGTTTATGTTGCTGTTGCTTTTGTTGTTGTCACATTTGTCAGCCCGCAATTATTTTAAAACAGCAGCAGTCATGCAGTTTTCATCTCCTCCTTGTCCCACTCTCTTCTTCATTTGTCTTGCCATTTTGTTGTTGCTCTCTCGCAAATTATCATATTGTGCCTTTCGCGGTGTCCTTGAATTGAAAACAAAGCGCATGAAAAACATTTGCGCATTTCAACGCAATGATAATTTTCCTCTTTGTTTAAAGTTAGAAAAGCAGCAAGTGTGCTCGACTTGACAATAACCTGTAATTGTGCTGCAAAAAATCAATTGCTTTAAGTGAATTTAAAATGTGATTGTCGAAATTATCGATGGATTGTCTTTTATATAAATTTGAGAAGAACATCATAAAAAGTGTTTTTTCAGTAATTAAATTTGTTTTGGATTATTTCTAGAGAATCGAAAATGTAATAGATTTCTATATTACACCCTTTGTAACTCAGAATTTCCCATTTTAAAGTTTTCGGACTTAAACTAATGATCAGATTTGTGCAGACATGGACAAATAAGTCTACTAGAAAAGAACTGTTCATTATCTACTTGCTTGAAATTTTGCGAAAAACCCATAGAAAAGCAGAGCAAATTTAAAGAGTTCTGTTATTTTTCGCATTTACAGTAAAACTCATCTTTAACCAACAGAAATTCTAATTGTGTCTAATATAATACTGTAAATTTTGGAGAGTGTCAATCATTTGTATGTAGACGCCGAACTCTTTATATTGCCTATTGTTTCACACCACTAGCGTGTTGTCTGTTTCTTTGTCAGGGATCTTCTTGTTTATATCGAAAACACGCAGGGATTTCAGTTTGCTTGTTTTTAAAACATAAAGAAAACATTTCGAAATTTGTAGTCATAAAAGTGTCAGCGTTTATGTCCCATGCTCCAATGGGTTAACTCCTTAAAAAGCCAAAAGAAAAAAAGGAGACCCGTATTATGGCAAGTTATGGCTAAGCACTCCATTGTGTGTATGTTTGCCTCGTAAAGAATGGCCGAGGCTAGCATTTACTTAACTTTTTTTTATAGACAACACATATACACACACACACACGCACTTTCACGTGTACTTTCATTTGTGTTTGTATTGAGGAAGGAAAACCCAAATAGACATCAGCCACTTGGCGACCCTAAAGCAAATGAACAGCTCACTTTCATTACAAATTCCGACAACAAACATACACTCACATACATATACAGAGAGACAGAGAGAGAGAGACACTTACACACACATACATACACTTTCACACAGACAGAAGAGAAGTTAGTGCTTATAACTGCAGACAAAGTTTGTCAGCTCGCATTACGCGTACAAACAACGGACGGTAAAAGCACACTCACACACACATGTACACATATATTTTCACTTACACACTCACACACAGTCAGATTGGCTGGCTAAGCAAAATATGACAAAAACAAAAATGGCGCCATCAATGGCGACGATGATGTGCAGCAGGATGTGGAGAAGTTGTGCAGGACATATAGATAGAAGTGAAGAATAAAGAAGAAAAAGAAGACGCAGAAAGCGCTGTCATTGTGAAATTATTGACTCATACTTTCTCTTTCTCTCCCTCTCTCTCAAGTTGTGTGTTTGCATGTGTGAGGTTTATCAATAAATATTTGTTGACACTGACAGAAGACAGACTATCTGAAGGAAAAAGTATGTGAATAATTATGGTAATTGTTGATAATCAGTCTGAAAGATGAAAATGAAAGACAAAATTATAAGATATGGGGTATTTATTGGGAAAGATTTTTTTAGAGTTTATAAAAAAAAGTTTATTTAAATTGAAAAATTGCTTTCTTTTGAAAGTTCAACATTTAATGCGCTAACTAATAAATAGATATAATGCTTTCAGGCCCGATAAATTATATTATTTAATTTATATCATCTGTAACAAGACTCATCAATATAATATAAGCTAATTAAAAGATGAACTTTAATACGGACAGAGCGCTAGAGCTTAATAAAACTGCATCCTTTAGTAAATTGAAGGAAATCAATATTAAAATTATTACTTTTATTTGGATAAAATTTAGTTTTTCTTTATTTATTTTAAGTGGCCCTATTGCTGTCAGTGGAAAAAATTTCTTTAAAAATTGAAATTTAATGTGATAAAAAACTTTACTGCTTTCTGAAAATATCAATATTACATAAATGAAAATATGTTTATTCAGTTTTTTTATGTAAACATCAATGAAATACCTCTTTCCCCGTTCAGATTAATCAATATGGGAATGTGTATTCTTGAAATACGAATGCTTACTAAACCATCTACACTCGTAGTGTTTCCATCATCATATGTTATCGTTGTAGCTGCTCTCAGCTGACCTTACAAAAGTCATTTAGGCCTTGTAAGTGTGCTTTAGCTAAGAGTAGGGGCTTGATGATTTTCGTAGCTAATGGCGATAGCAATGAAAAAGTTGTTTTGCCTGAAAACAGAAGACAGAGAATCTAAAGTCTCTTTACATAATACTTGGACTTGTGTGATAATAATGAATGTGTTAATGCCTTGACCAACTCAATACAGGCAATCTAAAATTTAAGAATATATATATAGTTCTTAAATAATATTGATTTTAGATAAATTTTATAAGAAATTCAAAATGTATAAAAATTAAATTGAACTCGGATTGCAGTATTTAGAGTCCTCAGTGCTCACCATTACACTATTGAACCGAACATATTTTCTGTGAATTCCAAACATATATAAGATATCAATACAAGAATATGTTTTCATAATTGAATTAGTTACACTTTAAGCAAAAGTTCATGTGTAAAATGTGTCCTTACGATAGCATTTTCACTCTCATTATATGTTATTGTTGCAGCTGCTCTCAGTTGACCTTACAAAAGTCATTTAAACGTATTGTAAGTATGCTTGAGAGTGAGGCTCTGATGATGTTGCTAGCTAATGGCGATAACAATGAGAAAGTTGTTATGGCCTGAGTACAGAAAACAGAGAAAAGAACGTCTCTTTACATAATACTTGGACTTGTGTGCCATTTTCTGGGTTCGTAGCTTTCATTGCAATTTCTTGGCTCGATTCCATTGGATGAGTGTTATAAATTTTGGCAACGAGCTTTAATCCAAGGCAACCTCCCACGCCTTATTTCAATTCACCCAAGACTCCCTCGGAGGCCTTTGGCAAAGCTGTCGAAACTCATTTGTAAGCCACAAAAATGGGCAACGTCTACGACTACAGCCTGCAAAATCATATTTTCAACTTGGTTTTCAGTTTGTTCGCATTTTGTTTCTCTTTTTAATTCGTAACTTTTGCAAAGCCGACGCTTATTTGGGCCGCACAGTTGCCAATCTACAGCAGCCATAGATATGCATAAAATATGCCAAAACTTTCGACAACAACTTTTTTAATAAACTTGAAAACGAAACTACACGAAACAAAACAAAACACGTGCCGAATTCGCGATGATTTAGCAGCAAAATAATTGTTTAAATAAAATATAAATACAATTCAATAATTTAAACGTCGCGTAAGTTCAACAACGAATTGCAGATATATATAGCTAGATATATATACAACAATGTGGTCGCCCGAATCGGAGATAAATTCCATTGCCATGGCAACTACAATGCGGCACTCGCAGTCTTCGTCCTCAGGTGAGTTAGCTTGGCCAAAAGGAAAAACTTGCCACTCCTTGGGCCAATCAAATGCAGAAACTTGAACGTAAATTTACAATTTTCCTATGGATGCGCTTTTGCTTCTTGCGGATAAACGTGGCAAACGGAACGTATGCGCAATGTTGCAATCTGCTTCTCCATCTCCCTCTTCCCTTCCTCGCTCTCTTTCGAATGATGGGCTTGCCTCTTTTGCCTTGAACTTTTCGCGCACGATTAGAAGAACGGAAAAAGCCTTGACTAAATTTGAGAACTCAAAGTCGAGTTCACTTTTAATTCAACTTTAGGTCAAGTGCTGATCAAAAATAAATACTCATTCATACTCGCTCCTACTCATAGTCTGAGTGCGAGTACTCTTTGAATGCCAGTGACATTATTCACCGCGTGATCAAATTGCGAATGTTAATGGGCGGCAAAGTGCCGTTATGCACGTAATCTCTAAAATGTCGACTACATACATACAAGAATTTAGTACGCATACAGCACTTGACATTCAAATAGATACACTAATACCTTGCTAGATTTGTCTCCATTGCAAAATACAAATATCAAATGTTACAAGCTCTTGCTTAATATAATAGATAGATAGATGAATGACTGTAAGAATCTTTGAGATACCATCATATACATATATTTATAAGAGCGCCGAATAATGATAACACTAATCATGTTAAATATCTTAAATTGACTGAATCATGGGCATAGATAGGCAGTCAAGTGGACACGACTTTTTATTAAAATATCAAATACAGTCGAAATTCCCTAGCTCGAATTACCATTATCCATAAAAACAGTTCGAATTATGGAGACTTCGACCTATGGTATTCTTTTTTTTTTAAGTTAAGTATAGAAAGGCCCTCCGCGGCACGCAGCATAACTGGTTAAAGATTGGATCAAAAAAAAATTCTCCTAATCTACATGATTATAGCTAGTGAAATGTTCATTTTGTTTTTGGCAAAGATGTGAAAAAAAGTTAGATTTTCGGATCAATAAACCGACACGTATATTTAAAATCGCCAAATTATTTTATCGAAAATTCCGTACGATGTTCACTGCGTATTGGCATCCTTCAGATGTAGCCAAAAACGCAAGCAAAAATATTGAACACCGTTCGAGCTCTAGTGCCGCATTCCAAAAACGTATTTCGAGAAAAACGCATTTGAAAAGAACAGCGCGCTTTGCACTGCAGGGACCGGTGTTTACGTTTGTGCTCATATTTTTGTAACTAATTGGAAATTCGTTTTGAAACTTAAGCTACATATTCTAGACGAGTTGAACTATTTTTTAAGCCAATAAAAATAGAAAATTCTACAGTGGTGTTACCCCTTAATGTAGAATATATTCATACAGTGATGTGATATTCTGGCTGGGCATAGTTCCTTGTGTCAGTCCCAAAGCTGTGCCACTCATTTCCTATTCATCATTTTCTACAGGGTATAGAAATAGGCATTCCTATTGGAATGCCTATGGCTGTATGTCCTTCAATTTGCACCGTACTCGCCAGCACACGTCACATAAATATACATATGCCCATGTATGGATACGTATAAATGTGTATTTGTACATGTGTGTGTGTTTTTACACACACTCACACATATAGGCACAAATATGCATGGAGGTTCAATTTCAAATGCCAAAATGTTGCAGCTTCGTTCGTGCAAATTTGTTTATGCGAATTCACATTTTGTCATACACGTGTGTGAGTGTGTGAGAATGTTTGTGAGTGTGTGTGAGGAGTGAGAGTGAGTGTGTGTGTGTGTTTGGACAAATGTATGCCATTTAACGACAGGGACCACATTTATTTTGCGGACATTAATTGCCAGGCCGGGCTACCACAGTCATGTTGCAAGCATAGCCAAAGTACGGGTATGTGGCAAGTGTTGTTGCCACTGCAGCACATACATACATACATACAAACATTGATCCGCATCCGTGTGCTGGTTGAGGTAACAGAAACGCGGAATGTTTGCTGACCAATGCCAAAAGTGCAACATTAATACCCTGGCATTATGGCTTGAACCCAAATTAAGTTACTTCTATGTGCGGCTTTATCTCTTTCTCTCTGTCTGTCTCTTTTTATCGTATACAGTTACGAGTACTTTGTGTGACATTATGTGGGCGCCATTTAAGTTGCAAATTGGATTTTGGGCTTAACGAACATCTGCTCAATTAAATAGCAAGCCAGAAATCAAATAATCCTCGTTAAATGCAAATTATATTCCATGCACACAACAATTGCAGACACTGTGATTATGCTCATGCATCGCCGGGTTTTAAATTAATGAATAAATAATGGAATTTATGCATTTTGTGTGTTGGCCCAAACATCCCACGGGAAGTAGGTTAAACTCCTCTTCTCTATCTCTCTGCCGTTGTTGTTCACATTATCCAACACAACGGACAGCACATGGAGGAGAAGGAAGAGAGCAGAGAGAAGAACCGATAAAGGAGAACCGAGAAACGACCCTTGTTGCAGTCGCATTACTCGTAAATTTAAAACACCGCAATCTGAAATGCATATTCATTTTAGCTGCAGCGCTTTCTCTGTATATAAGGCATATATATTATATGTAAATGTGGCCTACGAATACATAAACAACTATATAAACGTTAAGGATGAAGTGAGAAGTGAGCTTTAAGCAGGGATTTTGTAAATTAATGCCATGAAGCCAGAAGTATATCTGGAAATTGTTGAATGTAAATCTTACGCTCTTTAAAAGTGCAGTTTTAAACTTTTTTTAAAAGTTATATTCTATACAATATCCCCGCCGGTTCAAAAATTACTCTATAACTAAAAGTTGAATGTAAAAATGTAAAAAGACTAGTCAAATCATTTTCAAAATTCCTAGATAACCGTCTAATAACTGTCTATAAATAAAATAAGTAAGGTACATTGCTGAAAAATTTACATTTTCAACCTTTAACTTAAATTAATGGTGGAAAAAGTTACTTTCCATTACCAAAATCAATTCTTCCAACATCAATTGGCATTGTCTAAAAACTTAGTGTTTTGAATTTTTAGATTAGACGGCAAAGTCCCTAACTTCAAAAGCTTAAAAAGCGAATTTAAAAATCTATTTGAAATAAAGTAAAACAAGTTTGTACATGGGCTAATTGCGCAAGTGGTTGAATATCTTGTGGTTTGTGTTTACATTGTTAATACAGTAAGTGAGTATAAGTCTCATTTAGTTTAAAGGGCTTGTGCAAATACATATGTCTTAGACACATTTCATTACTTTTAGCTTCCTTTTGAGTAGACTTTGCTACGTTTTCATCCAGTTTTAATGACCCTCAGTTGTCTTGATAAAACTTTGCATAAGTTGTATTATTTGAATTAATTTACGCACTGTGAAAAGTCAAATTGGAATCCTCTGTATGTATTGGCCATTCATTTTAACATAATGTACGAAAAGTTGGCTTATTATGGATTATTATGTGACTGGGAATGGGAATGTGGCAGGCTCGTTGACAGTAATGGGTCCATGTTGCACGTTGCACGGTGATTGGGACATCGAAAGCCAAGCAGAGGTTTACGTGATGTGGCAAGTGTGTCCGCATGCCACACACCACACATACATGCATATATGTATGTGTATATATACTAGGCAAACATTGGCCAACAGAACCACAAAAACGTAAAAGGGAAGCAGGGAAAGTAAACCCGGCAGAAGGCGAAAAGGTAAACTGACAAAAAAAGAAAAAAGGAAGAAAACTTGCAACGAGTCTACCCAAAATGCAACAGCTGCTGTCGTTGGCAGCGCTTGTTTAAACGGTTGAGGTTGAAATGGCTAAAAAGACGTTGCACGTTGCACAGGATGGAAATGAGGAATGAGGAAGTTGCCTGCCACCAGCATGTCTAGCTGCTCGTCTTGTCTTCCTGAGATTCCAACAACGACATCGTCATCATCATCATCATCATCATTGTTTTCCTCATCATTATTCCCTTCCAGCTGTCTAAGCAGCAGCATCATTTGCAGGCAATTGCAGGAGACAATTTGAATGAATCTCAAGTTGCAGCTGCTCTTAAACATTTATCCCAAGTGGAAATGCTTTCAAAATTTATCGCATGCCTTTTTTGCATAAAATTACATTGAGCAGCTTGATTGACTGAGTGATTGGCAATCAACGGCCGTGTTCACCAGAACTAATCAATCAGTAATCATGTATTTTGTTTGTTCGATAACAAAGCATCACATCACAGAATTTCAGCGTACTATTTTTGTGATGAATTTTCAGTCATCATACATCACAAAATTTGAAATCATGATTGCTAATCACTGCATTTCACCAGAATAATCATGCAAATTTCATCGATTTTCTGTTGTCGATTTGTTCTGGTGAACACGGCCAACGTATAGAATTCTAGGCAATCGCTTCAATTTATGAGTTGGAGTATTTTATATAGAAATGAATGTCAAACTCAAAAATATCAGTCAGTTAATATTTAACTGAGCTATGGTCCGATTTATCAAAAGTCCTGTTTAATTTTTTTCTAAACGGTTTATTTTAATTTGACATAAATTTGTATTCGATTTACATCAAATCTCTCTCCGATAGTTACAAAGACCTAAAGTCCTTTTTTTTAAAATAAAAGTTTACATATTTGTTTTGTATTTTATAACTAAGATAAAAATCTTCCTTCGTAGAGTAATGCAAGTCGTATTTAATATGTCATCAAAACAATTACTTAACTAACTGTATTTAATTTGCAGTGCTTAATTAAGTTTGAAGAAGTAGAACAACTTTTGTTGTACCAGTATTTATAACAATTCCAAAAAATAGTTTCCTCTTATTGTTCATTTTAGGTCTGGAAATTTCTTTAAATCGACTGTAAATATTTTTTGAACATGTTCTTCTTCTTCGTCGTCTTTAAGGTATTCAGTTGGCGCTTTAGCCCAAGCTAAGCTCCATCAGAAAGTTAACCAGTCAAGTTCTGCTTGCATCCGCCGTAACTCGTACTTCAGACACAGATTTATTCTAAATTGCGAAATTTACACTGAAGGCAACAGTGGCAGCGGTGGGAGAGAGAGAGGGGGGGGGGTTGAGGCAACTCAATTGTTGGGAGAATACGCTCGAGAGCCCCAAAAGCACTTTATGCTTGTGTGGCGCCCACGTTGCGTATACGTAATTCGTGGAAAGGCTGTTGTCAAAGTGGCATTTGAATTTATGCCGCCACTTGTAGCAAGTGTGGCAAGGTAGCCCTGCTGCAAGCTGAAGAGCACACACACACACACACACACACTTAAAATTAAATATTGAAATATTTTGTGTCGTGTTGCAACTGCCGCAGATTGTTGCAGATTTCCAGCATGAAATTATTATGACCAAAATAAAATGTGCAACGTTTAAAAGGGAAAAGGTTGCTGAAATATTTGCAGGGAGAATTCAAGCAGCTTCCCAGAGAGAAAGAGAGAGAGAGAGAGAGAGCAGGAGGGAGGGGGAGGGAGAAAGAAGGCCACCCAATGACCTCGTCAGCTGGCAATTTTATCATTTTTCACTTTGACAAACAAACACAAAAGCGAAACAAACTCAGGGTTGTCCTGGGGCATGAAAGATGTGGCAAGGAGGCAAGAAGGGACAAAGCCTGGCATCGTTTGCGCTTTGTTATGCTCGAGTTAATCGCCGGGTGTCCCTCTCACCTCCCTCGTTGCCAGCAAGCCTTTCAAGTGACGATCGAATGCCATTCAAAAGCGAGATTTACTAGAAACAATCGATAAAAACTTAATGTGAAAAACAAACTCAGAATGCAAGGAAAAGGATAGAAAAGGGATAGAAATCGGATAGGAATCATATAGGAATAGGATAGGAATACGATAGGAATAGGATAGGAATAGGATAGGAATTGGATAGGAATAGGAATAGGATAGGAATAGGATAGGAATAGGATATGAATAGGATAGGAATAGGATATGAATAGGATAGGAATAGGATATGAATAGGATAGGAATAGGATAGGAATAGGATAGGAATAGGATATGAATAGGATAGGAATAGGATAGGAATAGGATAGGAATAGGATAGGAATAGGATAGGAATAGGATAGGAATTGGATAGGAATAGGAATAGGATAGGAATAGGATAGGAATAGGATATGAATAGGATAGGAATAGGATATGAATAGGATAGGAATAGGATATGAATAGGATAGGAATAGGATAGGAATAGGATAGGAATAGGATATGAATAGGATAGGAATAGGATAGGAATAGGATAGGAATAGGATAGGAATAGGATAGGAATAGGATAGGAATAGGATATGAATAGGATAGGAATAGGATAGGAATAGGATATGAATAGGATAGGAATAGGATATGAATAGGATAGGAATAGGATATGAATAGGATAGGAATAGGATAGGAATAGGATAGGAATAGGATATGAATAGGATAGGAATAGGATAGGAATAGGATAGGAATAGGATAGGAATAGGATAGGAATAGGATAGGAATTGGATAGGAATAGGAATAGGATAGGAATAGGATAGTAATAGGAAAGGAATATGAATCTTAATACAATGCCAATCTTAGCATAACTTTCATTCTTTCTTTTACCCCGTAGTCCACCTGTTTCCACTTTGCCTGTTTTGTGCTTACCTTGAGCAAACATGACGGCGAAGCGCTTTAAATATTAATAGGAAAATGATGACAAAGAGGCGCTGCAATAATGGCGGCCTATTAGGCCGAGTTTTAGGCTCCCTTTGCGCACTTAAATGACGGCAAACATTTGCCCAGCTCTTGGCCAAGTTAAGTTCAGTTGTGTTGTTAATGAGCTAGCAAATAAAGGCAGTTTTGACTTTAATGCCAAAATTGACAAGGTCGGTGTTGAAATTTCTACAATTTCTCCTCTGTTTCTCACTCTACACACACACACACACGCACACTCGCATGGCTCTTTTGCGTTTGTCGCCCGAGGATGCAGGAATGAGCAAGGAACTGATCCTGTTGCAGGCCCGCGTCAATTTGCAATGCTTTCTACCGTGCTTTAAATATGACATCGTCCTCCTCTTGTACAACATTCAAGTTTGCTGGCCCCTCAATAGTCCGACTCGAAAGGTTCTGCCCGTTGCCAACCTCAAGTTGTGTTTTGGCCCTACAATTGGTGAGTCTACAATACGCAAAGACATCGAACTTCAAATTTTATAGGAAAATGTATTAATCAAAAAATTCCAATGGGAAAGTTTTCATAAAGAAGTTTCCATCCATAAATTATTCGATAGGTGTCCATTGTAAAGCATCAGTTGTAAAGCATCAGATGAACTTGTTTAATCGAGAAGTTTGAAACAATAAATCTTAATCAGAAAGCTCTTATTTCACAGCTTTAATCGAAAAACTAAAAATTGATAGCTTAAATCGGGAAGCTCTTATTTGATATTTTTGATCGGAACATTTTTATTGAACAGTAACAAAATTAACGTTTCAAGCGGAAAGCTTCAATTGGAAATCATCCATGGAGAATCAGTGTCAATTCTATATTTAATCGGAAAGTTTTAATCAGAAGATTGTAGTTTTGAGACTTAAATCTCGAAATTTCATTAATTCGTTTTGATTTTTTTTGTATATTAAAAAGAATGTTTCAATCAGATATTTTGTTTTAGAAAAATGAAATTAAAAAGATTTAGTCTTTAAGTTTTGACTTGAAGTTATCTATAGTGATTTTTAGTAAAAATGTTAGCAGAAAAGTGGCATTAACTCCATAGTCATTTTAGTTCTATCCCACTCGAAGAGAGGCTCTTTCCCTCTGTCTGTCTCTGTCTATCTTGACATTTCCGACTCCACGTCATCGTTATGCGAGACCGCGTGTTGACCTTCAAAAGGCATTTTCATTAAGCAAACTGGCATTTTCCTTCAGGTCACCCTTCTTCCGCTCTCTCTCCCTCTCACTCTCTCTCTCTCCCTCTCACTCTCTCTCTCTCTCTCTTCCACCTCCCCGTCTCACTCTCTCCCACGCATCTGACTTTTGTTTGTGTAATTAAAGACGATTACCAATTCTCGGTAAGCAATTGGCAAAAAGGGCCAAAAGCGCGCTGCCAACTCCATTAAATATGCAATGAAATTGCTTTAATTATACACACACACACCCACACACATACACACACATACGTGGTCTTATTCGTATTTAACCGACATTGAAAGTTGCCTTTTCATTGTTTGCACTTTCCATTTTTCAGTCCATTTTCAAATCGGTTTCAAAATCAACGAAATCCAAACGGAAGTTGTTCGTTTCGCCGGAAGGCTATGAGAGAGAGAGAGAGAGTGAGCAAAGAATTTGGAAAGAGAATAAGGGGTGAGGGAGTTACTTCTAAGCGCGTTAGAAATGAAAGAAATTGGTAACGAAACGAATTCGTTTTCGAATGTCGGACACGCAAACCTGGCATTGGCTCTGTGTGTCGGCGCTAAATAACGATTCTACAGTACACACTCACTATATAGTATTCGCTTATGCATACATATGTACATGCTTAGTGCAAGGACGGCGGGGGGTTCCATTTTACTCGTTTGTGGCTTGAGGATGGCATGTGGTTGCCACAGCTGGTTGCCATTACTGGAGCTGTCAAGAGAGGAGTTGGCAGGAGGGGGAGACTAAAAGTGGGATAGAGAGAACAGAAGCTAGACTGTTGAGCTTATTGTTGAGCAGTGTCGTTTATATATTATTGAATACTTTTACTACTTTCCCTACATTTTATGTTTAAGTTACTCAGGGTAGACAGACGGAGAAATCTGACTACTTTTATTACAGCTATTCCATCTTTTATTACTAATACCACAGAAGGAAACTAAAATTAATAAATACCAATACTACTTTTACTACTGTCATTACTACAGTATTGCTACTACTAATAGAACTTTCTACCTTTCAGTTCGAAATTAGACATTAAATATTCTTTTTTAAATCAATAATTTTAAGTCCAAGTTCTTAAATTAATTTATATTTTATATTATATCCTTTGGTCGATTCCAAGTGCTACAAGCAAACGCTTATTATTTAAGGCACTAGTCACTATTGTTGACTGCTTTAATTTTCATTTTTTAATGAATAAAAAACTAAATATTAAATAGGTAACTATCACTACCATTTCTACTACTATTATTACTACTATTAGCAAATAGTATTACTGCAATTATTTCTAGTACAACTAGTAATTACTACTACGATCTCTACTACTATTTTCAAATACTACTAACACTATCCTTACTGCAGTTTTAAGCTACTACTACTATTTCTACTACTACAAGTAGATGCTTCCACTTCTACTTTTCTGCTACTACTTTTATCTATGCATATATTTGGTAACTATTTTTAGACTCGCCTTCCCTTTGCCTGGAGACCCGTTTGTAAGAAAAACAAAACGAAAAGCAAACAACCGCGAGAATAGTTGAACCCAGTTACGTACAATACCTCCCGGGAGGCTCAATCCAAGCGTTTTCTGCCACCAAACGGAGGCAACTACCGCAAACCGAAAGTCAACTCACAATTCGAGAAAACAGTGCGAAAGGCAAGTAGGGAAATATTTATATAGTTTAGATGGTAGCGAGCGATAAGCATATGCGACGTATCCTGCGGAGTAGGTGCGGTTCGGGGCGGGGCGGGGAGTTAAGTCCTCAGTAAAGTCATAAAAATTGAAATATAATTGATTGGCGTTGTCGTTTGTTGTTCAAGAACGAGACGAGTCGAGGAGAGGGGCATTGACGTAGTCGCCTGCTAATATTATTTGGCCTGTAATTTTAGACACCATAATAAATTGTGGGGGAAGGGAGGGAATGTGAAGAGTGGGGGGGGCACCTTGGCAACGAGGATGTCATGGTAAAAGTTTTGAATTTGTTGCCACAAAACTTTGATCATTTAACTCAATTAGTCCAACGCGAAAAAGCAAAAGTTTTCAGGATTCATCTCTTTCGCTTTATGAAGTAAAAATAACTACATCGAAAATTCGAAATACAGTCATCGGCATAAATATTTTGACAAAACTAAAGTTAAATCTATGTACTTATATTTTGAGCTTATTTCATTATCAATTGAATTTGAATGAAAATTCAAAATTTTCAATGTGTACAACTTATGAGTAGATGAGTAGATTTAACTTTAGTTTTGTCAAAATATTTATGCCGATGACTGCAGAATTAATGAATGAAATCTAATTGAGTAAATAAAAGTGCTATGCACAAAGCTTAAAACAATGATTTATTTAAAAGTACGCGAGCATTTAATATTTACAATCACGTTTTCTTTAAAAAACATTTTAACATTTCGATTTAAAACTCGATGAATAACGTGGATTAACAACACAACTGCCGTTTTCCGCTTGCAGGCATATCATCGCTGTCAAGCTCCGGCGATCCGGAGCGTCTGCCGGAGCTGCCGCCGGGGGACGAGCAGCGTCTGCAACGGGCCGCGCTCCACTTGCAGCAGAAGCTCATTCTGCGCGAATGGCTGAGGGAATACCGCATGCAGCATCATTATCAACGGCTGCTAGCGGTTGAGGTGGCCTCGCTGGAGGACGTCTATTGGCTGGAGGACTCGCGGGCCAGCAAGATACTCGGCAAGGACTGGCAATTGTGGTCGACGGCGCGTCAGGGATTGCCCACATCGAAGGCACAGCTGGACGCGTTGAAGGCCCAGTTGTGGTCAACGGTGGTCAAGTCGAGTCAGCATCAGGACGCCTGGACATGGGGTGGCATGCTGGTTGTATCCGTTTCCGTTGCCGGACTCGTTACACTCGCCGCCATGACACAGCCATCGTTGGCACCCGAGGCACGGCACTCGTTGCTGCAGTATGTGACCGGAAAATATCTACTTCCGGCCAACTGTAAGGTGCAATGGGACTGGAAGGATCCGGTTCGTGTCGGCGACACCATGTGCTTTGTGGTGCGTTTCTTTCAGCGCAACGGACAGCCTTATCCCATCTGTGATACGGACCAGTTCTTTGTCGAGGTCACCGAGGGCACCCGCAAAGTGGTCACCATCAGCGAGCTCGGCTCCTCCACGGATCCCAATAATGCCAACATTGCCAAGGTCAAGTTCACAGTACGCACTGCCGGACAATACAAAATCTCCGTTCTGATCGGGGCCAGTCACATTGCCGGCTCCCCGTTTCTGCGCAACTTTCTGCCCGGCGCCATCGATGCCCGCCGATCGCGGTTCATACGTCCGGCCAGCACGGTCATCTGCTGCGCCAGTGCACCCACTTTGATGCACATCGAGCCCAGGGACGAGTTCGGCAATGCCTGTCTCTTCGAGCAGTCCGACGATGCCCTCAAGGTGGGTATTAAATGAGCCATCCATTCTTATTCCTCACTAACTTGCTCTACCTTCCGCTCTCTCTGTTATAGGGCTATCACGTCGCCATCTATGATCTGCATGGCGTGGCCGTTGAGAAGCTTCAACACGCCATTGCCTTCAGCTACGATAGTGTCAACTCACGCGTCTCGGTCACAGCTCTCTTCCCGGAGCCGATCTGTCTGCGCGCCGTCATCAGCTATCGGGATCAGCAACTGCCAAATGGTGACTTCGATATCATCGTCCTGAGCAGTAAGTGGATAATCACCGATGAATTCAAGAACATCGATATTTTTTTATCTAAACTGACAATATTCTCCGACAATACCAAACATTTTCCTGCAGTTGCAAGAATAACAGAAAGAGCTCGGAGAGACAAATAGGTCTCTCCACAGAAAAAAGTCTAGGATTCCGGGATAAAATCAAATCCAGACGGAATCAAAAGTTCGATAGTTGCCGAATTTCTAAAATCAATTCGAAATACTTGTTCAAGTACGATTTTTCGATTCCTCTTCCTCAAATATTTTGTTTATCAGAGAAATCAAATGTTTAAGTCCTTTTTGTCTTTTTAATGTTAAGTTCTGTCATCTTATCCGCATATTGTGTATTTTTATCCATAATATTTATCCTGAATACATTCTTAAAAAAAAACATACAATCTATTGTACAATGAAGAGATTTAAATCTTAGAATGATTTCTTTCTTCTGTATACTTGTCGACTCCTGCACGTACTCTTAATCATCCATATCACTTTATTTATTTTATTTATTATCAACTAAGAGCCGTTGACCAATTAACGTAAAAAATTAAAGTATAAGTTTATTCATATAATATAAAAATTAAAGTAAATAATTATAGTTATATTTAATTTGAAACTGAAAAGATAACAAGTTAATTAAAAAAATTAAGAATTGAAAATGTGGTGGTATAAAAACCAAATTTTTAAATGATCCAACATACATTGCAAGGATTGGGAAAAACCCAATCAGATCAAAAAGTGTTAGTAAGAAGTAATAATTAGTGATATTAATTAGCGATATTACAAGTATAAGAATTATTAAGGTTAGGGATTTCTAGAAGGGAAGAGGCAAAGGGCGGAAAAGTTCGAAAATTGTTTCAGAAATAATTTTTACGGTTGTTAACTTACGATTACCGAATGTTTCAGTCGAGTTAACTTGATAAAAGCGTTTTTAAGTAACTGCTGTTAAAAAAAAAACTGGTTTCTTGGCTCACTATTTCCCTGTACCACTCCAAACTGTTACCTTTTGAAGGTCTATCCTGAAAACGCGAAAGCACAATCCCATCTTTTAAGGGAGTTTCAAACAAAATAAACCATACCTATTTTCTGTATCGGAGAATAGAGTTGTTTTTACTATAAATTAAGGCAGATCCGCTCTTGTTTGATCCTTAAGAGTTTTCAGTTGACAAGTATATAGGTTTATTCTACTCTTTCCTTAATCCTTCTTAATAATTGCTTCTAACATTGCTTTCGGCTTTCAGATAGCGACACAACGTTGGTGCACAAAAATATTGCCTCGCGGAAGCACAATATTTGCTACGAGGCGAAGCTGCTGAGCATCTATGGGTCGACTAAGGGGAAGCCCCGCAAGGTGATGTGCTACGTGGGACCGAAACAGGTGAGTATCCGATAAAGGATAAATGATTCAATTGTGCGAAATGTTGAGGCACAGAACTCGTTGATCTTTCAGGTGACGATCAAGGAAATGATATTGAAATTCATTCCCAAACGCATTGCGACCTTTCGCCTTTGTCCGTCGACCAAGTTCCATTTTCTGCCTCAATTGGTGTCACAGCTGCATGGACCCGTCTTTGTTATAGATGACGGAGCTCAGCCCAGAATAGAGTTGGCTTCCAAGGATCGCAATATCATTGCTGCGACGTTTACACACTTTTTGCTGAAGAACATTGGAGGATCGGAGACATTCAAGGACAAACAGGACTTTTTCTATCACGAAGTGCGCAAATTTCATGCCAGCTATTATCATGAGAAAATGGCATTAAAAGTGCATCGCGAGAAGATCTTGGAGAGCAGCATGAAGGCCACAAAGGGTTTCTCCGTCTCCGACTGGTGCGGCAACTTTGAGGTGACCTTCCAGGGCGAACAGGGCATCGATTGGGGCGGTTTGCGTCGCGAATGGTTCGAGTTGGTCTGCAGCGCATTGTTCGATTCCCGAAGTGGACTCTTCTGCACATTCCATGACAAGCATCAGGCCCTGGTGCATCCGAATCCCACACGGCCGGCGCATCTCAAGCTCAAGTACTTTGAATTCGCTGGCAAAATGGTGGGAAAGTGTCTCTTCGAAAGTGCGCTCGGAGGAAGCTATCGACAGTTGGTGCGAGCGAGATTCAGTCGCTCCTTTTTGGCCCAGCTCATAGGGCTAAGAGTGCACTACAAGGTATGTTCAAATCTCTAATTTTCTTCAACCATTAATTCACGTTTCATTCCATTTCTTTAGTACTTTGAGCAAGACGATCCAGATTTGTATCTGTCCAAGATTAAGTACATACTCGACACGGATCTGGATGGCACGGACACCTTGGATCTGTACTTTGTGGAGGAGGTCTACGATGCCAGCGGTCAGCTGAGCAAGACCATAGAGCTTATACCCAACGGTGCCAAGACGCGGGTGACGAATGCCAGCAAGAATCAGTATCTGGACGCTTTGGCCCAGCAGCGTCTCTGTAATAGCGTCAAGGATGAGGTGGATAGCTTTCTAAAGGGTCTAAACGCCATCATTCCGGACAATTTACTAAGCATTTTTGATGAGAACGAACTAGAGGTGATTATTGTTTATTTAATGATGATTAAATCAGGTATAGCAAAAAAAGAGTTATGGACTCAAATATCTGGATGAATGGTAAATTCACAGATATGCCATATTTGGGTGCCTCATCCTTCAAATATCGTTTAAAAATAACGGAAAAACATTTTTCCCAATTTTCCCCATTTTTCCAATTTTTTTTTTGCAATTTTTCTAAATTTTTGCGATTTTTCTTAATTTTTTTTAAAAAAAATGATTATTGGAAATCTAAATATTTTTTTCCTACAATTACTTAACACCACCGAAAAATGTATATTACATTTAATTTTCATTGTTAATTAAAAAATTTTTCGCTATCCCTAGTATTTTCAATGCTAGTGAAAATTCCATTTCCATGCCAATGAAATGACAAATTGATTAAAACAGTAGTTAACTAGAAACAACTCTGCTTATAACATAAGCTTGTATGCATAAAGATAGTTTTCAAATTATTATTCAATAGAACACCTTTTTTCTAAAGTTATAAAAATAAAAGAAAACATCCAAATTCAATTTTAAAAGTTAAATGAAAGAAATTTTGTTACTTAATACAACAAGTATTATTAGATCAACACAATATGAAAGATAACTTCACATCTCAATTATAATAATAAAGAATAAAAATTTACTTTCTTTTAGGTAAATTTTTAGTTAATATAGTTTTGGAGATATATATTTTTTCTTTTTAATTTCTCATAAAATTCAGTAATTTTTACCTACTTTATATAAAATATAATAATATTTTAAGCATTGTCTCTCATTCCTTTTGTAGCTGCTCATGTGCGGCACTGGGGAGTACTCCATTAGTGACTTCAAGTCCCATCACATTGCCAATGGCAACTCGGCGGAGTTTCGCCGCGTGCTCGCCTGGTTCTGGGCGGGCGTGAGTAATTTCAGTCAGACGGAAATGGCCCGCCTGCTGCAGTTCACCACAGGATGCTCCCAACTGCCGCCTGGTGGGTTCCAGGAGCTCAATCCACAATTTCAAATAACAGCTGCGCCAACGTTTGGCAATTTGCCCACAGCGCATACCTGGTAAGTAGAAATAACTATTACCTGATTATCGGGGATCTCACTCACTTAACTTTAATATATTTGCACAGTTTTAATCAACTTTGCCTGCCTGATTACGAGAGCTACGAGCAATTCGAGAAATCGCTGCTGCTGGCCATCAGCGAGGGCAGCGAGGGATTTGGCATGGTTTAAGCCAACTTTTCGATGGAATTTAATTAAGTATTTATATATAGGTATATATAGATATATTTTGAGTAGCCGCTGCAATTGTGTTCCTGCGCTTTCTATGTCATATTTTTAAGGATTCCACAAACATACATATTCAATAAGTATGCGTGATGATCAAATTTGTAAAGCTGAACAGCGTTTCTTTTGTTGCTTTCTATGTTGATATTGATTAAAAGTAAAAAGTGAAAGAAGACATAATTAAAAAAGCAACCAAGCAAAAGCAATAATTTAAAAACAAATAGCTCCTAAAGCAAAAGCATAGTTTTTAAACGAGTCAAAATGAAAAAATGAAAATATATCATCATCAAAAAGAATGTGATAATTGTATTATAATGTGTAATGCAAGTTAAAAGTAACAAAACCAAAACTCTTTTAAACTTACCAAAATGTAGCAACTAAATCAACTAAACAATGAAAACAAAAAAAACAAAACAAAACAAGATTTGTGTACTATAGTTAATTGCTTGCAATGCTGAGTACAAATTTTGCCCCGAAAAAATTCCCAAGGCAGAAGCCCCCAAAATAAAGTAAAACTATGTAGCATCTAGTATAAACTACTATAACAACCATAACTTATTATAAACTCCAAAATAATGTTAATATGCATTTCAACTAAAAATTTCGCAATTTGAATGAACTCGCAAACGATAAAATGAATTGATATCTAAATCTGGGTAAGCAATATTGATATTTATGTGAGTAAAATATTAAATGGTAGTTTTAAACTGTTGTTGAAAGCACATTGCTAAACCAATAAATTATATAATAAATAATAAGTAATAGTAACTGAAGTGTATGTATTTGATGCATTGGAAACATCAAGTTAAAGGTAATGATCTCAAATAAAATATATTATTTATTACGAGTAGAACAGAATTAAAATATAATTTTTTATTTCATTGCAAACTGTTTTTATATTTTTTGTATAACATAAATTAAGTGAAAAAATAGACATGGGACCGCAACCGGTTTACGGCTCGAAAATTAAAACTTATTGCCGACAATTAACGATTCAGAAACCCGTGCTGTAAGTGTCAAACAACTTTCTTCGGTCATGCTATAGGGTAGATTGTCGTCTATAAAAAAAACACCTTTTATTCAATGCACTTTATTGCGAAAGGTCGCGTTGTGGAAAGCAGTTTTCCCTTGCCTGACATAATGGTGACCAGCTAAGTGTCCAGCAAATATATAATTAACTAAGTATACTTGCATGTATCAAATGTCATCAGTTTCAGTCAAAGTAAAAAGTAAATCTACCGTATTTCCATTTCTCTTGCAGATTCGTGAGAGACATATTAAATAGAAAACAGAAATACACACCATAATGTCAATAAAAAACATTTGAGGTGGACTCGTGTGCCAGCTTTTTGTGGCATATTAATTTAAGCAATTATTAGATATTAATTAGAGTACGAGATTCATGAAAAGTTATGGTACATGAATGCAAAAGAAGCCGCTTCTGATTTTGTTTTGCCACATTGAAATTGAAGGAGAAAGTGGAATTTAGCCTAAAGCAGAGTTGTCAAAGTCGGTGCAAGAAAATCCACATCACTGCGGACGGCAGTCCGCGCTAGTGACGAAAGCAGCACGAAGGGTGCGAAAGGCGACCAGCAATATATACGGGAAGAATGGAAAATTTGCTATGACTTACAGTGGGTGATTGGGCCTCGCTAGCGGCATTTAATTAATAACTTCCTAACGAAAACAGATATCTTCAGTCGGTTTTTTTTCACTGCTCAGAAAAAAAATCATAAAATTTTATAGGATACAATTTTTCTTTTTTTAATTTTTTTTTTTATTTTCTAAAATTGTTTTTTAATTTTAACCCTTTTTTGTTTCTAATTTAATTTTTTTTAGCTGCATTAAACAATATAAAATTTTCCATGATCCATTGTGCTTCACAGCTCACAGCTGATGATCAGCTGATCGGAGAGCTTATAAAAAAGCTCCAAAAGTCTAATCAAAGTATCTGTTTTCAATTTGTGAAAAAAATGCAACGCTTTTTAAAATTTGAAAATTTGAATTAAATGCCGCTAGCAAGGCCCAATTGCCCACTGTGTGACTGTCCGATCAGGTCGAGTTATAAATCCGTCGAAAGGTATAGTTTTAACTAACAAAAGTGCATACTAAGACTTTTGAAAACTCAACTGAGTCATGAGATAAGCAAGTGTAAGTGGGAGGAGCAAAACTGAAATGATTGGAGCATATGGGACACTTGGATACTTTTGGTAAAATTTATTAATTTTTTACTATTCTAATCAAAAATAAGCGATGACACCTCGATCATGAAAACCCCATTAATGGCTTAAAAGAGAATTAGGTTTGAAATTTATAGTGGCATTCCATGAGATGAAAAGTCAGTTTATCTGTTTGGATCAAATCGTTGATGTAGCTTAAAAGTTTGAATGAGGACTTGTTACCGATCACAAATCTAAAAACTTTTGCTATACGACTTTTTCGAAAAAAAGTCTAGTTTAGCGGGAAATCGCGACATAATTATGGACGTAAATACATACATATGTAAATAGTTCTTAAATATAAAACAATATTAACAAAACAAATTCCGGGCATGTGAGCAAACTTAGTTACACATACTATATATGTATGTATCTCTGCCCAAGGGCAAAGCGTGCCAGCCTGTTAAAATACTCGTATATACAATCTTTATTATTCTTTTTTTTTCCTTCTTCACATTTCGCTTACATTTGCTCTATTTCACATTTGTCCATTCATAAATAAATAGTTCACAAGTGTATGCAAAACAACCAACAAAAACCAGCTCGGAAAAACCTATGAGCTTATTAAAAAAGTGAAACTCTAACTCTAAATATAGCAAAGCAAGTACCTGGAGTTGGAGTGTGGAGTGTGTGTTCTTTATGAACTGCCCTGGCATACATTTAAATAATAATAATAATAACATATTTATGTTGAGAGTATCTGAAACAGGCTTTAAAGGTTGTTCGCGCCAGTTTAGCTGGTAATTAAGACAGAGAAACTGCGACACAAGGTCTTTGACATACTCCACGCAGGTAGAACACAGCACAACTTTCTCGCTGACCTTTTCACACTTGAACAAAACGAACTCAACTGGGAAGCACTTACAAGTGCCATAAAAATACAAATATTGTCAATATTTATTTAAGTATACTTTAATTTTGTTACACTTGAATAAAAATAAATATTCGATCTGTCACACACTCCAGTCAAGTGGAATTCAGCACAGCTTTCATGATGATTTTTCCACTCTTAAATGAAAAGAATTGAATAAAAACATATGTATTATCATTATTGAAGTCAATTTATTTTTAATTTCGTCACACTTAAGTTAGAATAAATATCTTAGCAAACTAATCGAATATACATTTATCGAATGGTTATCGGCTCTCCCAGAGATTAGCCCGTGCACTTGCTAGCTAAGGTGCACATAAGAGTTCTGGGGCAGAACACTAGCGCCTTGGAGCAGGTCATTTTGTGACCTCTCATCTGACCCTGGTCGTTCTTGTAGCACACAAAGTAGCTGCTAATCGAGGTCTGATCTGGAATCTTATCGCCCTCCTTGCAGTAATACTTGCGCTTCTTTACAGATCCACTGTTGTTGTTGTTGTTGCTGCTGATGATGGGCGCCAAGGTGGGTGCGGGCGGTAGGGGGCGTGTCGTGGTGCTGGGCTCGGAATAGCTGATCATGTAGGAGTCCAGCATGTTATGCTCCATGCTGGAAGATGCCCCCAAACCAGCTGGTTCCTGAGAGCTGCCATATTGCTGCAGAAGATTCGCAATGCTCTGAGCCTTCAATGCCGCCTCCTGGCGTCGTTTCGCCTCTGCCAGCACCTTGAGCGTCTCCATCTGCTGTCGCCTGTTCTCATCGATGGAGTAACCATTGAATAGAGGCACATTGCCACACTGTGCATAGGTTTGGGCATCGCAGATCCGCGTCTGCTTGTTGAAGCCCGTGTAGGGAGGACAGGAATAGGACAGGACCTTGCCGTCCTTCTTGCTGCACACAAAATAGCGGGTGCAGTCCGTCTGATTGGGCTGCCGAACTCCCGCCTGGCAGGTGATGACCTCTACATTGCCCAGCTCCGACATGGCAGCCGGAGATTGGGTCATCAGGGGGAGTATGGACTTTTGAAAGACATCCAGGCTGATGAAGTTGCCATTGAAGTTGACCAGTTGTCCCACTGCCGATGGATACTTTGACTTCGAGGGCATCAGCGCGGGAGGGGAGGGGAGGCTAGGTGCCGTGCCCATTACCAATCCCGTGCTGAACATGCTCAGTCCGACATTACCCGCCGTATCGCTGTAGATGCTGCTGCCCATAGTCGGAGCTGGCCTGGCCAAGTAGGGAGACTTGAACTGATGATGATGAGATTGCTGTGGAGTGTGCTGAGAGTTTTGCTCGTTAGCCGCATTCTGGGACATGGTGTAGGTCTGCTCCACATACGAGCCAGGTGCTAACTGATTGCTCATGGAATTGCCGCTGCTGTAGGTCAGTACGTGCTGAGGAGGAGGAGGAGGAGTAAGACGATTCCCATTGCCATTTCCCATATAGTTGGCGTTAATTGGTTCGTCAGCTTCCACTTCCATGCTTTCGATTTTCTGTGAATTGGGTCGTATTTTCACCTGACCTGGCTCAAGTTGCGTCGGGAACATGCCCTGTGGCTGTCCCTGTTGCTGTCCCTGTGCCAGCCTGTCCATGACCGTGGGGTAACTCTCCGCCTGGAAGATCGAGTTCACATTATTCTCATTGAGATGCGGACTCGGAGTGTAATAGGTGGCGACTGTCGCCGGCGAGGGATGCACGGCAAAGGGACTCGGCGTTGTGTGGACAAACTCATTGGCATATGGAGCTGCATATTGTCCAGTATATTGATTGCTCACTGTCGTCACCGAGATGCTGGAACTCGGTCTGGCCGTCGTCATGGTGGCTATAAATTTATTGTAATAATTATTGCCATCAATTTGTTGATTATTATTATTTTGATCGTTATTATGCATTTTGTTGTTGCTGTTCTTGTCCAGATTGGGATAGAGTCCCAGACTGTGGCCATAGGTGTCGAGCACTTCCTTCTCTCCGGAACTGGTGCTCGACAAATGCACGGGAATCACATTGTTGTGTATAATTGTTGTCGTCGGTTGTTGCTGTTGTTGTTGTTGTTGTTGTTGCTGTTGCTGCTTCTTGTTCTTGTGATGCACGTAGTGCGTTCTTGGAGGAGGCAACTGCGAGTCGTAGCTCTGCATGGGATAGTACTGCTGGTAGGGACTGTTGTGCGGGGAGAGTATGACGGGTTGCAGTATGGGCGGGGCATAGTAGGCGCCGTTGTAGGCCGGATTGGGCAACACCTTGGGCAGATTCTGGGCAGCAATCATTTGCTTGGACAGCTCCAGCACCGTTTTCAGGGTCTCCTCCGATATCTTGGGCTCATGCTCGCTGTACTCATGACTGTGACTTGAACTCTGATCTGTGCTAAAGGGTTGCTGTTGCTGTTGTTGTTGTTGCTCTGAGCTTAGTCCGTATCCGGGTAGAGTAAACATGACTGAACCCTCGGGACGATTCACCACAATCTGGGAGTTGGCATAGCCAGGTCCATAGGAGGAGAAGGGCTGAGTATTCGATAGCATCAGCTTCGTCTCCGGCTGCATGCGATGCTTGGTCAGATGCTCCTGCAGACGTGTCTTATTCACAGTGGGTTCCGGCAAGGGATTAGGCACCCTGGTGGAGGAACTAGCCTGGGTTGTTGTTGTTGTTGGAGGCACCTCTGTGCTTGTGGATACAACCGAATCCTTGTAGCTCCCTGTGGGATTCAGCATGTCATAGCGATTCTTGAGATCGAAGTGAGCCAGAAACGCATTCAGTTGATCCGGACGCATCTCCAGCTGCGGCTTGTCTGTCTTCTGATACGTCTGCTGCAGTCCATCGATGAGCTGCGACAGACGCTGCAGATGCGCCGTCAGATTGGGATCAATGGTTGAGCCCCCAGCTGGATGTTTCTGCACCGTGGAACTTGTTACGGAGATGGCTGTGGACTTGGTGACCAGATCGTTGACGCCCTCACGATTCTCGGGCGGCACTTGACCATCCAGATCGACCAATTCGCCATCGCCGCTGGAATCGAATTGACTGACGGATGTGTTTTCGTCCTCGCTGAGATCGGGAGCAACCAAAGCAGAGCTAGTTCCATCCTCATCCTCCCTCACCTGCTCCTGCTCCTCGCTGCTCAACGTGGCGTCCAGCACAATCTGCACATTGTCATCGTTGTCGTTGTCGTTATTCCTGAACAGAATTTCCGCCTCCTTCTTGTTGTTCACAATCAATATATCCGCCTGATTTGACGGAGTTGTCGACGTGCTCGACAGTTCACTTGGCGTGATGCACTCCCAATCCTCGCCTGGCAGCACACAGCTGCCCACGTTGTGCTCGTAGACGAGTCCCTCCTTGCACTTGATGGGCAGCCAGACGTGCGAGTGAGAGGGCAACTCTCGGCACTTGTAGAAGGCGTCGCACCGTGTCTTATGGGGGCGTGACTTTTCAGGGCATGGTTTACCTGGGCATGCACAGGGCATATGTACATGAGGAAAGAAAGAGAGGAAGACAGGAAGAGAAAAAGTCAGATTTAAAGATTTGATTCTGTTTTTTTTTTATTTTATATCTGTAAAAATAAAATTTTTTTTTATGTTATATCTGTAAAAATAAAATACAGGTGAACTTCCATAGCTCGAACTTCTTTAATTCGAATTTCTCTCTAACTCGTGCTAAATGAGTGGCAGTTAAATTAATTAACTTAAGTAAAATAACTCTATAAGTCGAATATCTCCATAACTCGAACCTTTTCTTTGGATTCGATGATGATGATTCGAGTTAGGAAAGTTCGACTGTAGTTTTAAGTCTCAGTACTGATAGAGTACAATGGATGCATTAAGTTTAACTGTTTATCAGAGAAAAGGGGCGTGGCAGATAAAATATACGGACATTTCCAGAGAAATGTCAACCACGGCCAAAAACGTTAAATTGATCAAAAATTCACATCTTTTGAAATTTTTGTTCTAGAAATATATTCAATTTTTTATTAAGGCAATAAACGCCAAAAAAACTCACTAGGAATAAATTCACCTTTTCTATATTTTTGCCCATTTTCTTAATAATTTACTTCCAAAATGGACCGTTTGAACTCTAACGATTACACTAGGTAAGATAGTAAGATTGTAACATAAACCATTTTAATACATAGAAATATATTGAATGTTTAATTTAAATCAAATTTTTTATGCTGTTTCTGATATATTATTAAAAAAAATGAGAGACGGAAATAACATAAATATATTATGGAACAAAATGTTGCGTGCGATCCGTTCCGTGCGACACTTGGATTCACGGGTTTTGCTAAGTTATTTCTACTGTTTATTATTCTCAGCTTTCTTTAAGATATTGGAGTTCGTATGCTTTATTAAGCATAAACCGCTAAATATTACAATTGAAATGGAAAATTTAAAAGTCACTTCCATTTTGTGTAGCGTGCGCTAACCACATTATGAATATCTTTTAAAAGCCCAACAAACTTTTATATTTAATAAATTAATTGATGTTTTTTTGAATCCACTTTAAGTATATTCAAATTTAAGTTCAAGCAAACTGTCTTCAAAAATTTAAAATTAGATCCGCTTGTGTTATTTATTTATTTTATTTCTTCACCAACAATTTAAGTACACATTTATTAGTATTTTAATTTTTAACAAATTATTTCTGTTTTTTAATGCACAGCTAGCACTTTGATTTTTACCTTCCGAAAAGTAAAACAGTCCCGTCAGAAGACACGCATATATGACAAGTCCCCGCATTTCGTTAATAAATTTCGAGTTTTACTTATGTCCTTTTCCCCCTCTTGGGAAATTACACGAATTTCGCAAAATATCCGACTCGTAATTTTAACTTCCGCTCTGGACAAAGCGCGCGTTACGAATGAATGCACATCCGAAGTTTGACCAACATATAATTTTAATAATTTTCTCTTGCGCCACATTCGTTCTCGCTAAAAAAAACGCGGCTCGGAGAAATGTAAACTTGGCCAACGAGCGGGGCTCGAATATCGAGCAATGTGTGAAAAATACGCGCTATGCTAAGCCCAATTTGTTGCCGCTCTCAACTAACGTATTATCACTTGCTCAGCAGACGGAAGGAAAGGTATTAATTGTTTGAACAAATAACCACTTGTTTTGCATATGACGCGAATAGAAGCAGAAGCAATTTCACTTTTAAATAGCCATTGGCAGGTGTAATTTTCGTATATATTCCATTGAAATTTCTTTTATATACAAATATCATAAAATTAGTTATTTATATAAATTATTACAAATCCACTTTTAATTGCTTAACGTTTTATTCTCTCCGTGATCGAATGACATAAAGTTATCGATTATATCGCGAGCATAACGATAATACAACACAAAATACTAAAAGTGTTAAGCGATAGTGCTTAGTTTTTGGTATTTTTATATCGAGCATTAGGCATATTTATCTTTATCGCATACGGTAACACTTGGTGGCAACGAAAACTATTTTTTTGCCAATTTTTTTCGGAATTTGTTCAAAGCAAAAATACACAATGCAAAGCAATAATTGTCAAGTGCATCGTGCGCGTAATACACAAAACAATTAACAAACACCGTAATTATTGTTTTTCCGTTAACTCACTCACACACACACAGCGAAAAGCAGATTAATTGTAGGGCAGCAAGTGCAGAAGGTAAGCAAATCGCTCGGTCAGCAGAACAGAGCACAGGTAAAGAAGGTAGATACTCAGCCAAAGCCACAGTCAAAAAGAAAAAAAATAGCCTTTGTGCATTGGAATGTGCGTCGCACTTTTTTGTTAGTTTGCCAAGTGCCAAGACTGGGCGCTAACGCAAGAAGGAAGGCTGTGTCAGCGTTGCCGCGACCTTTGCCTCAATTACAAACAAACCCAAGTGACATACATACATATGTACGTAGTTACACATATATACACATTTGCTTTGCATAGCGGTGGTGTGCGTTACATGACTATGAATTTAACTGGCTTTGTGTTGTTGTGTTGCGTGCGGGTGTAAAACACATAGACAGACATATAGTGAAACGGACAGGCTGACACAGCCAGATACATGTTTGTTTGTACTCTTCAGGTGCTCCAATGTCCGTTCTGACACACCGCACGCCTCCAATCGATCCCCACCCCTGAACTGCATTGGTATATGTGTAAGTTTGTGGTTGTGTGTGTATGTGTAATTTAGTGTAGTAATATTTTCTTAAGCATTTATTTCGCTTCAGTTATTGACATCTAGAAAAATACGCACATACATATGCATTCAGAAACATACATATGTACACACATATGTATATATACTTGCTTACATGCATGTAATGCCGCAGCTGTTGTCTCGCTTCGCTGATTATATACATATTTTAGTTTTCTTTTGCCTACAATCGTTGCTTGCCCTCTTCTTACATACATATATGCATGCGTGTGTATATGTATGTATATATATATATGTATATGTATGTATATATATATATATGTATATATATTTCTATATGCATGATAACAGCAGCAACATTTTGCTCCAGTCTCATCATCATCCGCTCTTTGTTTACTGAGTACTAATAAACCATCGATCGTTGTTGTTTTTATACCCTGCACGTATTGACTGACGGGTAACATTAAAATATAAGAACCTGAATTATGCAGGAGAAGAAGAAGGAGTTTAATTAACAGCCGAGTTTATCCGTTTACCGAACGGATAATTAACAGCAAGTGAATTGCTGAAATGTATAAACATTCACAGGGTATTTTTTCGTTGATTTGAAATATTTGCAGGCAGTTGCCAAGTGCGTTGGCTTATGGAATTTAAGTAAAAGTGGAATCTCTTACACCTTCCAGCTAATTAAGCCATTACTCACATTTCAAATCAAACAACAAATTATTTTATATTCTCACACGATTCTAGATAAATATAAATAAAAGCACATACCAATTCACTAGCAAACAACTAAGTAAATATACTTTGAAGTGACTCTGACAATGAATTAATTTATATGTAAAAACAATTGGCGATCTACAATTAAATTGCAGGCAAAGTGCAACTCAATTTCAAGACAAGAGAAAAATGTGTGTGCATATTGAAAGTATAGAAATTGTATTTTCCCGTACACTTTTGTTTTTTTTGATAGTGACTCATTCTGGCGATTATACAATTTGTTGTGTGAGTGCGTGATATCAAAAATGTAGTTAACTACACACACACACGTACTTATATAATGTTGGGGAAATACACAATAAATCATATTATAAGTACACAGTTCGTCGGGTAATTCTATCGCCAAACTAAAAATTTAAAACGTTTTATCTGGTTTAAATCGCAATGTGTTATATACAAATATTGCTGGTTAATTCTAAAGATTTCTTTACTTTATTTTTATTATTATTATTGGTCCCCGATGTATGTTTTTATTCCAAGATTTCACTCTTATCAGCCAGTATTTCTAAAACCTATAGTTGTGCTTTTGATAAACAAACATATGCAGTAAGTCATGAAATTATTTTGACAAAAAATAATGTTTTTTTAAATATAAGAAATTGGAATAATCACATCCATTGGGTGTATGTTATTGAAAATATATTGCAACATAAATGTGTGATTATTTACTTGAAATACTGCATGTTTTAATTATCCTTTTATTTTTGGAAAATGAAATGTGTATTTGTGGTCTGACTAATCCTCTCCCTGGAGACTCTCGCGAGAGAGCTAATGTCCCTTTTTATGACCTGAGTTCTCTACACGTAGCCGGCAATCTTATCAAAATTGTAGTCACAATCTCATTGTTGATAACTTGTACGAAATTTCAATTTGCCAACAAATAATCAACACATTTTTGTTCGCTGTCTCCTCTCTCTCTCTGTCTCTTTCTCTCTCGATGCAGCTCTGTTTGGAGCTGGGCAGGAACTCTAGGCGTGACGATTAACTAGCAGCTAGTAGCAGCGATTAAATGGCTGATGGTAATGGCCAGGCAGCAGCTGGAGCTTCCCGTGCTGCCAACAACTGTGTCCAAGATGCCTCAATGCAGACAGTAAACAACGGCGCTGGGATCTCGAATCAACCGGGAACATCTATTGCTGCCACCCAAACGGGCGGCGCCAGTGGAGGAGCAAGTGGAAGCGGGAGTGGGAATGGAAATGGGAATGGGAATACAAGTGGAAGTGGCAATCAAGGGTATTATCAATTAAGCGTGACAAGTGAGTATTGATATGAGAGTTACTATTATTAGACACTTGAAATTGATTGCAATTTGTAACAAAAACCTTAGTTGAGGAGGCCTCGTTGCGAAACAATGGATTCCTCAAGCCGAATCCGTACGTGGAGCTGCTGATAGACAACAAGAGCAAGCGCAAGACGGAGCATGTGAAGAACAGTTATCTGCCCAAATGGAACGAGGAGTTTACAGTGCTGGCAAGTGAATCTGTCTTAACTAAATATGTTTATTGTAGTATAATTAACTGAAGATTGTCTGTCTGTAGATCACACCCAATTCGACGCTGCACTTCAAGGTGTTGGATCATTCGAGTTTTCGCAAGGATGCTATGCTTGGAGAGCGTGTCATTCACCTGGCCCACATATTGCAGCATTACAACGGCCGCTGCGAGTTCCTCGAACTGACCATCGATCTGTTTGTCACCTCCAAATCGGATAATCGACAGACAAAGAGCGGCGAGCTGGTGGCCATTCTCAATGGTCTCAAGCTGGACATGAGCAAGGTCATCCAGTTGCCACAGAACGGAGCTGCCGTCCAGCCTGCGGTCAATCCTGTGGTCACTGACGCTGCCGCAGCCGGACGAAGTTGTATGATCTATGGCGGAGTTCGGGCGAGGATGCGCTTGCGCTCCAGCAATGCGGAACCGCAGGCCGCCACACGTTCCCCCCTGCCCAATGGTGCGCCTCCAGCGGAACAAAGGCGCTCAACTGCGCCACCAGTGTGGGAGCAACAACAGCAGCAGCAGCAGGTGGCACAACAGCACCAGCAGGTGGCACAACCGCAGCCAGCACAACCACTACGCTTAGTGAACGGCAGCGCTGCGGCTGTGCCGCAGACAGCACCATATCCACAACAGCCGCCGGCACCTGTGCAGGTGCAACAACGGCCGCAGGTGTATGGCAACGGCACCGTGGAGAATGGCATGTACATGTCCAACGGGCTCGTGGATCAGTCAGCCTGTGGCACTGTGCTGCCCGTGAGCAACGGCACCGATACTCAGCTGCAAACGCAGACGGCAGAGGATGAGCTGTTGCCAGCTGGCTGGGAGATACGACTGGATCAGTATCAGCGAAGGTATTACGTGGATCATAACACGCGCTCCACATACTGGGAGAAGCCAACGCCATTGCCACCGGGCTGGGAGATACGCAAAGATGTACGGGGTCGTGTTTACTACGTGGATCACAATACGCGGAAGACGACCTGGCAGCGGCCCAACAGCGAACGCCTGATGCACTTCCAGCATTGGCAGGGCCAACGTGCCCATGTGGTGGCACAGGGTAATCAACGGTTCCTCTACTCGCAGCAGCAACAACAGCCGACGGCTGTCACAGCGCAGGTGACACAGGATGATGAGGATGCGCTCGGACCGCTGCCCGATGGCTGGGAGAAGAAGGTGCAATCCGACAATCGTGTCTATTTTGTGAATCACAAGAATCGCACTACGCAATGGGAGGATCCGCGAACCCAGGGCCAGGAGGTGAGCCTCATCAATGAGGGACCACTTCCTCCAGGCTGGGAAATACGTTACACCGCTGCTGGCGAGCGGTTCTTTGTGGACCACAATACGCGGCGTACAACGTTTGAGGATCCACGTCCGGGTGCGCCAAAGGGCGCCAAGGGAGTCTATGGTGTGCCACGCGCCTACGAGCGCAGCTTCCGCTGGAAGTTGTCCCAGTTCCGTTACCTGTGCCAGAGCAATGCGCTGCCCTCGCATATCAAGATCACCGTCACCCGGCAGACGCTCTTTGAGGACTCGTATCATCAAATCATGCGATTGCCCGCCTACGAGCTTCGCCGTCGCCTGTACATAATCTTCCGTGGCGAGGAGGGTCTGGATTACGGCGGCGTGTCGAGGGAATGGTTCTTTCTGCTGTCGCACGAGGTGCTCAATCCCATGTACTGTCTGTTCGAATACGCGAACAAGAACAACTACAGCCTGCAAATCAATCCCGCTTCCTATGTCAATCCGGACCATTTGCAGTATTTCAAGTTCATTGGCAGATTCATTGCAATGGCCCTGTATCATGGTCGATTCATCTACAGTGGCTTCACCATGCCCTTCTACAAGCGCATGCTGAACAAGAAGCTGACCATCAAGGACATTGAGACGATTGATCCCGAGTTCTACAATTCGCTCATCTGGGTAAAGGACAATAGCATTGACGAGTGTGGCCTCGAACTCTGGTTCAGCGTGGACTTTGAGGTCCTTGGACAGATCATCCATCACGAGCTGAAAGAGAATGGCGAAAAGGAGCGCGTTACCGAGGAGAATAAGGAGGAGTATATCACGCTCATGACCGAGTGGCGAATGACTCGGTAAGTAGCTTAACCCAATCCTCAGCTGAAGAGCATCTTTAAAATAGCTTCCTCACGTTTCCAGTGGCATTGAGCAGCAGACCAAGACGTTTCTGGAGGGATTCAACGAAGTTGTGCCTTTGGAATGGCTGAAGTATTTTGATGAACGCGAGCTGGAACTGATACTGTGTGGCATGCAGGACGTGGATGTCGAGGATTGGCAGAGAAACACCATCTACAGGCACTACAATCGCAATTCCAAGCAAGTCGTCTGGTTCTGGCAGGTGAGTGTAACTTAAATACATGCCTGGATCATCCATCTATTCGAATTTCGAATTCATTTTCAGTTTGTGCGGGAAACAGACAATGAGAAGCGTGCGCGTCTCCTGCAATTTGTAACTGGCACATGCCGCGTTCCTGTCGGCGGATTTGCGGAGCTGATGGGCTCCAATGGGCCGCAACGGTTCTGCATCGAAAAGGTGGGCAAGGAGACGTGGCTGCCGAGATCACATACGTGTTTCAATCGCCTGGATTTGCCGCCTTACAAGAGCTACGATCAGCTGGTGGAGAAATTGACCTTTGCCATTGAGGAGACTGAGGGCTTCTGCCAGGAATGAGTGGTAGTCGATTTGTGGTCAGTTTGTTGATTAATGTTTAATTCCAATTGAGCGTCCCGTTGTCGTCCGTTACGTTGATAGTTACTGTTATTATTACATGCCTCTATGTACATAAACATACATATACACACGTATGTAGCACTATTATGTACACGTACATTTTAATAGTGGCGTCCCTCGATGGGATTCCAATTCCTAAGTTCGCATAAACACCTCCTAGCTCTGTACACACGATTATTATTATTATTTCTAGGCGTCTTTTGGCTCAATCTTTGCACTCTATGTTAAGTTTCGGCCATATGCTCTATACATTATATACAAATAAGACATAGAAACAGAGAAATTCCCTTTTTATATGTCATGCGTTGTGTTTTTAAACTATCAAAATGTTAACTTGTTACGTCACTCAAACGGTCCACAAATAACACAAAAAAAAAAGAAAAATAAAGAAACGAAACTTGATATATGTAAAACACGCAACAACCTGAGCAATAAACAACTTATGTCATATTTTATTTTCACTTTATAGTTCTATGTAAAGTTTGTAAATAGTTCATAATGCTATTGTTAACAATCAAATAATCACTTATTTGGCCATCATTGTAAAGTGTAACTTTAAATGCGTCACATAGCAACAAGTTTTTAACTGTTTTACAATTGTTTAGCACATCAAAAATATTTTAAATATCAATACACAAAACGAAATGCAAACAAAGCAAAAAGTGAAGAAAACAAATGAAAACAAATATCATGAGAACTTTAAAACACCGCGAAAAAAAGTAACAAATTATATTATAAAAAACGAAGAAAAAACACTGGCAAGAATACACTTTAAACAATAACTATATAAATCAAATAGCAATAATTGTTGTTAACGAAATGTAGAGCAAAAAAAAAAACACGAGACGTAAATTTGAGTAATGGCAAATTGAGAACTAAGTATATTTTCATATTCTACATACGAATGTAAATTAATACGAGTATGTAGTTATGAATGTTGTGTAAAGAAGGCGTAAAAGTTGGTAAATTCTATGATTATATGTATACATTATATATTTAATTAGTTTAATGCAATGTGTACTGTATTATAATATAAAATAAATGCAAAATTATTTAGTGATATGCGATATTGGCTACTGCACAATTTTCTAACTTATTAGCTACATTTATTATTAAAACCAATCGGGATCTTTCACAATTTTATGTGCATTAATTAATTGCAAGCAAATGCCGACGATGAACAATGCTACATATGATTTATGGCAATTAAAACATGAACTGTAACTAGCAGATTTTATTTTGCAATAAAGCGGTGGTTGAGTTTGAAAATCATTTATTGCTGATACACCTTATTTTGCAGGTGCTGTTCAAATTTAACAAGTTGCCTCATTATTTATTGCCACAAAATTGCAAAACGCAGCAGTTAAAAAGACAACAAAACCAAAAAGGGAGAGGTAACAACATTAATAAGAAAACCAAGCCATTTAACGCCATTGCACTGTCGTCACCGCTGGGCGCCCAACATCCAACTCACGTTTCTGGGCCCCGGGAGATTGCTTGCCGTGTGCATTTTTTGCAATTAAGTGCCATGATTGTTACAGTGGGAGTTCAAAACTTTAATTTTCTTGCAAAAATTAAAGCAAATTTCATTTTAAATTTTTTATTTAAATAATCGCGCTGATTTTTCGATAAGACCTCAACGATCGATAGACATATGCTACTCTTATCGAATAAAAACATTTTGATAGCGCACTCATCAGCGATGCATCGATCGATAGACAAAATACTTCTGTAATCGAATATGAACATCATAGCGTGGCAACGCTTCGTCATTACGCTTCCGTCTTTGCTCAAATTTTGAAAATAAGCAAACATATTTGATAATATATTTGTTTATAAAATAAATGATGAACGCGAACAATGTTCCAAGCAGCTCGAGGTATGTTTACATTAAAACCAATATATGGAAATATTAATAATAATGAAATATTAATAAACAGCTGTGAAACAGAAATGCGGCGCCTTGAGAAACTGCGTTTGATTTCTGCAGACAACCAAGAAAATGTAAAGACTTCAAATAATGTTCCTAAAATAAGGATTTGCACATGTGAAGATTCAGTAGAGTCTAACAATATATATTTAGTACCGCGTCGCACGGAGGAAATGTTACAATCGCCATTGCATAGAGACATGCGAGCAGTTTACATGGAATATGCAAATAAATCGGATCAAAGTTATTCGGGGCCGTGTCGCATTAAAGAAACACAAGCACCTCGAGGAGAATCGCTGAATCTGTACTCTAAGAAGTCTGAAGAATCGGAGAATATCATAGAGCCACGCCGAACTAAAGACATGCTAATGTCTCCAATTCACAGAGATTTACGAGCAGTACACAAAGGCCTTGAAAATGGATCGAGAAATATCTATTCGGAGCCGCGTCGCACTAAAGGAATGATGAAGCCAGCACTGCAAAGACAAGCATCTCAAGGAGAACCGCTGAATCTATACTCTAAGAAGTCTGAAGAATCAGAGGATTTCTGCTTAGAGCCACGCCGAATTAAAGAGTTGCTAATGTCTCCAATTCACAGAGATATGCGAGCAATTTACATGGGAATTGCAAATGAATCGAAGCTTTCTGAAGAAACTATGAAAATCTACTCAGAGCCACGTCGAACTAAAGAATTGCTACAGTCTCCAATTCACAAACACATGATGCCTAAAGTAAGACGCCAGTTGCAATTCGAGAAGCAAACTATGAATATAAAATTGGACCGCATTGCAAACTATCTTGAACAAATAACTGAATTTCAAGCAATCTCACAACGAAACATACAACAAATGGGCCTGCAAGACTTTATAAAAACAATTGGTCATCTGCTGTCAAACACTGGGATTCCACTAAAACCGCTGGACAAATCCAATTATATAGAGCAAACGATTTATGCGATGGAGCTGCTAAATTATCCACATAAAGTACGAAAATCATGGCTATTGATGCCCAGTGCATCCATCCATCATATTGTGCAGATGCTGGACTTTTTGATTGACCTTTTACCAACGAAGTAGAAAGCAGGAATTACTGACGGAGTAAGAAGACAGCATACAAAAATAAAATCCACATGAATTAGAAAACAAAGCAGACAACTGATCATGATAAACAATCGCAGGCGACGATCAAACAATCAAAATCTGATGTGGGGAACCCCATTCCTATGCAGCTGCCTGATAGCAGTAACTGTCTGTTTTGCAGGTTCACATTGTGTGGTTGTTTATTTCCAAGTCATGCTGGCAAGTTCACGTTTTGAACTTGTGCCTTGCAGAAGTTAAGCAAACTAATTGTGCGTGGCTAAAAGATCTGTTACTGGAGGCAGGAGGTGGCTACAGCTATGGCCATAACAGGAGCTGCGACTGCTGCCATATGTAAATTATTTCGAGTCATAAAACCAACTGTCACCCAGGTAGTACTTTCACAATGCTGCTGCCAGGCACTCAAGTCAAATAAGCAGACGAGTATCATAAAGTTTCTTAGGCTCGTGAAGCTAATGAACAACATCAACATCCAGCAAGAAGCTCTTGGCATTAAACTTAATAAGCTTAAAGTCAAATCTAACATTTTCCAGCCCAAAATTCTTCTCTGTTGGATGGCTCATTATACTCAAAGATATACTATATAGAAAAATATTAGAAAATAACTAATTAATTTAAATTTAGTCCTAACCTTAACTTCCTATAAAAAAACTGATGTTAAATTTCAATTTTACTTTGCTTGTCATCGAGTTATATATCTTTATGGTGTTTTACCCTGGAGGGGTATATTAAGATTAAAAAGTATCTGAAGGATTTATTTTGGTAGCAATGAAAAGCAACTGAAATTTCGGGATAATTGTCCTTTTAGTGTTGAACAAAATGCTGTCATTCTCAGAATTTCAGATGCAAAGTAAAGTTAAATTGCGAATCAAATTTGTATGCAGAGTTGCGAAGAGGAACTGGAAACCAAAACGTCAACTCGTCAGCGACATGTCTGGAGAAGATGGACTAGAATGAGTGACTAAATGTTTTCCGTTGACCGTCATCTACCTTCCTCAAGCAGTTGCATCGTCAGCAGGATAAAGCAATGTCGAGTCATGTTGTTGCAATAGTTTTGAAAATTCCTGCAAGATGTTTAAAAATTTGTTTGGTAATTTCCAATATATTTGTTTTATTTTTTGCTACAACTTTGTGCGTTGTAGGATTTGGTTAGTTTTAGCGAACCACACAGCAAGAACAACAACAACGACTGCTTATCAGTAAATTATATCTTGGGTTAACGCGTCTGTTTGCCACACAGTTCGCGTATGTTGGCCATGTTTACGGCACGTCTGTGGCCATGTTTGTCCGTGCGGACACGCAGTTTTTGTCCTTGTTGCTGTTGCTCATGTTTGTTGGTTTTGTTTGTGCGCCACTTTTGGCGCTTTTCCTGCTGATTTATGCAAAACTGTGGCATTTTTCAATTGCATTTTCCTTCGCTCTGCAGGAGCTGCTGACATTGCTGCTGCTGCACTCAATTCGCCATTTGCCCCTTCCTTCTTCGCCTGTTCGCTTCGTTCACCGCACTCGTTCCCTTCGCTTCGTTCTGTTCGCTCCGTTCGTTCACTTTGCTCCTTGTTTGTGCAAATGTGCTCCATACAATTTTCACACATTTTGCGCAACTTTGCTTTCAAATGTGCAACACATTGCCACGCTTATTGTTGTTCGTGTTCTTGCGTTGTTAGTTTATGCTCAGCTACTGTGTTTGGGTTGTTGTTGTTGTCGGCTAGATGATAGGCATGGGCACAGGGGGGAAAACGGGACAAATGTCTGCAGCTTCTTCGCACGAGTTGCCAACTGCATTTTATTATCGCTGTACGTGTGTGTGTCAGTGCTGCCATGCTAAAGCTAGACAATTTTAAGACAGGCTATTTAGCTAGAAGTCTAGCTTTTTATAAAAATGATTGCCAAATAATTTCCATATACATTAGAAAATCGATATATCCTTATCAATATGTTACAAATAATGTTGTCTACTTTTTATTAATTTTCAAATTAGGTATTTAAGCCCTTAAAATTCTGGCAGCACTGATGTGCGTCTGTGTGCGTGCGTGAGTATGTGCAAGTGTGGGTGTGTTCATGTGTGAATTCATGGATCCACGGAGCCACGCTTGGTTTTGCGCATTTACTGTCAAGTGATAACTTACGCGTGGGTTGTTTTAGTAGTTCCACTAGCTCTACTTGCTTCAACTCTCCGCTCATCTCATCTCATCTCACCTCTGCTAAGCATTTGAATCACACGAGCCATAAAAACTAAAGCAGTAAGCATCCTGGCCTAGAATAAATGTAAGCTAGAGGGACAAAATTAAATAAACGCATTTTTATTTCATTTATGATGTGGTGGCATTACGATCTAAGAGACATACTTATTTTTAACCATAAGCTTATCGAAATATTAATAAAAATGTGTGAGTTGTTAACCCTTTGCCGTTAAATGTTTATAGTGTCTGTTTACCCAGAGATGAAAAAGATTTTACGCATGTAGTGTACACAGATGGGTTGAATTAGTACATTTCAACTTATTATATTAACTTTTTATATTTTTATATTATATTCAACTTTTTATTATAATAGCTGTAATCTTATGGTAGAATTGAAAATTTCTCGATTTCCCCACGACAGTGCTGTGATCAGCGATCTGCGATGTGTTGCATTCATTTTCCAGCTAATTTCGAAAATGTGCATAAATGTAGCGAGTGTCAGTTGGGCCATAAACTAAGTGGTCCCCAGTGGCCAAGGGTGTGCTCGTAGTTATAATGATGCCTCTTGACAGCCACCGCATTTGGTGTTAATCATACGCACTGTTGCATCCACTTGTATCCTGGTGCATAGACTTCTACTGCCGGCCATGTTCTAATGGGCCAACACAATGGACAATGCAATGTTGCAGTTATCGCTGATGTATCTAACATTTTGTTAAACAGTTAAATAAATTAGACCTTTGAAGCGAGAGAATGACGAGAATTGATGTTAATGCAAGTGAAAACAACAAATTTATTGGCGCATAACTCAATGGGATGATGGCGCTGACGATGATGCATGGGAGGCGCCACGGCCCTGAACCGAAAATACCAAGATATGAATGGATGCAAGTTACAATTTATGGCTAGCCTGAGGACTGCAACAGACGAGCGGGGGTAGAGGGAGGAGCGGGGTCAAGGCCTTCTCACTGCTGCCAAAAGCAGCCCAAAAGAAATAGGGACAACGGCAACGTTAACATAAAACGGAAGCGGAAATACCCAAATGCAATTGTCACGCACTCACAGATACAGTTACAGCTTCAGCTACAGTTACAGTAACATTTTCAGACACAAAGACTGAAATTTAAATGGAAAATTTGTGTACTCGTCGCCTATGAGCCAAGCTAATAAAGGGGCTCACATGTTGGACAGGGAACTGAAGGGCGGGGGCGGTGGCGGTGGGTACTAACACTGAATAGGCTGGTCATGCATTGGGTTTGAGTGGCATCCTCCTCGCTTGACGTCAAGCGAGAGACCCATTGCCTCCATCTGGGCTCAAGGTAGCAAAAGTCATTCACTTGCCATATCTTAATAGGGTCAATAAGTGTTCAGACTGCCTTGGAACACAATCCTAAAGCTATGCCAAAAGTATAAAACAGTTTTCGAAATGTGTATAGAAGGAAAGTTTGGAATATTTTACTTTGATTCAGATTCTTTTACTTTATTCTCTTAATATAGTGAATAAGTATTTATATTTCCTTGAAAACTTTCTAAATGCAGAAAATCTTAGTATTAAAATATTTGTGAAATAGAAAAATGTTAAGATTTTTTACATTAATATCCTAGTTGGGTAAATAACTACATTCATTTGTTTTTAACCTAAATCTAAAATATTTGTATATTAAAAGCAAAAATAAATATACTAAGTAATGAGTTAGTCTGAATGTGTGTGTGGAAAGGGTAACAAGATTTTAGCATGTAACTAGAGACTTAAGTTAGATTAAAGCTTTGCTGCATTTGCATATTACATAATTGGTTGAGTGGCCGGCAGAATGACGCAGAGGATGGCAGCTCCAAAAGGCCACCACATGATCATCACATGGCAATGCTTTATGGTCACTTTATATTTGCAGTGTGTGGGATTAATTTAATGCAGAGGGACTGGGAGGGAGCAGCGAAGGTGCAGCGGGAAAGGGGCGAGGAAAAATATGGTCGACATGCCAGCAAAACACTTGACGTGCGCTTGTAAGGCACAAGTTGCACATACGCCCCGTTGTACACACATATTCCCACATATACATAGTATGTGGCTCCTTAGGTAGGTGCACAACTTATTGAAAATGCTGATGCCAATATGCGGGTGCAATTCCAGTTCCCCTCTTCCCCCAGTCCCCGTCACCGTCACCATAAGTTCTCATGTCACATTGCAGCAGAATCTGGGCGGGATTATCAAAGGGTTAGGGTCTCATTTCAGTTGCCAGGAGAAGGAAGTGACAGCTCTAACAGGATTGCAGGCTAAGAAGCAACTTGGACTGTTGGCTTAGTCAGTGTTTACCCCACCCCGACATGCTCTGATAGATAGATAGATTGCCTCGAAACCATTATTGAGCGTTAGTTTTATAATAATGCCCCACATTATGTCGAATATCGAGTGCGAATACGAGTCAAACTTCTCCATGTGCATTTTCCAAAATGAAAAGCTCTCTCCAACAGCAGGAAATTAAGAGGCGGCTCCTCTTAGTTGTGGGTTGATAGCAAACTTCAACTTCTCATAAATAGAGATTATGTTTGTCTAACAAGAAGGCAAAAAGTCGTAGAAATAGAGAGGAAAATTTAAGTACTCGTTTTTAGAAACGCTGTTCTATTAAGCGTACTCAACAAAGATACCCTGTAGTCAGTTCTCAAATAAATTAATTAATATGTAATTAAAATGTAAAATCTGAACTCTGTCTATATTTTTCTTCTTTTGTGTAATTCGAAACATCTTAAGATCATTTAGTATGTAAATATTAATAATTAATATAAGAGAAAATATACAGACCTTTTTCTATTTAATATTTTCTTTCACAAAAAGCGACAGCTTTGGATCTCTGAGTACAGGAAAAATGAATCATTCCACACTTGATGAAAGTCCTTTTAAGCGATAACAAAGTTAAACTAAACTTCAATTATTTTAATAGTTTATAAATTAAATCCACCTATGCATTGTTTCACGATATAATTGGGAATATTCAATTTTAATTACCGTTATGCTGCCCAAAACGATCCATTAGCAACAACTTATAATAAGCACTGTTGGCACTACAATTAAAAACTAATATAAAAGTTGATGAAACTTTGCTGCGTAAGCGTTTAATAAACAACTACAAATATTTATGCTACGTTGAGCAACAAAATTAGAGCTTATAAAGAAACAACAGTGAGAACTTTTGATACTCTAACAAAACTATTTTATTAAATACTGCCAACGGAGGAAATTGTTTAGATAAACAATAATAAATATGAATAAGGAATAAACATAGAAATATAGAACTTTATCATAATTTTTCACACTTTGGAAGTGCAAATAATAATAAAAGTAAAAGTGATAAAGTAAAGATATTAAAGTCCAACAAGGTAGCGTATTTGCTTGATAAAAGTAGAAGGAGTTTTGGTGGAGAAGACTGACGAGTGAAAGTACAAACATGAGAAGAAAAACAATTAAAACTTTTATCAAAAGTCAAATTGAAACTTGCCCCAGCTCCAATAAATAAAGACAGGACTCGTCTCAGTATAAAATGTGAATCAATCAGACATTGGCAGCTTTCTCATTCAACACTCGCCTGGAGAGAGGACGCAGCTAGTGTAGAAATCACATTTTCTAAATAATAATGGACAGTGCGGAGCCTCCAATTGCGAGCAGTTTCTACAAGATTGCGCGTTTCTCTGGATTGATTGTTGGCATTTGGCCGCAACATCAACTCAGCTGGGATACGAATCTGCTCTGTGCCTTCAGCTTGATTGTCATTCTCATTGGCGCATTGGGCGAGAATCTCTATGGGTTTCTCAATCTCAGCAATTTGGTGTCCGCCCTTGAGGCCTTCTGTCCCGGCAGCACTAAGGCAGTCTGCGTTCTCAAGTTGACCATCTTCTTCGTGCATCATCGTCAATGGTTCGAGATCGTGCAACGCCTTCGTGGCATGTTGTGGGCCAGTCGCAGTGAGGAGGCTCAGAATATGCTCGTCGGCATCTCCACATTGGCCAATCGCCTCAATCTTCTGTTGCTCTGCTCTGGCTCGGCCACAAATACCGCATTCAATATTCAGCCTCTGATCATGGGCCTCTATCGCTGGTGGTTCCAGTTACCGGGTCGCATGGGGCTACCCTTCAATATAACGTAAGTTTTGTACACGTTTTTAACTTAAAATAGTGAACGGTGCAACAGTCTAGCATACTCGACTGTCGGAGACCCCGTATTTACTATGGAAAAAAAGTTTTTCATACTAAGACTTGATTTTTGACTGATCGTTCCTATGGTAGCTATATGATATAGTGGTCCGATTCTAATCAAATTTGGTCAGGATGTATATGATCGTCCCATATGCATATACTGTCAGTTTGGTTGAGATATGGGCATTTCCACAGAAAGGTCCACCGCGGCCAAAAACGTAAAATTAATCAGAAACTTACGTCTTGTGAAATTTTCTTCCAAAAATGCATTCAAGTTATTTGTTTAAGCAATATACGCTAGAAAATGTTCAATAGGATGAACAAATAGATTCTACATTGGAATAAATTCACTTTTTCTATATTTTTGCCCATTTTCTTAAAAATTGACTTGCAAAATGGACAGTTTGTATTCTATCGAATACACTAAGTAAGATAGTAAGATTGTAACAAAAACTATTTTAATACATAGAAATATATTGAAAGTTTGATTTAAAAAACGTTTTTCGAGCTGTTTTCGATATATAATTAAAGAAAAAGAGACAGAAACAATATAAAAATAGTGATGGTAAAAAATGTCCCGTGCGCGATGTCCCGTGCGAATTTACGTCAAATTGAATTAAAAAAAAAGTGCAAGTCATCTTTGAAAAAAATCATAACCATTTTTAAGAGGCATCAATGCACAAGAGTTAAAAATAAGTTGCATTAAAATATTGCCTCTGGATTCGCTGAAATTGGTGTTTGAATTGGTTGACCTCACAAGTCACTTCCATTTCGTGTCCCGTTCGAATCACTTAAATTTGTTTTATTATCTTAAAAATTAAAAATTACCCAAAATCAATCTTTGCACCAATAAAAGAGCTAATCAAATGCTATATGTTAAGCCCTTCATCAGAAAAAAAAACCGTTTCCTTTTTACCGTTTTTTTACTTTGAATGTGTACGAATGTCCCGTGCGCGAGTTTGGAAATGCCCATATCTTAAACAACAAAAAGGTTTTTCATACTAAGACTTGATTTTCTTCTGATCCTTCCTATGGCAGCTATATGATATAGTGGCCCGATTCCAACCAAATTTGGTCAGGATGTATGGGACCATTACACATGCATATTCTGTCAGTTTGGTTGAAATATCTCAAACAGCAAAAAAGTTTTCCATACTAAGACTTGATTTTCAACTGATTGTTCCTATGGGAGCTATATGATATAGTGATCCGATCCAAAATCTAAAACAAACTCGACCTGCTTGCAATATAGACGAACCTACATACCAAGTTTGGAGTCTCTAGCTCTTATAGTCTCTGAGATCTGGCTGGCTATATCGACTCGGCTGTTGATGCTGATTAAGAATGTATATACTTTGTGGGGTCTGCCACGCCTCCTTCTGCCTATTACGCACATTTTTTTTTGTGACAAACTTAATAGACCCCTTTACATTTTTAAAGTACGGGGTCTAAAAAAGATCACTTTATTTCGACAAATTTGTATTTATTCTTATACCTACTTATATTTAAGAAATAAGTAAAAGCGTATATTGTATTCGTTGCAATGTATGTAACACTGCGAAGAAAGCATCTCCGACCCAATAAAGTATATATATTCTTGATCAGCATCAACATCCGAGTCGATATATCCATGTCCGTCTGTCCGCCCGTCCGTGTAAGCGCCTAGATCTCTGAGGCTATGTGAGCTAGAGCGACCATATTTGGCACACAGAATCCTATACAACACATACAGATCAAGTTTATTTTACATTTTTACCACGTCCCTTTCCGCCTCCGCAAATCGCGAAAAACCACCCCATGCACAGTTTTTAAGATATTAAATTTTTTTGGTAATTAACTTTAACTACTATTAATAGCTATCATCCTACTAAATCTCTACAAGTTCGGACAAGTAGAAATAGTTTCTAAGCAAAGTAAGTGCCTAAAAGTATGCTATGAAATATATTAAATATTTAAATAGGTAACGGGTATTTATTAAGTTCTTGATGTTATGCCCCCACAGTTGAGATATACTTACTTGTTTTAGCGCCCTTTCCAATCTTCAAAGCACAATAAATCTGTGCGAGACAAAATAAAAATTAAGTTTATCGGGTATCATGCATCGATCGTGTCAGTGTCGTTTTAACAGTTTCAATTTAATAATTTCTGGAAGCTGTGATATTAAAAAAAGGTCGGTAACTAACTTGATTCTCCTAGCTCTTTCCCTTAATTTTGGCAAATTTGTTCTCTAAACCATTTCTCATGTTCCCTTTCAGTTTACCCAAGTTTGCCACAGACTCTCAGCTCTTTCCACTCACCTATCTTGTGCTGACCTGCTCGGGCGCCTGCACCGTGTTCACCTTTAGCTTTGTGGACGGTTTCTTTCTCTGCAGCTGCCTCTACATAAGCGGTGTCTTTCGAGTGGTGCAACAGGACATTCGCAATGTCTTTGCTGATCTCCGTGAAGGTAAGTTTTCTGCTTCGATGATAACGTTACACCTCTTTACACCTCTTTCCCCTTCGAAGTTGAGCTCTTTAGCCCAGCGATGAATGCTGACATACGACTGCAACTTGGCCAAATCGTTGAGCGGCACAATGCGATTATCGATTTGTGCACAGACCTAACGGGACAGTTTACGGTTATCGTCTTAATGCATTTCCTGTCCGCAGCCTTCGTCCTTTGCTCAACCATTTTGGATATCATGTTGGTAAGTCTCTGCACACTCCACACTCCCTCCTTCCTCCTCTCTCCTCCCTTCACACTCCACACACTCTCCTCCAGTCGCGATTAAAAGTTTTTCGCTGTTTTTTGTCTCCGTTTGGGTTTACTCTATATGTCTGTCTGTCTGTCTTTTTGTTTGCTTTTTGGTTGGCCATTTATAAGCACATGAATTGTTACTGTGCCAAAAGTTTTTAATGCGCCTTTCACACACATTTTCCGGTTCCACACCTAGACCCGCTCTTAAAAGCATCCGAGCTGGCTTGGGGCAGTTTGGCATACTGCAGGCCAAAGTGTCTTTTATACCCTGTAACAAACGACTAAGGTCGTGCTAGGCAAGGTTTTCATGCTAGCTGAAGTTCTTCAAAATGTGACTGTAAATCAGATCTGTAACTATCAGAACGATTGTGATCTGTTCCAGATTAATGTTTGATCTGGTGCGAATGGGAATATCAGCTATGATTAAAATAAATAATATTAAATAAAATTAAAATATCTCTTTATAGAATTGTTTATTTCTAAAATGTTTATTTTTATGAGCTTTCTAATTTGTAAAAGTAAGTTTTAGTTAACTTGAGGTCTAGTAATGTCAATATGCAGTAACAACAGACTAAGAATTCACAACTTGTTCTGGTGTCTCAAAGATGACATTAGCCTTGGATCGCTGGTCAAGTCAGCACAAAGATACCGATGATAAGGATTGGCATCTCTTGAAACAGCTGTATACCGAGCCAAGCTCCCTGCATTCTGCAAGTTCTTTGTGTGTTGTTGTTTGTTGTTAGCGTCATATTGATATTACTAGACCTCAAGCTAACTAAAACTTACTTCTATTGTTTATATCTTTTTTTCATGCTAGTCTTGATGATCTAGTTTTTTTCTTCTAAAAGATAATTATATTAGTTTACTCTATATAAATGTCGACCTCCTTTTGTCCATTTCAGATCTAGAGTAAAAAATCAGAGATCGAAAAGGAGTATTATTCTGATTTCATTAAATCTGTGAATTGATTAGGCTACCTTTCTTTCATTGATCTTAAGAAAAGTTAGAGAACTAAAAGGGAACTTTATTTACATTTTCATTGTTGATAGGTTAGGCATATATCTCATCTGATTACGTTTGTACGTTACAGAAAATAAGAAAATTATTTAACTTTCTTTTTGTCTACAACGAAAGGCATCTGATTTAGATGAAAGAAGATCATTCAGAAGTCTTACTAAAACATAACTAATTTACTCTCAGCAATTTACTTAATTTAATTTACTGAAGCAATAATTCGAGTTGAATATTTTAGTAGCAATTATTCATATATTAAGCATGTATCACATTCCTCAGCAATTTAATTCCAATTAATGATAGCTCTTATCACACTCTCTTTTCCCGGTAACGCGACGCTAAACGGACTTCATTTCTTCATCTTCATCTTCATCTTCGTCTCGTGGCCAGAACACGTCCTCGCTGAGCGGCTTAACCTACATCTGCTACAGTGTGGCGGCGATGACTCAGCTCTTTCTCTACTGCTACGGCGGCAATCATGTCAGCGAAAGTGTTAGTAGTTTTCCCCATCCTCTACTAATTTGCATTTCCATTTCCATTACAATTTTGCGCTAAACATTAAATGGCATTAAAAATTATGTGCACTTGTGATGAAATTTTAATTGCACAACAAAGTGTTATTTTCCACTGCCTGTTTTTCCTCATTTTCTCATTGTTTTATTCTTTTTATTTTTGTTCTATCAATCTGTGGGCTTAGAGCGCTGCTGTGGCTGACACTCTCTATGAGGTGGAGTGGTACAAGTGCGATGCGAGGACTAGAAAAATCATTTTAATGATATTACGTCGCTCGCAACGGGCAAAAACAATTGCGGTGCCGTTTTTTACGCCCTCCCTGCCGGCCTTCAGTTCGGTATGTCTCTTGGTGATGGGAATAAATGTTTGTGTTTCTCGTTTAACACGCTTTTCTCTCTGTGTTTGTGATTCACTTGCAGATACTCAGCACGACGGGCTCGTATATCACACTGCTGAAGACATTTCTGTAAGCCTACGCGGCGTATGATTGATTTGCGAAGCGAGCATTGGCCATCGTCTTAGCCATATGCCATGTCCTACTTCTGGCTGCTGTCATGGTTTTTCTTCTATATACATATATAATTAAATGATCCAACAGATGAATCACTCGTCTTAGGATGGAATGCAACAAGTCGTCCAGTTAACTTCTGGGCTGTAATTATTTTGATTTATTTTGAATATATAACGACCTGCAACTTTAGCCACAAACTAATGAAAAACAGTAATTGGGTCAGCAACAACATCAGCTGCAGCTACGACTCCGCGGGAAACTTAGGGCGCACTTTGCCAGCAAATATCAATTATAATAGCCAGCATTTAAGCCATGCAGAGAGCAGTCCAGTCAGCACGTGGCCAAGACAGCCAAGTTTTGAAAGTTGGAAATTGCAGATGATACCTTTAATTACAACCTGAAATATATATTTATATTTGAAGATGTCTGAAAAGATTGCCAGACTCTGACAGTGAATTCAAAAAGTCTTTAAATTTATAATAATTAAATTTATTTTTGAAATAATCTCATTTGTTTTCTTTTTTTGTTCTTCTTAGCATCACATATAATATCTAAAATCTGCTTACATTCTTACGCATAGTAAATTCTTGTCTACAATTATAGTATTTATGTATATATGTATAATTAACTATAATTTATGAATAATTTATTTATTTGCAATACCAATGCTAGTTTCACATTACATTGTTTTCATTTTCTTTTGTTAGATTTTATGTACTTTACATATATGGTTTTGGGTTGTGCATTAACTTATGTGACGCACTGTAGAAACAGTCTGACAGCTCGTGAAATGCTTGTAAACCTTGTGAGTGTCTGTTTCTGTTGGCTTTTGTTTTACTGTAAAGTGGGCACAATAATGAAATGTATAGAGTGTTGTGGAGGAGGGAGGAAGGGAAGAGGGGGATGTGCCACAGATTTGCGGTAAGGATGCGCCATGTCCTCTGCAGCTGCCGAATAAGATTCTGCATTTTGTATAAGCTTTTACTTTCACTGTTGCTTTCACTTTTACTCTCGCACACTTTCGTCATTTCACACAATGAAATGTAAATACAGCGAATGACTGTAAAAGGAAATGTGAAAAGGGAATAGGGGAAAGAGGAAAGAGGAAAAGCAGACAATGTTAATGGCTGCTTGTTTGTCCTTTCGTTTCCTTTCCTTTAGCAATTTTTAAGTACATTCCGAGTAGCTGTGAAAGTAGAAGGAAAAACTGCTCATAATTTGGTTGCTCTTCCCTTCCCCTTATTTTCCACCCCCATCCCATTTCATTCGAATGCTAATGCTTATGCTAATGATGAGTACGAATTCCAGTTGTGCCTCTGACAGCTAATACTTGGCTCACTCTAGTGCCAACAACAACAGCAAAGACATCAACAACATTTGGCCAAGACGCTGCTCCGTGTGTTGGCCAAACAAAGCCAAAGTCGCGCTCTTCTGCATCGCAGCGGGATTTTCATCTGCAAAGAGAGAGAGAGAGAGAGAGAGGAAAACGTAAGAAAATTGATGAGCATGTGAGTCAGAATAAATGGTGTAAATTCTTTAAAATTAACCACAGCTTCGTCCAATAACATAATTTAATTGTAAGATTGTTCGCTGAGAGACCAGACCAGGCCAAGACAGTCACGCGCCTTGGCCAGGCTAGATAAATGACACATGTGTCGACGTTGGCTTGAAGTAGGATCACGGCGCGTATACGCAATATTTTGTGGCGCTCCCTTTGCATCATTTGTTAGTGCTCGCTTCACTCCCCTTTCCCACCAAAACGAAGGCGTCTGATGATTACTCTACTGCTAATGAGTATGCTGACTATTGTAGTTATTTTGCAAACAAAAGTTTTAATAATAAAATGGTTTTGTCTCTCTGCTTTAAGTCAATTTATTGTTTTCCATTTATATGACATAAATCTATAAGATTTGATAAAAGAGTGTACAGCATTCGGTTATCAGCGGTCGCGCTTTCAGTTCTCGTCTTCGTTAAATTTGTATTTTTATTGCAGTTGATTTATTATCTGTATTTATGCATAGGCATTTGGCAGTGTCATACTCATTTCTATGCTGAACTTCGTCTCCCTCTCTCTCTCTACCCCGCTTCCCTCTCCCTCTCTCTGGGGCATGCCACATGTGGCACATGGCACGCGTATGATTAACTGCCTTTCGCAAGTTACTTTTGACATTTTTCCATTCATATTTATTATCATTTTGGGCTGTCCTGATTGAGCTCTTCTTTCACGACGCTTTAAAATGCAAATTCCTTAAATTGTTTTGCGCCTACAACAATTTCATTTAAGTTTACAGCTTTCTTCTGTCATTTCGGCCATTTCATTTAACACTTGACATTTTCACATCAAAACTTAACGTACTTCAATTTGTCCTCAAGTACTGGCCATAAAAATGACAGAAAGACAGAAGGAAAACAACAAAGTCGCGTCGAATTGACGATGACCAACGACTAAGGCTACTTTAGTATGTAGTTTTCCTAGATTAAAATGTCTTAATTCTTTTTAATTTATGCGTTGGCGTTGCTGAATTGTTGGGCCCGCATGTTCTAGGCACATTACTCATACGCCACGTTGTCTGGCCGAGCATAAGCAAATGAAGAAAGAGATGAAAACTTGTCTAGATAATTGGCAAGTGAATATGAATAAGGTCGAATACTCGTATGTCTTGGAGTTATTTTTGTACACAAATCAATAAATTATAATCTCCTTTCAACAGCGTTAGAGTTGTTATACCCGTTACTTATTAAAAATAAGTAAAAGGGGATATTGTATTCGTTGCAATGTATGTAACAGGGAGAAGGAAGCATCTCCGACCCTATAAAATATATATATTCTTGATCAGCATCAACAGCCGAGTCGATATAGCCATGTCCGTCTGTCCGTCCGTCCGTCTGTCCGTCTGTGTGAGCGCCTAGATCTCAGAGACTATAAGAGCTAGAGAAACCTAATTTGGCACACAGATTTCTGTTAACCCCACGCAGGTCAAGTTTGTTTCAAAATTTTGCCACGCCCCTTTCCACCTCCGTAAATCGCGAAAATCCACCACACGCACAGTTTTCAAAATATTAGGTTTCTTTAAACGGTGAACGTTAGCTATTGTTATTACCTATCATTCTACTAAATCCCAACAAGATCGGACAAACAGAAAGGTGGTACTGGCTGATTAAAGCTTTTAAGCAATAAAATTGCCTAAAAGCATGCAATAAAAAAAGTTTAATTTATTTAGGTAAGTAACGGGTATCCTATAGTCGGGAGCTCGACTATAGCCTTTCCCACTTGTCTTTTTTTAATCATGTTGTTTATTTGCACCTACACTTGTAAGAATTTAATGAGAAAACTTGCTAAAGCTCCACTTTTATATGGAGCACCATTAAAACTTTTCGCTGGGTTAAATTGTTCCGTGACATTTTTTATTCATGCTTAAAAATAAAGTAAGAAGTCAAAGCTCAAAACATAATTGATACGCTTTGATAAATAAAATTAATTTTTCGATCAAATATCCATTATAGTTTTAGCTTTAATATTTTTTAAAGTCATATTTAAATTTTTTGCAAGTCGCACATTGTATTAAAAGATTCTTAAAATCAATATAATTAATACTCTATGGATAATTGTACCTTAAACATTTCTTATATTTTTTTTTGTGCTTTAAATTTCCATGGAATAGGGTTGAATCGCAACTCTGACCTAGTCCCAAATCCGTTATAAGGCACTTACCATTAATCACATGGACCATAACACTGGCGCTGCTGGCCGTTGTTGGCTGACACGTGTAGTTGCCAGTGTCCGTCGTCTGGGCATTTGAGATTCGCAGCCTGCAAAGCAAAAGTTATTTAAATGCATATGTCCACTTATTCCGACCCTTGACCTACCTTGACTTTAGGGTATCCCCCAGCTGGGATTCCATGGCAATGCGTGTGGTAAAGTCCTTGGCCAATTCTGTGCTCAGAACTTCGTTCAGTGACTGATCCAGCTGATCAGGTGTTTGCTCCTTGCCTTGTCCCTGTCCCTCCGAAACGAGATTGTCGGCATCTTCAACGTCCGAATCGAAGGGCGTGATCATGTGCTCACCGCGATACCAATAAATGGGTCCAATATCCTTAACCGAGGGCTGTTTGACCACACAGTTCAGGATAATGGCGCTGCCCGACTTAAAGTGCAGATCGTGTGGTCCACTGATGATCGCCTTCGCATCCGGTGAGATCTCTGCAAAATCAAAATTAATCACAGAACATTTTCTGATTATTTAAAAACCAATTGGATAATATAGAAAATTAATTTTTCTTAGCTTTATAATCAGTTGTAGGGCTCTATATTAAATCATCTTATAATTATAAATTTTGGCATTATTATTTATAAAAAAGAAAAGAAAAGCCCTAGTATAAAATTAAAAGTATTGTTTTATACTAAGAATTTCTGGTACCAAATGCTGGGTATAACAATTTGTGTAATTGAATCCGCAGAGTTTCGTTCATAAAACTTTATGACATAAGTTTAAAATTCCACCAATTTGAAGCGACAAATAATAAAACGCAGAGCGTAAAAATGCAGCAGACATTTTTCATATGTGTGTGTCCCTGCCGCAAGCGTGTGTGTGTGTGTGTGTGAGCGTATAACTGGGTTAATAATAATATTTATTATGCATCGGACTGTGCAAATAATAATAATTAAAAAATATACCCGAAAAATAAGGCAAGCAGAAGCCAGAGAGAATTCAAGTGCGAGCGAGAGAGAGAGAGAGTGAGAGCAGCCACATATGAGTATTACATGGGTGGGGGAGGGACGAGGGGCATGTATGTCTGTATGAACTTCGCCGCCAGGCTGTCTGCCTGTCTCGCTCTTCGTCTGTTTGTTTGTTTGGCTCGTTTGCTGGGATTGTGGCATATGTTGAGCACGTGTAAGGGAGATGGGGAATGCTGACTGTATGAATGTCCCATGGTGTCATTAAGTGCGTATGTATTCCTCACTCCACAACCGTGTTTGTATGTATGTATGTCTGAGTGTATGCGAGCACTCGTATTGTAGTATTTGTGCAGGGTCACTGTGTTAAAGCCAATTAACACCCAGAACTGGCACACACACCCACACACACACATACACAGACAGACGCACTCACAAAAGGAAATGTAAAAAATGTGTCTGTTTTTTGTTGTAACTCGTTGAAATTCGTTGCATTTGCTGTGGTCACGCATGACATGCTTGCATTGTTAGCACCCTGTAACCAAAATGTATCCACTTATTTTACCACTTAATAAAGCATATCTACTGTTACAATAGATTAAAAGTTGATTAAAAACTAGATCTAAACATATAAAGGTTAAATAAAAAAGTTAAAATAATAATAAATATTTTTATACGTGAGACAGTTCCTCTGAGAAATACCCTGTACTCTGTAATAGCATGCAAACATATGATTTACAGTCTGCTAACATTTTTGCCTGGGTGTACACTAAGTCGATCACTGCTTACTGATCCCCACTGCTTGCTCCTTAGAAGCAATAACAATCAGTAAACAAACATGTTTTCAGCGATGCACGCCAGATGGCGCCAATGCTGCTATCATTAAAAAACCATCGAAAAGCGACAAATCGTTTCACAATTTCCAAAAATTTTCTTTGTTCCACATATTTATATTTAAGTCTTGATGATCTCTTAGCGCTTATTAAAATTAAATATTAAGAGATTATTCCATTTAATGTGTTGGCTATAAAATTCTCTTGAATGTTGTTTTCTTTTCCATTTTCTTTTTTTCTTAATTTTAATATTATCCTTAAGTACATAAAGGCAATGTGCATTTCACAGCAAGCACGGACGTATTTATAGCCCGGCAACGCCCAAGAGCTGAATTTATATGAAGTATAAATCTTATGGAAAAAATCAGTGGTCGGTCACATAAATTTGCATAATGACATTAATTAAATGCAGCTCAGGCTGCAGCACAAGTTGAGAAAAAAATGTGGAAAAACAAGTGAAGAGCCAAACAGAAGCCACTGTCGAGTCACTCATACGACGCATATGCCGATAATTTCATTAAAAAAAAAAACAGTGTCAGTTGGGACATTGGACAGTGGAAAAAAGTTGTGGAAAGGTTGAAGGCGCTTCTGCAATTGTTTCATTAACGTAAATTAAAATGCATAAGATGGCAGAGAAACTGTAATCGGAAATTCATTTGTGCAGAGTGAGGAAGTCGAGGAGGGGGAAAAGAGAAGAGTTTACTACATACACTGCACTACAAACAACAGCATTATCGAAAACTTAAAAAAAGAGATTGCAAACTGATTTGCATAAGCGGCCAAAAGCAGCTGTTGACAGCCAACTGGAAACTGACAAGGATTTCGACCTCATCTTCTCTCGGTCTTTTGCAACTTTTATATTCAGTTTATTTTTGAAGCAAATCTTTAAATTCACATTAAATTAAAATAAACTTGGAATGACTTTTTAATGACACAATATTGTTAATATTGAATTGAGTTAATGAACACTTAAGGGTTAATAAGTTACATATACATTTCAGGAAGAAATTTAACACTCTTTTAAGTGAACATTTTTAATTCGAATGATTTGGGAAATCCAAGACTTCAGAATTACACTTAATGAATATAGCGGCTGAATAGTTAGTAAGCTTATTATTTCCTAACAATATACATTACGTGGGGCATATCACACAAGCTGAAACCCAGAGAGAGCTGAGACTAGAGCCTGGCACAGTGCCTACTAATTATGTGCATACGATTATGCCTTGTCATCGTAAGGGATTTAATGCTTTATTACATTTCCAATCAGGCAAAGTCCCGCGAGTTGATGAGTTAATTAACGCCTCTTCTTCCCTCCCCAACTCTCACCTTAACTGTAAGCATCCTCTAAGCTAATACCCTATGACCCAGAACTCGATCCTATAGAACTCTCTCGGGTGAGGACCGTTTTCAACGCTCGCTCCCTCCGATTTCATTTATTTATGACGAAAAATGGGAAATTAAAAATGTATGCCTGCAGGCATTTGGCCAAAATTATGCATTTATCAGTGAGAGAGAAAGAGAGAGGGCAAGCAAATGAAATAATAATAATTGTTGCTCCCTGTTAGCTGTTTCTGCTTCTGTTGCTGTTTCCGTTTGGTGTTTCTGTTGGGTGTTGGCAGCTCGCTGCTCACTACTCACTGCTGGCAAGGTAAACTGAATTACAATTTTTAATAAGCAATCCAACGGCCGCTGCCAGCAGATGTGCAAACATAAATCGTCAACAGCAAAACTTACAATATCACATTTAATTGGTTTTTTGTGCCTTCATTTGTTTTTGTTGTATGTACACACATATATTCGCATTTGTATTCTGTTTGTAAACTCACCAATGATATTCAGCTGAAAGGCCATCGACATTTTGGGCTCTGTGTTCACCTGGCACTCGTAAATGCCGCTGTCCTTGGCCTGTGGCGACTTTACGTGCAGCGTCCACTCCCGTGCATCCTTTGATTCAGACACCTGCGGGCATAAATAGCTCCTATTTAGTTTGTTTAATACAAATGGTTAAATATAATCCGAAGAATGAGAGGAATTAACACTTTAAACTGCTTGTGTACATCACTGCAAGCAGTGCAGAGTCTTACTCTCTTGGGATTGGCAGTTAAGCTGTCAAATTTTGAGCAGATCTTGTGATTGGTCGGCTTGCATGCTTTAGTCTAACAGCTACAGAGTTGCCAGACAGTAACATAAGCAGCTCTGTTATCTGTTATAGCAACTAAAAAAGATCAAATGCATAAGCAAAAGTCTTAAAGTAATGTTTTATTTAATATTAATAGAGTTGCAGCCAATTTATTTATGCAACTACATCCATATATAATTATCTTTAATGCTATTGCTATCTTCGCTCCTACTCATTCACAGTCATCGTATATGCAGATTGTATTGAATTATAAGTTACATGCCTGGAATCGCTTATCGGAGGTGTAGGTGGCTGTGCCCACAGTCAATATGTGCAGATCACGCTTGCGTATCCAGGATACCTGAGGAGCAGAGTCACCACATGAAAATATAATTAATATAATATCGAGAACATGCAATGCAATTGCAATTCGAGTTCGAATTCGATTCGATAGACACCGAAGGAAGCAACTGCAACGGCAACGGCAACTGCAACTGCAACGCGTAATGAATAATTTCATTTGGCAGAAGTCACTGCAACTTACCGATTTATCATGCAGACTGTCTACGCGGCATTTAATTATGGCCTCCGTGTGGCCGGTGCGTCCTGTAATGTTGCGCGGCATGCCAAAGTCAAAAATTGGCAAGGAATATACAAACTCAGTCTCCGCTGCTGTCGCGGCCACCGCAAAACCTTCCGATTCCGAGCCAAACGAATCCGCCGCGTTGGCCACGAAGGCTAAACTCTTGAAAGTGTGATTCGTGACTTCCGTTTGTGGCATCGTGGCAGCCACAGGCGATGACAATGTCGCCCCATCATCAGCACTGAAGTCTTCCGCTGTCCTAAGTGAAAGGCTATTGTTGTTGTCGTCGTTGTTGTTGTTGCTGTTGTGGTTGTTGAAATGTGCTCCTTCTACTGCAGTAAAGAGTCCTGCAAAGAGTAAAGGAGAGAGCAAAATGTATCCACCTCATCTTTCATCACTTTAGCGGCATGGCGCTGATTTTGTCTTGATTAATATTTAATTTGCTTGGCTGGCCATCCAACGAAGGGGCTTTAAGTTTCTAGAGCCCGCAGGATTATTTGTCTTAAATATTCTCTTTGGCAAAATTCAAATCAAATGAATTAGAATCTTAAATGAATCTTTAGACTAACAGAACGTCAAATAGTCAAATTATTAATTAAATTAAAATATTAAATTAAAAATCTATATATATAAAACTCTTTGTCCTCACTGACGCACTGACTGATTGATCAACGTGCAGCCCAAACGGTAAAAGATAGAAAGCTGAAATTTGCACACAACATAGATGAGATCATTTCATCGTGCTATAAGACGTCGATTTGCGAAATTCGACCTGTAAGTGGGTCAAATTCGGGGTCAAAGTTCAGAAAATAGTAAATATGAAATACTTCTTAATAATAATAATCAATAATAAATTATACAAATTCCTAGCCAGTAAGCCAAGGCAAACCCTAAAAATCGATTTAAAGATAAAATTTCTTGTGGAGAAATTCAAATTGCGCTTTGCCGAAAATACAGCTTGATTTTTATTTTGAGCACAAAATAAAACTCATGACATAATGATTATTCGTCAAGTTTTATTTATTTGCTCAAAAATAATGGTTATTGATTGAGTAGTAAAGTATAACTCAAATTGAATCATTATTTTGTGAGCAAATCTATAAAACTTGAACATTTTTTAATAATAGTGAATATCCATAAATAAGCCATAAAGATGAATATTGGTATCTTTCTCGCTGTCTCAAAGTTATTATAAGTGAAATTTTTTTTGATTAAAAAAAAAACAAATAATCATTATTTGCAGTCCCTGATATAAATAGTTGAATTTGTTTACATTACCATCTACATACATTAATATTTAAGTAACATTTGTAACTTTTATTAACGATCTGTAAATGCTGGTATTGATATGTTAAAATGTTAACTAACATATCTGGCAATTTGTTAGCATACTTAGCAGTGCAAGCACGGCAACGCAAGATGGCGCCAACTCTCAACTTTTGAATTTATTAAAGGATCATAATTAAATATTTAGCTTTCTTATAGATCGTTTAAAACACGTGTATACTGTGGAAAGATCTTTAAATTTCCAGCATAGGAAAGTGTAGTAAAAATCTGTTAAGCATGATCCGCAGTCTTGTATACTTTTATTTGATTGTCTCTTTCACAGACATATAAGGAGTAAAAAACTAAGCTGCAACATTTCAAGCTTTCGCTTAGCTTTTTGTTTTGTGAAAAGCCGCCGAAGCTTATATATTTTGGTACGAGTATTTCAGTTGGCAAGGGCGCCTAGCAACTGATTTCACAATGCTGCCAAAGGCGGCAAAACCGTTTGCGATTTTACGTGTTTTTCTGCACAGCTACAGCACCAGAAACAGAACCAGGAGCCCGCGTAAGGACCAGATTTAGGACTGGAACAATGCAGCAGCAGGTCGAGCAGACGAGTGCCACTTCACGCGCTCAACAGCTTCCGGCGTCGGGCAAATACTACGAGAGGGACATGCACATTTGTTGTTGTTGTACTTCCTGTTGTGTGTTATGTGTTGGTGTAGTTCGTGTTGCTCTTGTTGTGCTCAGTGTGCATTTCGCGCACAACTTAAAATGACAAAAATATCTACGAAAATAGAAAAAAGTCCACAAAGCAAAAGAGACGGAAGTACGACGGGACATGCAAAAGATGTTCCACAAAATGATTTCGCATGATTGCGAAAATAAACCAGAATATTAAACTATAAAAATTGGAGCAGGGTTATTGCTTTCGCAATATATATTTTAATGGGTAATATTTGAAAAGAATTTAAATTGACTTACACTTTTTCATATATGTACATAGGTACATACCAGGGGCGGGCAAACATGGGCTCCGGGAGCTCGGCAGCTCCCAACTTTATTTGGCGCCGTAAAGTCGCACACAAGCAGCTCGACAAGCATTTGGGTGATCGACAGAGTAAGTAGACTCTAATGGGGTTGTTGTTTTTGATGTTGTTGTTTTTTTTTGTTTTAGAGCTTTTGTTGTAGAGCTCCCGAGTTCAGATTTTGTTTCCACGCTTTCAGCTGTTAACCTAATTTTATGATGCTTGTCATTTAAATAACCTTTATGGAACTTATTTAACATGTACAGTTTTTGCTTTTATTTTTAAAAATAGTTAAATTTAATAAATTTTTTTTTATTGCTATTTAACTGGTTCTAAGTATAATTAGAAATTTTTATTCTTGGTTTATTTTATAATTTTTGACAATTCTGAACAGGGACAGACTACCATTATAATATAATTATAATGACATTTATAGCCACTGATTCTGTGATATTTAAACGATAAACATTTCATAGTTCAACTCAATTCAATTTGCATTTGAGTCACAGGAGATTGGTCAATGAAATTGATTTCAGGAACATATCTTATAAGCACATTTCTGCTGAGGACTGTCAAGCATATGTATGGATTGAATTCCAAAATAAGGAGAAAACATACGATAAATTGCAATAACCGGCAATTTAAAAGTTCAGCACGGATTTGCACGGACTTTTCTGCAAATATGTTTATATAAAACTCTTCTCGGTCGCTTTCACTTGTATTTGTCAAGGCGACCAAAATGGAAAATATGCATAAGTCGAAATATGCCAACAAAACGTGTCATTTAATGCAATGAAATGCTTGTTGAAATGTTAAACAATTGCTTTCGATATAAGTACAAGATCTGAGCATCTTGCTTGCCTTTCACAATTCAATTGCTCGACACGGTTTGATAAATGTTTGCACTTTTCAAGTGTCAATAAAATGCTGTTTAATTTCATGTTCTTGCAAGTAAATAAATTATACAAATATTGTTTCTTGCAATGCTGTCAGACAAGTTCAATGAACTCCTAAGACTTCGTTTATGATTGTCATGGAGGGAATTGAGAATTGATGAAGAGTCGCAACCGGATGAACACTCTCAAGTGCCAGGACGCCAGACGAATTATAATGAGCAGCAGCTTCAGCAGCTTCAACTTGCCGCATCCAGAGGGCCAGTAAACATGGGAGACTCCATAGACAGGACATGCACAGTTCATAAACTCTTATCACGCGCCTTATGGTTTAGTGATTTGTTTTGCATTTTCAACTTGACATTTTCCTCATTTTTTTTATCTTTTTTTTGTTGACTTTTCAACTTTAACGTGGCATTGTTGATGCTGTTAATATTATGTGTGAAATAAGAGGGAAAAAAGCACACGAAATGCTGTTGCCAAATTAAATTCAATTTCACAATTCCTTCTAACTCAATTTGTGTGTCGAGTGAAAGTGGATTTGACCATGTCCACATTCAGTGTGGCATGCATCAAAGTTATAAATGAATTTATTGCTTAGCTTTCCACGCCATCACATACAACAATTTATATGTGTGTGTATTAGTGTGTTTGTGTTTTTGGCTTAAAATTAATCGCATTTCTGCCAGCGCCATTGCCACGAGTAATATAATACATGCGAATTGATTAAATTAATGATGTCCCCATTGCGCTTTAATAGAATAACAATTCGAGTTGAGCTGCAATAATGTTTGCTCTAGATCCCACCTAAATCCCACCCGAGGGGGGCAGTGACAACATTTATCGATTCACTTATCATGAAAGTGAGTTTACGGATCAGAAGTAGATTTATAGTTTACAGTTTTCAACTTGTACCCAGACAAACTTTAATAACACATTTTCAATTCACACTGACAGTCAATTTGTCCAGCTTCTCACCTTTGGGAATGTGTTTTTTAAAACTAATGCAACAACTAGTTTCATTTCCTATCTTTTATTATAAAATCGAAAATAAGTTTTATGCTGAAACGTTTTTTTAAAACTTTATAAATGTAGGGAATAAAGTTGCATATACTTTTTATTAAGGGATTTTATGAAGTAAAGCTGCACTGATAAAAAAGAGGGGTTTCTAAATTCTAGAAAATTCGTCTTAAATAGTTTACTTTTAAAATAAGTCATCTCTAAAATAAAAAACAAGTGGGCGTGGCTACAGTCGAGTTTACTCGACTGTTAGATACCCTGTGGCAGTCTCCATAAAATATAATATTGGTAATAAAAGAATTAGTAATATTGGTTTCATAAAAGAGAATCGATTTAAACAAAATTCGATCAATATCAAAAAGACATTGAATATTCCCATCTGTGAGTTCGGTTGAGATACTACATATCTCCAACAAAATTTCGTACTTAATCTTTATTTTCGATCAATCGATCCTAAGGCAGCTCTATGATATAGTGGTCCGATTTCAACCAAGTTTGGTCAGATTGTATGGGACCATCTGATATGCATATTTTGTCAAATTGGTTGAGATTTCTCAAACAACAAAAAAGTTGTTCATACCAAGACTTGATTTTCGACTGATCGTTCCTATGACAGCTATATGATATAGTGGTCCGATCCAAATTTAAAAACAAACATCATCTGCGTTCGGTATCCAGCAACCTACATACCAAATTTTGAAGTCTCTAGCTATTGTAGTCTCTGAGATCGACGAGTTCAAACAGACGAACGGACAGACGCACAGACAGACGGACATGGCTCAATCGACTCGGCTGTTGATGTTGATTAAGAATACATATACTTTATGGGGACGGACGGATGGATGCTTCCTTCTGCCTGTTACATACATCACAGAAATCTAATATACCCTTTTTGACCATTATCAATGGGCGCAGGGTATAAAAATTGTTCTATATTTTAAAAAAATTTTGGATTTCGACGCATTTTTAGCACAAAAATTAAAACACAAAAAAAAAAAACATTTTTAAAACTAAAAATTATTGTTCCTTCCATTTATTATACATTTCTTGAGTAGTGATGTAAATGCATAAATTATGGATTAAGTTTTAAATCGAAATGTTAAAATGGTCTCAACAAAAGACGAGTTTTCGATATATCGCCTAAAAATGTATGGAGTTAAAGTACTTGGAAATTGAGGAGATTCTACATGACTATTCTTGAGGAAAGTATCAATCTGTAAACCCATAGTATAAGGTTTTAAAACGGTTATACAGCAGAAGCAGATTAACTAAAGAAGAATTGGATAAGCTGAGAGATTTTCAATATAGAAATTAATTAACATAACTTTGCGAACAATTAAAAGTTTCTAATTAGACATTTTGCAAATAATTTCATGAATTGAGACAGAAGTAGGAAAACAGCAATAGGAAAACCATTTTATGACAATGAAAAGGGAAACAATTGCAAAACAAGAATGGGCCCAAAGCCGAGTCAAGCACATAGCACAATTTCACATAATCAATTTTGAACACAAAGCCATTGTTCAGGTGAGGTTGGGGAAAGGTGAAAGCTGGAGGGCGGAAGTAGTAGGGAGGAAGGAGAAAGAAGATGGAGAGGGGAAGCGTCAGGCTCAGCTTTTGGCTTCAACTGTTGATGGATGTCCCTTGGGCAATACATCAAACCAAATTAGCAGTTTGTGCTTCAGCTTTGGCTTCGGCTTCAGTTGTTGTTGCCAAAGCCAAAATGCGCATGGCACAAAAGAGATTGAAGATTGACTGAATGACAGACTGACAGACTGACAGAATATGCGTATGCTCAGCTTATGTTCAGGTGCGTTGGACATTCAAATTGCCAAGCAAAAGTTGAGCAGGTGAGAGAGCGAGAGAGTGAGACAGAGATGGGTGTAAAGACAGGTAAGAGAGAACATTAGCCTGTCTGCGTTTCAGTGTGTGGAATGCGTTAAATGCGTTTGATGTGCAGAGTGCGCCTAATGTTTGAAAATTTCCATAAAACATGCAATAAAAGCGCACAAGCGATGGAAGCAAAGAGAAGCACAAGGAGATCGAGAGAGGGGAAGGAGAAAGAGTAGAAGCAACAACGACGCATAATGGAAAAAGTACAAGGATGGCATAAAAGCATGACAAGACAACGTGGAACATGGCTAAAAGTTGAAGCGGTAAATGAGGCTAACAACACTAGGCCAAAAGCCAACCAGTCGGGTCGCAGTAAAGTAGGCCAAGACTGTATAGCCAGAGTGCCATCATCACTAGACAATGTTATGCTTCAATTTCACACACAGCCACACACCCACACAATGACAATCTACATGCAGTTTGCAATTTTTCTTGTCTCGCCTTCAACAAAGTGAAAACGTTGGGAAAAAGTGGCCAACACACACACACACACACACACAAAGCAGCCAGAACCGGAAATGCGTATTTTTCTTATTTTATTGCCTTACACACTTCCATCATAATGTACGCTAAGCTTTCTCTTAACTCTTCTCGCGCACACATCCGTTTCCACTTTCCATTTTCCGCTTTGACTTCGAAAGTGGCCAGGACGATGCTTAGGGGCGTCTTAGTTGTTGGCCAATATACGTATTATGTACTGACCGACAGGGACTGCAAATTGTTAAAGCTGCTTGTGCGAGGTAAGTTTCAAAGGTAAGACTTAGCACAACAATTGTAGACTTTTCTTTTTTTTTTTTATCAAAGTTGGGGAATACTTTTTTTTTTGTGAGCTGTTCAATTTAAGCTTTTATTAAATTGACTTTCTTATTGAATCGATAAAAGTCGAGGTCACAACAATTTAATAGCAAAGTATGCAGCTATAATGCGAAAGAAAGAGATGACAAGCAAGCTTTCTTCTCTCAATTGAGTGTGCCCGAAAGAATTTACATCCACAGTGCAGTTTACTCATGTGTGTGTGGGTGATCAATTTAGCGAGCTCTCCAGAGAGCAGCTGCTGTTCATGAGAGCGTCAGAGATAGCACTTTGCTCACGAGTGTATGTGTGTATGAGTAAGTCTGACCAATTAGAAGAGCCTACTGAAGCTAGCATCCACAATAGTCGTTCTGAATTGAGCCAAGTTCATGAAGCAAAGGGCATACTGAGATATTTATTTAAATTTTTATATTATTTCAACCAAGTTATGATTAGATGGCTTATATTGTATAGATGTGTGGCTACCCTCGTCCCACCAGCAAGTGTATTTACTGCATTTGTTTTTTACTACAAATTGCTTGTAATTTGACGAGTGTAAACACTTAATACTCCCTTCACTTAGAGTGAAGATATTAAATATTACAATTATTATAGTTTTGGCATGGCAAGTTTAATGAAATGACGCGTAAAAAGATATCTTTCTAAATAGTGGGAAAGCAGCTTTTGCGTGTTATTAATTTTGTTGAATGCCAATTAAGATGTGTTTCGGTCTTAGAGCTATTTGACCAACCAACAAAAACGGAAGTAAATTAACTTAAAAGAGCAACAAACGTAAAATGTGAATTTTAAATTAAGTAAATTGAAGCATTGACCTGTTATTTGAGTTAGCCGCACATTTCTGGCATTCAGCAAATACTTACAGTGCGTATGCTAATTTTAAATAAATTTCAACTTGCATTTTCACAAGCAAACTTTAAATATTTGCTTGGCAGGAAAACGTCAGAAGACGCCTGCCTGCAGATGATGCCAAGAGCTGCTTACAGCCATAACCCGTAAAACACACTGCGGTTTTTGCTTTGCTACAACTTGCAAAGCTCAAATACAAAGAGAAATCCAGAAACGATACAAACAACAGCAGCTACGACTTCAACTATGTCGGGCATCTGATTGATCAAACCACAATGACAGGCATCTGGCTGCCAGAAACAGGTGAGAACGGAGCACTAGAGTGTGGTCAACTCCGAAATACTCTACTGCGTTTATTGTACGATCTGACTTGCAGGTTAGACAAGGACAAATACACGCTTTGCTCATCGCCTGTTGCTTCTGATATGGAATTCGTACAGTGGCTCTCAGCATACTTCAATCAGTACCTGACAAATACATTAAGACAACGTAAAAATTTAACAAAAAATAAAAAAATATAGCTTTATGAATAAAATTTTTTTATTTGTATATTTTTTTACCAATATAATCTAGCTAAATAAAGCTATATAGTACATATATACCAACGCAATTTATTTTTGACAGTAATTTTCGGTATGCACAGGGTTTAATAAAGGCTTTCTCCCTCTGTGTATGAAGTGTGTGAAGTTTTGTGTATGCGTCCTAAGTCTGCGCTCAACTATTTGAGCTTTGGCGGCTTTAATTATAAATTAATTACATGTCCCACCTCTGTGCGCGAAACTTGAGCCTTATACGCCGTCAATGCATTGTGTGTAAGTGGGTGGGTTGTATGTGTATACGGCTTATATGTATATCCCCTCAGCCTAAGGTTTCAATTCAAACCTTGGATAAATTTAGTACAAGAATAATATATTTTTTATATTTATTTATTTATTTATTTATTGTCAGGCTAAAAGCAGCAGACACAATAATAAATTTAAAATTAAACATTAAGATTAAAAAATGTATATATATTCATAACACAAAATAAATTAAAATGTATTTTATAAATTTTTCCTTAATTTTTTGTATCAATTAAATTTGTTAAAAAACAGAAAAATAAAGTAAATGTAAATATTCAAACTAATATTATGCTTTAAATATGACTTATTATATTAAAAGAAATTACAAAAGCTTGTAAGCTTTGTAATTTTTTTTCGAACCGAACCTTTTATTTGAGTTAAATAATTTCATAGATTCCGTTCAAGATCCGGTTCGCATAGCCCACAAACTCAAACCGAACCATTTCTGGGCGGTTCGGTTCAAAGCCGGTTTGCCGGTCTTAGATTGTAATCTTTTTAAGTCAGATATGGCTTCATATAAATAGTAGCTCTAAGCTTTCCAGCAATTAGGTTTGAGAAGCATTTTCACAAATATAGTTGTAATGGAAATGGAAAACCACAATTGACAAAACCACATAAAGGCCTTAAATATTTATGCGTACAATTTTGAATATTTATAATTATTAATTACGTGTGCACACAGGTATATACGAATATGTGCTTTGCAGCGAAAAGTGAAATTTATGCGGCATCATAAAAATTATAAATCGATGGCAAGCGGAGGTGGAGGTGTAGTTGGGGGCGAAATGGCATTGCAGGCATACAAATAATGAATAGCTCTTAAATTTTCATTTAGCTGTCCGAAAACAAAGCAAACTTTTCTTTGCAAGGTGGGGAGAAGAAAAAGGGATTGCAGGGTGAAAGTGTGGAGGCGACGACAGGCGAGAAAAGCCGCAAAAGCAAGTGCAAAGGGAAGGGGAATCGATGGAGAAACAGACGGAGGGTGGTAGACACAACAAATTGCTCGACCCATAACCGCAGTGCAATCAATTGTAGTGGTCCAGAACAAACAAACACACGCAGTATATGCAGAGGACGGGAGGGGGAGTAGAAGTAGGAGTGGGAGACCTTCCCTGTCTCCATGAAGCACTTTATATGCCGAGGTAATGGCGCTTAATAAACGTCTTCACTCGAGTGCGCCTAGAACAAAACGCAAAATGAATTGGGCAAAGGGAAGCGAAGAACGACGAGGACGAGCACGAAGAGGAACGCCAGAGCAGATAGAGCAACTGAGCGAGAGAGAGAGGCAGCGACAGTGCGACAGAACTGGCCAAGTAATTATGATTTATGCCGGCCGAGAATGTAGAAGGCGTCTCTAATTGTGCTGCAGTGGGCGTGGCGCGGTCGTGTGCAGATACAATTATGTCCTGGTCGCCCACAGAATTGTGTCATTCCCCCTGCCCCCTCCCAAAAATGATCATCTGACCGAAATTAGTACAAGTTGAAATCCAAAGTGAGCAGCAAATAAAGCAATTACTGCTTGCTTTGCTCGGACAAAGCAGACGTGAAAAGGTTCCTAATCTGATGCCGTATGCATGCTAATGCCGCCAGTTCTTCAGAATCTCTTTCAATGCCTTAATTACATATTTTGCTCACCTCATCTATTGTCGAATATTGTTTATGTGATGTGTGCGCCATCTATGAACGTAACTTTTAGTATTTACAAGAATTATGCTCCTCATTACTGTTCATCTAATTTGTTCGTTCAGTTGAGCTTGTTCTTTCCAAGACTTTTTTGATGCTTGAGCTAAAATAAAAACACTGCGGTCCACAGTGGAATTTGCGGCTTCAAACAAATATTTCCAAATTCTACGGCATTGTTTTTGGTCTTAAAAGGAGTAATACAACAGTAATTTTTATAGCCAACTTAATCAGAGGTATGTACTTTATCAGCCCCATTGTCCGTTTGCTCAAACGATCTAGATTAGAGATGGGCACGGGTCGGGTCGGACCTCGGGACCCATGGGCCTTTTACAAAATTGTCGGGTTCGGGCCGAAAAATCTCATTTCGGGTCGGGCCGGGCCGGGCTCGGGCCTAACTTCAAAGTCCGAAAGCCCGGAACAGACCAAAATCTATTGCATTTTAGAAAGATAAAGTTCAATAATGACTAAATAAGCTCAATTATTGGTACGACGCGCACATTTGAATCTGTCAGTAGTAAAAGGTTATATTCCACATTTGGAAATGTTTTGTGCTAAAAAATAGCTAGGCTTGCTAAGTTTCAAATTGGAAAAGATTTTATTTTAAAATAAATTTGGCTTTTTTTTAATTTTTCGGGCGGGCTGGGCGGTTTTCGGGCTATATAACAAAAGTATCAGGCGGGCTTGGGCCTTTTTTCTATCGGTAATTTCGGGCTCGGGTCGGGCCGGGCCTGAAAAATGAGGCCCGCGCCCATCTCTAATCTAGATTCTAGAAGAACGACTGGAGCGTTCTTTCTAGCCAGATGAACGCTTAGTTCGCTCACCAAAAATCAAATTGAATATATAACTGTAATAATTACATTGGACTTGCGTATTGTGAATCTGCACAAAAATGAACCATTCTTGTCAACATCGCACCGCATTGGCCACTTAACAGATACTTGATGGATTAACTCATCAGTCAGCACAGACTTCGACTTGGCTCTGTCATGCAGTTGACCGTCGCGTCGTTCAAAGCTTATTACGTGCTTCTGCGAAGCATCAACAGCCATTAACGTCACCGCATACAATTGCAAATTGATGGCGAATTGTTGGCCATAATGAGGCGATGAGGCCAAGAAGGAAACAGTTCGCAGCTCCCAGTCCTATGAATGACCAAAGGCGCGTGCCGAATTAATTGATGTGACAGCAGTTGAGAGATGCTCTACTTGGAACTTCTCGGGCCACAACATCATCATCACCGTTGCAATCATCATCGTCGTCATCGACAGGGGAGGTTGTGCAATTTTCATTAGTGTGAGTGTCTGTCCCTAGCCAGCGTCTCATCAAATCAAATTTTAATTTATGCTGACATTCAAGTGTCTGCGGGGCAATTAAAGAGACAAGAGGGCGTGGCAAGCAGACACTTAGCTTTGATAAAGTGTCGACCAAAAGAAAGTCAACACAAAGGCAGCTTTTTAGGCCGCGCCTCCTAAGCCTTTTACTCCACTTCGCTTGAGACAATCCGAGAGATTAGAGATAGGATTTTAGCTGCGATAACTACGATATTGATCTAAGTAATAGAGATTTTAATTTTAAACACAACTGTCATTTATTTTACTGCTTCAAAGACGCCAACAATAACGAGTTACGCAACACCGAAAAGTCTTTCAAATTTTTTTTTAAGTTTATATTTGTTATTTGGATTGGATTTGCTAATTTTGAAAATTAGTGTGCATACATATGCTAATTTTTCTTCGTTGTGATACATTTTTTTAAAGAAAGAACCATTGCTTAGTAAATAACATTTATATAATTAATTAAGTGATATTTAAAGATTTTGTAAAAAATCTAATTAAAAATATTAATTAGAACTTGTTTTGTTGTAGTCAGGAAAATGGGCACATTGACTGAAAGAATAAAATCTGCGTTATACAACACTGCTTGTCAAAGGAATTATGTTTCGCGAAGTCAAACAGGACGAAGTTAAAAATGGCTGCGAACGAATCGAGCAACAAATCAAAGAAAAATGACGGAAAGCTGTGAGTTAAATTCAGAATAGTATCTTAAAATTTTAATTTACTTCAATCTCTTACAGCAATGCATTTATCTGTCCTATCAAGTACAAAGTGGATTTGCCGGATCCGCAAATTGGCTGCAAGTTTCTGCCATGCGGCAAGACATTGATGGACTACACAATGGAACCTGTGTCTTTTCCGCAGGTGGAGACACAGTTTAGCCAGAAATTCAAGGGTCTTCACCTGCTCTTCGACATTGATCTTCTGGGCCCAAAAACGTACGAACCGAACGAGGGAGAGGCAGTTGGAATGGATCCGAAGGATGCGGCTCTTTTGGCCGACATCGAGCCCTTGCATATTAACAATCCCAAGCCAAAGGTAGTGCACAGTTTTCCGACACGTGCCCAGGAATGCCGTGAGTTGTTCGCCAAGGAGCGTAGCTCTGTGCCACGTCCACGTGCGGGTCTGCAGCAAATGCAGCCGGAGAAACCACAGCTGGAGATGGAAACTCTGAGTCTTGAGCAGCAGAAGCAGCTCATTCATCAGACATTTGTAGACATCGAGAGGCCACTGGGATGTCATCCCACAAAGGCTAACAGCAATGCACGTCCCGTTGCTATATTGCCCATCTTTCCGCATCCCTCACAGCAAGAGTTTGTCCAGTTTCAGTTTGGCATTCCACCCAGCGAAAATAGCTGCGGATTGCTCAAGGACTGTGGCCATTACTTGATCAATTTTAAGGCGAATCCCGACAAGACTGCCGAGACGAATGTCAAAGGTCTGCAGACCTTCATCTCCGATCAGCGCTACAAAGAGGAGCGCATCTCGGAGAATGCGGAGCGTGGTGAGCCCATGATTCTGCGGGAGAAGGATGGCAGCTATTACTACCAGATGGTCAATAGACACATCAAACTGCGCAAAGAACGACCCAATGTACAGTCTAATAATACTCTCTGTTTGTTGGTGAGTTGAGGACTTCGGTTCTTCATACATATTCATAATTAACATTCCCATATTACAGCAATTAACTTGCGACAAGGATCAATCGCAATAAACAAGTTTGGCAACCAAGAAGCATTCCTTGAAACCAATTTCTCAACACAAAAACTCATCTAAAATCTAAATACTATTTGTTTATTCTCTGATTATACGCCTGCTTATACTTTTTGGCAGTTATTTTACCTATTTCTTTTGTCTATTTCTTGCCAGCCCTTTTGGACTTACATAATTACCATTAAAAAGTTTATATACATTTCTTCCAATAAATGTATAATTGTATAATCAAAAAATTTATTTAACAAAAATTGTGTAAGTTGAGGAATTGTTTTTCAAATAAATTTGACCTACTCATCTGTCTGTCTAACCATTCAGACTTCATTCTGTCTACAATAGTTTTGTATCAGATTAGTAAACAGTTTTATCTGAATTCAGTTCTATCTAACTCCTGTGGTATTCCCTAGTGAAATCTAATGCGCCATCAATAAAAAGTGAATTACTGGATGCATTTGAGAGATTTTCAACTAAATTGTTGCTTAGTTCGGGCAAGAGGGATGATAAGTCCTCGTTGATACTCGTATTGCTGTTTCTTTTTTTTCTTATTGCAACGTGGTGTCACGTTGCCAGACAACAGCCTGATGTTCCTGCCACATCCACAAACTGCTGCATGCTGTCCGTTTGTGTGTGTGTGTGTGTGTTTATATGATCCGACAGATTCCTGGCTGGCAGAGCTGCCAAAAAGCCAGATAAATATATATGTATATATATACATATATATCATGTATATATATAATGCATTTATTACGTGTACATATTGTGACGTCTATGTGGGAAATGGGAAATTGTTATAAACATTTCGGGAAGCTTTTAAATGCGTCGATTTTCTATGGGTTTTGGCAGAGTTTCCATTTTGCTTTTGCTGATATTGTTAGTTGCCCTGTCGCGACGCGTCGCCTCGTTTATGGCCACAACAACAACAGGAACTCCAAGCAGGCACTCCTTTTTGGTTGTGCTAGTAGTTACATGTGGCATGTGGCATATGGTGTGTGGCATATGGTGTGTGGCATATGGCGTGTGTTGCATGCCCCATTTTGCTGCACACTCTGTCTGTCGCTGTCTCTGCCGGCCAGAGAGAGAGAGAGAGAGCATTAAAGCCACAACAAATCAAATCGATTGCCATACATCAAAGCAATCAAAAGTACCCCAATTCGTCCTTGATCCTTTGAAATGGTGTGGCCAACGCAAATGCCAAACCAAATGCAAATTGGCCAAGTCCAGCAATCAGACACTTTACAAATATATTGAAAAATTTGCATTCCTTGGTAGCTATCGACTTCTGGTCAAATGCCGAGCAAAAGTTATTGTCCTGCTTAGCACGGATCAAAGTCAAGGTAAGGACAATATGGCCAGAAAGTGCTTCAAGTGTTTCTGGTTTCTCTTACTAAATTGGGGAATAAAACAAGAAAAATGCAGCTGGTCAATCCCATATCAAATAACAGTCGAGAAGAGTTCAGAAAGGACTGCTCTCTTTTGGTCTGGACTTCAATTTAAGCAAATTTTTTGTTTAAATTTGTTTAGATTGATTCACAATGCAATAAGTTCTTTGACTTGAAGCTCGAACTGTTGCTTGAAACCTTCTATCCAGCTAGCTGTGGTTAAAAAACATTAATTTCCTGGCTTAAAAAAGGAGTTCAGCACAAGAAGATTCGTAGAGTAGACTGTTGACTGGTAGCAAAGACCAAATACTATTGCAATTTCCAAAAGAAGAAGAGGGTGTCCATCATAGTCCATCATCTCCAGTTTCTTTTCTAAAGTGCATTAGCTGACCAAAGAGCTTGAACTTGTATATAATAAATATCTAAGTCAATTGCAGGTTCGAGATGTTCAAAAAAATTATGTTTATATTATGGTTTATTTGTTTTGATGCAAAAAGTTTCTCTAAACAAAAGTGACTGCAAAAAGGAATTTTCAAAAATCCAATCGATAGTATTTTTAATGATTTTCTGAAAGTTGCTAAAAATTACAGTTTTAACTCCTTTTTCCTCCTTTTCAAAAAGTCATAAAAAATACTAGCAATGAGATTTTTTAATATTTATTTTTGCAGTCACTATTAGAATTGTTTAAAGAAACTTTTTGCATCAAAACATTTTTTGTTTAAGACCGAGGAAAAAAGTCAAAGCAGTAGACTTAAATAAAATTTCAAAATTTTCAATGGGTTTTTATATCAGTCAAAAGGAATTTAAATGACCTTTCCATTGATGCCAAACTTAACATACAGTAAGGTCAAATTACGAGTAGATTTAACTTTAGTTTTGTCAAAATACTTTAGCCGACGACTGTACTTAAAAAATGTAGGCTATCTTTTGCTGAGATTTATGTGTATACTTTGCTCACATTGAGTATACAGGTAAGCCATAAATTGATTGGTTTGGTTGGGCGTCGCAGCCAAGCAGAAAGTTAGCCTAAATTTATAGATCAACAAACTCTTTTTTTACGAGTATTGACACTATGTTTTTTGTTATAGAACTTATTGCAAACTTTCTTACTCCTTCCCTTTCACACGCTTTCTCTCTGTCTCCACTGTCAACTGCAGCTTACTTTGTAGTTCCTTTTCACGTGAATCATGATCGACTATGCAAATGAAACTTTCCAATCATGAATCATTAAACTATGCCAACAACTGTAAAGTTTTGCCAGCAAATTAAAAGTTTGCCCAAAACAATTCAGATCGAAATCCAAGCAAATGCCAAGTCCAAGCAAAGAAAAAAGGGCACAACAATTAATGTATGTGCTAAGAAAAGGGCTTGGATTTCAAGATTTGCTTATAGCAAAAATTGCAAATAGAAAAATAAAAGAAAAATGATTATGAAATTGAAATTTATGAATTGCATTCAGATCCAATTATTTAATAATATACTCGAGATTACTTTTTCTATTCTGCACTCTTAAAAGAATTTTATTGAAGGCAAAAAAAAAATATATTTATGTATATATTATATATATATAAGATTTTGTATTTTTTCTCTAAGTTTTAAATAAAATACTTTACAAGAATATTCTGGATTTTGGAAACCGCACTTTTTGTTTATCAGTGTCAATTCAGTGTCAATTCTGTCAATTAAAGTATAGTGCACATTGCTAATCAATTTGCCAAGCTCGTAGCTTTCACAAGGCAAACACTCCTGTCCAAGTCTGATGTAATGCTTTACTTGAAGGCGAGATGTGGAATGCCGTTAGAAGCACCTCAAAGTACCTTGAGAAAACCACACGCAGGTGAGCATCTGCAATTGCAGCTGTCCCGCAAGACGTGTCTGACTGAGAGCTATTCCATTTGCACCAAAAAGCAGGAAAAATTCGAAATGGCAGGCATTCCTTGTCCTTGTCCTGACAGCGGCTGCCTTAAGGGAAGAAGAAGAGGAATAACAACAGCAATAGCAACAACAACAACAACAGCAAACGCATTGCAGATGGGCGCATCTTGTAATTCAGTTGTATTATACATACTTTTTAAACAGAAACTTGAAATAAATACAAAGCAGACACAGCAATAACATATACCTACAAGTGTGTGTGTGTGTACTTTTAGCAGTAGCTGTAGTAAGCAGACACATTGCCACATGTTGCAATACAATTTTTTAGACCCACTGAAGGATGTATTTCAAATTATGGTACTTTCTCTTTTTCTATCTCAATTTCTCCTTTTCTTTCCTGCATTTCTTAGCCATTTGACAAAAATTCGACTTTAAAATATAATCGTAGCTTTATATAAAATATTAGACTGTTTGACTGATTGATTGATTGGATAATAAAGAGAATATAATCATATTTAATATTGACGTCTGGATTTTGTGGTTTTTTCTTTGTGTAATACAAATATCACTGTATTTGTGTAATAAAATGTTATTGTTATTATTTAAATTATTTATTTTAATTTGCATTTAAGTTTTCCTATATAAATAAATATTTACATATTTATCATTGTAATTTAATGTTTTTCAAATACATTTACATACTATGTACAATGCACATAAATATTTATTTTTCAACTAATTCCGCGCTCAACGCAACCAAAACGTTTTGCGGTTGAATTGCTGCTCTTCTTTGTAGCATACTTTTTGGGGCTGCGTCACACGCACACACATGAGCGTATGTAAGTGTTCGCCTTCGTAATGGCTTGTATTTTGTTGTTGTAGCTGTTGTTGTAGCTGTTGCTGTAGTGACTGCTGAGCCTTTGTTTCTCCCCATAATATTTATGTTATGGTTACAAGGTTTCGCCAGTTCACATTTGTGGCAAGTTGTGTGTGTGTGTGTGTGTGCAGGTGGCACACGTCTGCGGTTCCTTTCAGTTACAGCCGACAACCCAATTCAATGGCGGAAGTGTGGCATTTGAACCCAGCAAAGATGCTTGTGTGGCTAAAAGCTTTGCTTCTGCCAAAAAAAATTCTCTCCATAAGTCAAGCAAATCGTTTGTTAATTGGCTGACATGTAGTACTCGTTTGGGGCCAATTTAAAAGTGGCCCGGATGAAGGTCAAAGAAATACATTTTGCTGGTAATAAATATATATGTATGTATGTTTGTTGTATGTTTCTCGTTTCAATTGCTGTGATTGATCGACAAGATGTAGCAAAGCGAGAAACAATGACGCAGAACATTGCTATCCCACTCTGACACTCACACACGTCACTCAAATGCAGTATTCGAAGTGGGAGAGCAATTGAAAGGCTCGACAGTGCTGCCATACTGTGTTTGCACTTTTGCAGCGCTGCCAGACTGTCACCGTGCATTGCTTTTCGTCCAATCAAGAAAGTCGTTACATTCAAACAAATTGCACTCCAAAACCCTTTTTCCCATTCCAAAATGAAGGAGCTGGCTAATTTTAAAATAATACACAATAATAACACAGCCAGAGGATTATTAAAATGCCGCTAAAAGAAAGCGCGAATAAATTGCCAAACAAAGTATGAAATTAACAATGGCAGGCAAAAAAAAGCTATAAAAATTCCACTAAAAATTGCAATTTAATTAATGAAAATGCGTCGTGGACGCAAACTACAGACTCTAGACTCTACACTGTTAAATTATGCGATGGGGCGCAGATACAAAAATGGAAATGAAAAACGTGGGAGGGGGCGAAATGCAATGAAATATATGCTAGTGTAAGCGGGAAAAACGTCAGCTGGTGCGTGATAAAAAACCAACTGAGGAGCGGAGAAAAAAATGGCCACAGTTTTGCTCGCTGCGTGGAAATGTGAAAATTAGTAGAAAACCAAATTTACCAAATTAGCAAGCTGTAAATTTTTCTGCTCTCGTCTCGTCGTCCAGTCGACAGCAAATTAATAAAGTTTCACGTTATTAGTGCAGTTTTCACTTTGCTCATTTTTCTGCCTGCCATTTTGTTAGTTTTTTACGTCCGGCTGTCCGTCTGTCTGACTGTCTCTCCTTCCGTCTGGCATCTAGAAATCCGAGGAGCTGCTTCTGCTATTGCCCAATTTAATTTCGCTTGTAGTTTTAAGCAGTTGGCACTGAAACTTTTTTCCCCAAATAAGTTGGGGCCAAGTTAACCCCGTATCAAGGAGAAAGGAAGGAAGGTAGGGAGGGGGGAGCATTTTTCCATTGTGCGTGTGTAAATTATATGCAGAACTTTGAGGTCGGCCAACTTTAAGTAGTCGACAGCTGGGACTCCTCGCGACTCGCTTTAATTTATCGCACGCTTTTTCTCTTTTATTATTTATATATTTTATTATGCATACAACAATGCATTTACATATATGTATGTACATACAGAGTATATATTTGGCTTTGGTAGGAGGGGAAGGTGTAATGCAAACACATTGCAATATCCTGTCGCACAGGATGCAGGACTCGCCATTCGTCCAACGCGCAATTGACCTAATTTTCCATGTGGTGGCAAGTTTTTACAGCTCTTCCTGTTAATGGTCAACGTTTAGCTTTTGTCCTTTCAACAGTATATATAAGGACAGCAACTTGTAACTCATTTTGTATTTTAAAAAAAATCCGGAAATTTGTTTATATTTTGTTTAACTTTATAAATAATTGAGGCGCTCAGAAATCAAGGCAATTTACTCAGTATATTATTACGACCCGTTGTGGAAAATGGAAGGAAAAGAAAATAAATACTCCCACATTCAATGATTAATTCTGCGAGCATCAGCAGCAAACAAAATTCATAAGTGCAAACTTTACTCCCACACTTAATTTCCAACTATAAATTTATGCCCCCTCTCTCCCCTTTTCCCCCTGATTTGTTGCCTGCCTGCCTTAGTGTTATTGCATTCAATTAGCCCGTCTCCAAGTTTGAACTTTCACTTTTTCGGTTGGCCCCATTTCGTAAGGAATTCCTGCCTTCATCGCACTTCTGCGGACTCCGGACCAAAGTTGACCGACATAAATTTTATTAATTAGTGCAAAATTTGTTGTATACTTTGCTCTACTCAATTTTGAAGATTTGTTAATGTTGCCTCGGTCATTAGCAAATACGAGTATATTTATGATGGTTGTTTGAACTGAAAATTACATGATACGCCGAATATGAGAGAATGATACTCAAAAATGGGCAAAATGAGAAGAACACGAATATTCGAAAACTTCACTTTAGAAACCTAAAATATATATACATATTCTTTTCTATTTTTTCAATGACAAACTTTTGGTCAAATGGCTGAAAAAATGGCAGACCTATCGAGGAAAAGGGGATAAATCAATTGAAAAATATTAATGAATTATTTATGAGATAGCTCCAAGCCCAAGGCAAACCTTCAATTCATCACACGGCGACAAGCTTCGAAGAAACAGTTCAAACAAAGGACTGTTCAACTAGAAAATACCCCATAAATTGTGTAGAATTTTTCCAAAAAAAAATACTTTTCAAAATATGCAAATAAAAAAGCCTTCAAAAATTTAAAAACAGGAAAAGGATACATTTTTATTTTAAATTTTTACTACAAAAAATTACTTTTAGCTCTTAAAAACTACAGGGTATACAATAGAAACAGACTGAAATGAAAACACAAAAAAAACAGAAACTGTAGAAAAATGACACTGGAGACCAATAAAACATGATTATTGCGGTCTAACTTCACAGACACCCAGCAGAGACAATAAGCTGCATTGTAGATGAAATCGCTGATGGCGAAGGTAAGGGAGGGAACGAGAGCTACGAGACAAGGAGAGCATGCTATAATAAATCACAGCCGCAGATTGCCACAGAATGTTGAATGTGTGGCACAATTTCAAGTGTGTGTGTGTGTGCCTTGATCATACACAAGAACTCTACATGCTCTAGGGAAGGTTGCATTAAACCAGTGTTGGGTAATGACGCTAAGTTGCAGTCGATAAAAAAGATATATTTGGAGATTTGAAAAACAGCACGTTTTTAAATAAACAGTAACAACAGCTTAAACGTTAAATAATTGAAAAATATTGTTATTGTTATTGCTGTTGTTGTTTTTGTTGTTGCTGTTGTCGCTGCTGCACTTGAGTACTTTGCGTTATGCATTAAATGCAATTTGAACTGTTAAGAGCGCACTTTTCGCGCCATCGCCCTTTCGCTGTAAACATAATTTGCATTGCTGTGAAATATTATGGCAGCAGCTAAAAGTATGCAATACAAATTTTTTATTACACTACGAACAGCAACAACAACAACGACAAGGCTGGACACTTGAATTAGCGGTCAGAGTGAGAGAGAGAGAGAGAGCCAGATGGAGAGTGTTTTGTATGTGTGTGTTTGTGTAGCATAAAGAGAACGTACTTACCGTTATAGAATGGCCATTGCACCACTTGCTGTTGCTGCTGCTGTTGTTGTTGTTGCATTATGCTAAAAACTAACGCCATTATTATAATAACTGTTCGCAACGTTGACGCCGCTCTGGCGCTACGCGTCTGCCTCATTCTTCTTCTTCTTCGCCATGCTGTTAGTGTAGCCGTTGCTGCTGCTGGTGCTGTTTCTGTTTCTGTTGCTGCGACGTCGACGTTGGCAGCATTACTGGTGCTACGTATAGCGGCTGTGTTGGCGTCGACGCCGCAGCCGCTGCAGGGCAAAGGCGCGCATAAATTTATATTGAAATGCTGTTGTTGTTTTGTTTGCAGTGTGTCTTCTTGTCGCTGATGCTGTTGTTGTTGTGTGTGTTTTACAATAACTGTATCTGCAGGCATTCAGCGGTTGTTTATTTTATCTGCCTATAGTTGAATTTTAGTTATCACTTTATGCAATTTTATAGATGCTTCACTTATTTCAGTTGCAATTTTAAACACACTTGTTTACTGTTGCTGCTGCCGCTGCCGATGCTGTTGCTTCTGTCGCTACCACTGCCGCTGTCATCAACGGCAGCAAGTGACGCCATTTGTTTGTTTTATGCTCTTTTGTGTTCTCTTTGTCTGTTAATTAAACTGAACACACGGTACACGAGTACACTGCTTGCTATTGCTTTGGACAGAACACTTCACTTCATTAAAGGCCTCGACTTTATTTGTTGTTGCTGTTATTGCATACTCTGCTTTATCTCTGGCCAAAAGTCAAACAGAGAAATAAAGGATTTTTTGTTGCTGTTTCCACGTCAACACTTTGCTATTGTTGTTGTTCTCTAGTTTAGCATTTCTGACTTTAAGTCACTTTGAGTCATTTCACAGTTACTTTACTTACTTTTTTATAGAGCTCACTTTTATTTATTTTTTGTTTTTACACCCATTTCTCGCACACTGCCGCTCAACTGTATAGGTAAACGATCTTTCAAATCTTTCAAAGTAATTGATAAATTTTACGATTTTTAAAAAAATTGGTTTAATTTTTTAGAATGTTAATAAGAAACAAATGTTTACGGTCTCTGTTACAAAATCAAATACAAAAATAATTTTGTTTTCTAAAAACCTAACAAAAGTGGCCTGTTAATTTCGGCTTAGCTGAAAAAGTTCAAAACTTTAAGAGTTAGAGACTCTTGTATCAACATCACTGACATCACAGTGTTTTCAAAAGTTTACCGCGTTTCCCACTGCCACAGAAAATCAGGAAAATACTCTCCACACCCACAATTTTTAAGATAGAAACCTTTTTTTTGTGGTGCCTGTTCCCGTTTGATAATATCTATTATTTCATTTTAAACCATGGCAAACAAAAAATTTACGCTATTTATGACTTTTTTAACTTTGTTATCAACTCAAGCGCCTTTCTGTATGCCTAGTTACAATTCAAATATATCTGAAATGAGTATCGGGTATCTTTTAGACGGTAGCTCGATTCTAGTACTCCTGCTTGTTTTCTTTTCTGTCATTTCACTTTGGCTGTTTACTGAAGCAACTTTCTCTCGTTTCCTCTTCTAATTTAATTGCATCGCGGCCTTTTGTCGACTTGAAACACGTTGGAAGTTTCTCTTTCTCTTTCTGTTTCTTTCCCCTTCACTCTTTCTCTTTCTCTTCGGCCATTTGCAGTCTACCTTATTGACCCGCTTCTGGTTGCTTCGTAGTTTTTTGTGTTTTGTGTTCAGTGCGCCTTTTGTTTGTATTTGCCATGAGTAGATTTTGTTGTGTGGTGCTATGCTTTGCCGTTATCCCTTAATCCTTATCAGTTGCCAATCGCTTGCAAGTAAAAAGTCCAACACAAACAATGCTGCTTTCATGTTAGTTTTCCTTTTCCTTTTTATTTTCATTTTGTACTTTTTTTTGCTTTTTGCTTAATTCTACCAGCTGCCAACTTTTACATTTGTTGTAAAGCTGTGCAATAAAGGTAAATGATTTATTATTAAGTTGTGGCCACATGCGGTTTGTGGCGAGATCTTGACGCTTTGTTGTTGTTTCTATTAACAATGTGAAAAATGAAATAAATACAGCACTCATCTGGTCAATTTTCTGTTCAATGTGCTAAATATGCTTAAAGCCGCTTAAAGTTGAGGAAACAGCTTTAAATCCCTGTAGTTTAAACGATTTAACGATATATTAAATTAATGCTTAATTAATTATAATTTTAATGAGCCACTTCTCATAATTTATTTTAACAAGCTGGCAAATGATAAACTGCTTGCCAATGGCTAAACTGCTTGTTTATTTATCATAAGTCTGTCATCTCGCTTCTTCCTGTAGCATTGCGGGCCAACAGGCAAAGAGCGGAGATCTAAGAGCAGATTACGATTAAAAGAGAGAAAAATGTACCAGATCGTGCGTGAAACTAAATACGCATAATTGTGCGCAACATAGCAACAGCTTGCAGAAGCTGAAATCTTTTCAGGCACCTATGAGGACCTTATGTCTAAGCGGCTTGACGGAAAAAGAATGCTTGTCATAATTCCTTTTCTTTTGAACAGAGAGAGAGAGAGAGAGAGAGAGAGAGTGTGTGTGTGTGTGTGTGTGCTTGTACTGAGTTTACATGTGAGTGTTGTATGTGTTGAGGTTGCGTGTGTCACCGAATGTGTTTACAGAGCTTTTAACAGACGCGTGTTTATGAATTATTAGGTATAAGAGCAACACAAACACCCAACACACACGCTTGCATACTAAATGTTAAGTGGTGTGCAGCTTATGAATAGTTGTTGTTTGAATTATCAAAGCGAATTCAGTAATTTATTTATAAATCGCATTTAGTTGGAATGTGACATTGCAATCCATAAGTAGCCAGAAAATATGTTTACTAGTTAATATTAAGCCTGCAATTGCTTTTAGTTAATTAAGAGATCGGCTTACGTGGATTGTGGACTGTGAGAGTTGTGTATGCCAACCGTTAATCGTTGGACTTACAGTCCATTAACCGATAACTTCTAAGAGCAACTGTGGCAACTTGCAAGGCAACAAACTCTAAAGTCGTAAGGCCATTAGAGCATCACACAAGAAAAAAACACGGCATTACTTTATTTATTTACCCGCAAGCAACCTTGAGAGTTCTTTCAGATATTTTATATGTATATATACGTATTTATGTATGAACAGCGCCCTGTTTTCCTTTTAAAGTCTGTGGCTTTTCCAGCTGTCTGCTTGCTGACCGAGCTTGATTGATTTCGTTCAAGCTCAAAGTTGAAAAATGTTCAGGTAACCACTTGACCAGGTGTCAATCATATCCATTTTAGAAATACTTAAAAAATTCAAATACTTATTCTGAAATGCATATTTGGTCATTATCAAGTGAAAAACATTTAAATTCTGTCCAGCTTAGCAGAGCTTGTTCTACGCATATAACAGTTTATTAGACTGGCATACAAACATAATTCGCGCTTAATTCTCGCTCTCTCTCTCTTTCGCACACTCTCTTAAGGCACTTAGCTGCAAAGTAGGAAACTTAAGTGTGCCTCATATTATCAGTAGTAAATATAGTCGACATTTGGCGGCAGGTAAATTGCTGGCCAATTCAAGTAATCGGCGTCATTTTGGCCAAACTCTGGCTCTGTGATTCACAGTTAACTGTGGCCCAAATGTACAGCTTACGCATGATGGCACATAAATCACACGATTGACAGAGCCCGAAATAAATTCACAACATTCAACTATGATGAGGAGGGGAGGAGGGGGAGGTGAAGGTGAAGGGGATTCGGGATGTGGATTGTGGATCCGCAGTCTACGTGACATGTGACAGTGGTCGGTTATTGTTTTGACGCACGACTGAGCGAGACAGCGAGTAAGAGAGAGAGAGTGCGACTGAGAGAATGATACTTTAATTTCATGGTTAATCTGTTACAAGTGTCAACTGTCAATGGTTTACTGTTCTTTCACTTTTTTTTTGTGGTTTTTTGTTGTTGCTTTTTTAGAGCATCACTCACTCGACAAATTTACACGCTAATTGCAGTTTACGCATTTTCTATGCGCGAATTCATCTTGAATTTCAATTCCTGTTGACATTTGGCACAAATTGACGTTGTTGTGGTTGTTGTTGTTGTTGACGCGAACATCTGATGAGTTTGAGGCAATGTTTGTGGCATGCAACACAACACAACACAATCGACAATCATCGACCAGTTCATGAATATTTAAATTTCTATTGTGGTTATTGCAGTCTGGTGTATCCTCAGAAATTGTCTTGTTATCACGCACACACACACACAAACACATACATACATATATGAGTTTTCCGCCTTACGCCTCTGTCATTACTTATTACACTCTTTTTGTTTTTTTGAATCGCGTCCTGCCTCAACTTGGTTTTGATTACGGTTTGCAACAAACTCGCGTTTTCCGACACTTGCGACGCTTGAGCTTGAAACTCGACAAACCGTTAGACACGTGTCGCACTTCCGCAGCGTAGGAATCCCGTTAGGGTACTGCTTGCCACTAATGTTACACTTGGTACACTTGCCTGCGATAGCACCCACCGTCAATTGAAACGGCAACAGCAGCAGCGGCAGCAAACACTTCGTTGGGACAACAGCAACAAGCTAAGCTTTTACCAAATGTTTTCAATTCGCCGCAACTCCGAAAAATTGCTGTTTGAGCTTTGCCGAAGTGATGAACATTTTTACAGGGGTACGCACTGTTAAGTTTAAAATTGCCCATGCTTTTGCTAGTTAACAGACTGCCAGATTGTAAATATGTTAACAGTCCATGCTAAACGCGACTTTTGCTTATGAATTCTGTTTTTGCTGTTAATCGTTGGTTGAACTAATGTTAGTTAGCAGACTCTTAGGTTAACCTGACAGAATATATTAACAGAATGTACTAATGTACTTTCCCCTTGCGACTGTTAACTGTTGCTGCTACTGCTTAAAAATATTTGGTCCTTTATTTACTAAGTACCCTTTTCGATAAAAGTGTACCAACTGTATTTAACTCCAGATAAAATAGAGTACCATTTTTAGAAAGGTAATTGTACTAGTTTTGATATAAATGCAGTGGCAACCGATTTCTCCTCCTGCTAATTAACCTGTAACAGCGAAGTTTTAAAACATACTCGTATATCAACAAATTACTGCAACTTTTTAGCCCATTACAAATCAAACTCATTAAAAAGCTTAACTAAATTTAAAACCATATGCTAATTAAGTTTATTTTTAATTTTGAATACCTCCCCACAAACAAATTGCAAAACAAGCTGAGTTTTCAATTGAAATGCATAAATTTTATGCTTTTCTAACATAAAATTTCATTACAAACAAATCATAAACACAGAAAAACACAAAAGAATTTTTGAAACATATTTTCCTTAGTGCAGAGCAGCATTGGCGCCATCTAGCGTGCGCGGCCGGCAAAATGATTGTTTTTATTACTTTATGTTTTGATATACAGTGGCGGTCAGCTTATTTGACCCACTACTATTATATATACCAAATTTGAAATGATTTGAACTTTTGAATAAAAAAAACTATGTTATATGTATTATTTCTTAAATTAGCAATAAAACCCACGCATACTTATAAATGTAGTGGATCAAGATAGCTGTAAGCCACTGTATGTGTGTATGCTTATGTATGTGTGCTGGGTATTTCATCGTCGAGCACGCTCTTGCTTGTTTCTTTAACCAATTATGCTGTAAGACAAATTGAACAGGAGTATTCCAAAAAAAAAGGGTGAATTACAGTTATCACACAGTTACTATGACAATTGAAGCTTTAACGTTAAATTTGCAAAAATTCAGCGCTTTTAGAGCTGATACCTCAAAAAGAAGTGAGAAAGGTGGAGGTACTCGACTGAGAAATACCCTGTAAAAACTTAAATAAAGAAAACAAATGTTCGAAATGTTATCTAAACTACGTAGTACTTTATTACTGCCCTTTTTTGAATATTGTCAATTAGAGGGTATGATAAAGCCAAAAGAACAAATCGAGAATTCAACAGAAAAGTCGCCAGAAATTTATTCAGTCGACGTCGAAGTTCATTTGAGTGTCATAAATCAGATGTCCACGCCAAATGTCAGGCAGTTAGAGCAGTAGACGGAGTAGAAATGGAAAGGGACTGGGAATGGAAAGGGCACTCACAATTGGACGGGGAGTGGCAGGGGAAGGGGATTGAGACATCGAAGGCGGGCGGGCGTATAGATGACAACTTTGACAATTCGACTGCCGTTGCACGTAGTACAGCCAACTGCAAGTTGGTCACGATTCAATGCCAACGACATGGCGACATCACAGCCGTGACATATTTCTACAGAGACAAATATTTTCAAACTGGCTGCGCGAGGGAAATCCCGTTGAGTACTCGCACAAAAAACGTGGGGAATCCCAATGAGTGACAAGACGCAAAAAAAGGAAACACAAATTCGCTGAGCGACTTTTGAAATATTTCCAGTTACAAATCAATTCGAGTAGCAGCAACGACAGAGATTCTTTAGAGGATGATTGCAAATAAAAAAGTAATAGGAAGAAAGGAAATACGCAGAGTATGCAAATGATGAAGACCAAGGCGGAAAATGCTGCTTATTTGGGCTGATTTGATGGCAGGGAAAACCCGTCTTTTGAGTGGCCCAAAGTGTTTCCCAAGTGCGGTAAAAACCAAGTGACCCATTTAACAGGTACGATAAACGGATTCGGGCACTTATTTATTTACTCAAGTTCAACTGAGACGGTTGCCTCTAGAAAATTGTTGGGCAATAACATCAATAGTAATAACTATGAAATAAAACAGTATTTTAAATAAATAGTAAAAATGTAAGACTTAATTGCAATACAGTTTTTAATATAACTGAATTAAAAAAAAAAAAAAAAATTATATCAAAAAAATTTAAGTTTAGCTTTGAAGGAAATTAAAAATACCATTTAAAATGGAATTAAATTTTGATATTTTGCTAAAAGAAATGCTTAAGTGAAATCTTATAGATTTAAAAAACTAATATAATTTTGTTACCTAGTGAAATACAGTTGAACTTCCATAACTCGAACTTCTTTAACTCAAATTTCTCTCTAACTCGAGCTAAATGATTGACCGTAAAATTAATAAACTTAAAAAAAAGAACTCTATAAGTCGAATAACTCCATAACTCGAACCTTTACTTTGGATAATGGTGATTCGAGTTAGGGAATTTCGACTGTATTAAAATTTCTTTATAGTTCTCCAATTTTCAAATATTAGAAAAAAGGACTGCCATTTGATTAAAAAGTTATTTTTGTTGTATTTTAACTAAAATATATTAAGTAGTAGCTCTCGTGAAGTTCAGTTGACTATACTATTTTTACAGAGATTCCCATATGCCAAATATTAAAAGAAATTGGGAGCACATTGCCCACAACCTACTCCTCGGCATATCCTGTCATATGTGTAGAAGTCCTCATTTGGTCTGTTTAACCTTGCGTCATCCTCGGTTTCCCCCCTTTCCCCCCTTTCCCCCGCGTTCCCCTCCACCCAATAAACAGCTAGAACAAGGAGAAGAAGAAGAAGACGAAGAGCTGTTGTTGCAAATGAAGTACTAAATCCGCAAGTGTCAAGCACAGGAAGGAAACAGGAACAAAGTGTGCAAGGGACGAGCGAGAAGGCAGCTGCGAACAGCTTTTATACGAGTGCCTATCTCTCTTTCTCTTTTCTTTTTTTTTTTTTACATAAACCATTTTTTGTAAGCTTAATTTTTGTTGTAGTTGTTGTTGTTGCTGTTGCTTTGTTTTGTTTACATTGCGGCCACATTTGTTGTGGACGTGAATGCGCCTAACCCATTCTCATTTCTCACCCTCACCCTTACCCCTTCCCTTACCCCTTCCCTGCCCCTGCCCCTTCCCCATTCCCATTCGCATTTGCATAACTAAAAACACAACTAAAACAGCGCGCGATGTTTCCATTTAACCCACTGAGCTCGTTTCCAGCCGCCAAAAACAAAAAAAAAAAACAAAACCACCACAAGGATACTCCAACGACCAGTAAGGACGATGAGCTGGGTGAGCTTGGTCATGTGCGAATTTGCGAATGTGTAGGAGCCAGTTTACACCTGGCGTTTTACACCTGAAGGCAACTCGCATTCAACAACGAGTTTTGTTGTTGTTGTTGTTCTCCTTCTCCTTCTCCTCCTCCTCCTCTTCGTTTTCCCTCATATTCGCGCTTGTTAGCACAACAAACGAAATATTTGTTTGCGGAAATCATCAGCATCATCATCATATCCGTTATGAGTTTAGTTTAGCTTAGGACCTAGAATCCTGGTCGAGCAGTGTCTTGGTCCTGATCCTGGTCCTGGTCTTGCTTTTGGCCCTGGCGCAGTTCTTGAGCAGGAAACAGCTCACGTGTTAGGCTTTTCACTTCTTCTCTTATTTTTTGCCACTGCTACTGTTTGCTATTGGCCATTTTTGTGCTCGTGCTTGTACAGTAGCTATTGCTCATAAGCTATTTTTATTGCGTATACGTAGTGTTTCCATGTGCCTACAATTTCGTCAAATATCGGAGATATTCATAGTTATTAATTGATAATTAACATGCATATTATTAATTAAATACATTTTACTGTGTATACGTATGTACATATAAACAGAAACTCTGTCCACAGTTTTGAAATATCGTAGATATATGTACATACATACATACTAATTAATTATTAATTTATTATCATTACATGTTTGTGATTTAACTATCTTTAAAACATTCATACAACAATTATTTCATATGTGGGCATTTCCAAAGTAATGTCAACCGAGAGAAAGATTTTTAAATTGATCAAAAATCCATATCTTGAAAGGTTTTATTTCAGAAATACATTCAAGTTATTTATTTAAGCAATAAACGCCAGAAGAAATTCACTACGATAAGCGTATCAATTCTACATTGAAATAAATTCACTTTTTCTACATTTTTGGCCCTTTTATTAAAAATTAACTTCCAAAATGGACCGTTTGTAATCTAAGAATAGCACTAGGTAAGATAGTAAGACTGTCACATGAACCATTTTAATACATAGAAATAGATTAAAAGTTTAACAAGTTTTTCAAGCTGTTTTTGATATATAATTTAAAAAAAGAGAGACGGAAACAACACAAATATATTATGAAACAAAATGTCGAGTGCAACAAGTCACGTGCGACACTGATTAAAATTAAATTAAAAATAAACGACTCATTATTTTTAAATGAAAGAAGAAACTCTTTTAAGATAAATCAATGCATTACATTTTAAAATTAATCGGGTTTCGCCGAAATCAGTGCTAGAACTTGTCGCCGTGAAAGCGACTTCTGTTTGAGCCTTCGTTCTTTTTAATTAATCGAGATCTATAAGTTTCAACTTTTGTCAAAATAATAGAATGTTTTGGCATATGTTTTACATCAATTTGAATGCGTACGATTAAAAAATCATTTTTTTAAACAACTGTTTTGCATACAACTTGTTTATTTTATTTTAAAAATTGCAAATAACAGTTATTGTACAACTTTTAAATTAAAAATTCGGACAGAACTTATTTTTCAATTTTTATTGTAAAAGTTAAAAATAATAAATTTGCTTATAAAAATCAGCAGAGAACTTTTATTTCATAAAACTTATAATCGTTAAGATCTCTTTTAAAAAATGTGCATTCCAAACGAAAGTTTTGAATACTTTCCTTATAAGCGATATTAACTGTAACCACCTGCAAATGGTTGAAGGCTATCTGTTGTTGCTTGCCTGGCTTAACTGTGTACCATTTGCACTATTTCCGTGTTGTAAGCGGGGTGTCAGTGGGCGTGGCAAGTTGTTTCTGCAACGATGTAGCAGCTGCTTGCAAGAGAAGATATTCCAGAGTGCTGAAATTGCAGCTTGTTGGGGAAAGCAAATGCCTCTAGGCCTTGAAATATAGCTCTGAAATTTAAGCAAATTTGCCAGATATTCATTTTTGCAACGGAATGATAAATTAATTACACAGATAAATTAATTTTACATATTAAAATTTAAGAATAAGTCTAAATTGAATAAAATTCTTTTGCAGTTGCTTATATCTTATTACATGTTTAATAGTCATATTAATAAATGCTGTTGGTTTTCAAATTTTTTATAATTTGGTTACATATTTTACAATTTATGTTTGCTATATATAATTATTTTATTATTATTTTGTACACAAGACTAAGTTTCTTCCCCTTTCTATTCCAGCTGTATAATTTCACCATAAAATCAGTTATAATTTTGTTTTTAGACATTTGTAACTGCCCTCGCATAAGCATACTATGTAACAAGGTGTGACATATACATATGTACATATGTATATATGGAGAGTATCTGCTAATAAGCTTGTCGCTGAAATCAGTGTGCATAAGTCAAAGGCACAAGTCCGAGTTGCTTGCAAAGGAGAGGAGAGTGGAGGGATCTGCGGAGCAGAGGGGGAAGAGGAGGGTATTTGAGGCGAAAACTAACGAGAAACAAGAAGGGAACGCAAATTGCCAATTATGGCAAGAAAGTGCACGCATTTGCTTATTTATGGCACGAACGATTGTTTGATATATTTATGACAATCTTTCTCTCTCACTCCCACACTCTCTCTCTCTCTATCTCCCTTTGTCACTCTCTCTATCTTGTGTTGGTACCTGTAACCCTGGTCAAAGGGATATGCCAAAGGATGAGAGCTTGAAATTGTCGTACGTGCCTCTGCTGAATTTAATGTGGCTTGGCATGACAACAATTTATGCCCCTCTTTTTTTGGGGGAAGAAGGGAACGCAAAGCGGCCAAAGCGGACAAAATGGCCAAAACGGCAGTTTGCCAGCATATGCATGCCAATAAAAGGAGCAAGAGGAATCTGCCTCAGCGGAAGTAGGAGTAGGAGTGGGAGCAGGAGAAGAAGTCGAAGTCGGAATCGGAATCGGGCTAGGCTTAATGGGGAATCATATTTTTGCGCTGGCTCGACTGGCAGTTTATAAGCATTTAAGCGGCTTAACTCGCCGCCTGACTTATCGCATTGTCATCAATTTGGTTAAGTCGATTTTTCCCCGAAAATTATGGTAGTATTTTTTTGTATTACAGGACGTTGATTGAAAATTTGCACGCTCCATTGAGCGGCTGGAAGGACATCTAATTATTGCATTGATTGAAAATTTCGTTGGAGCAACTGAAACTCAAATCGAATGTCCTGGCATGAAAGTCTCTCTCTCTCTCTCTCTCTCTCTCTCTGGCTTCCTGTGTAAAAAACTGTTGCCTGTGCTTACATAATCAATCACGTTTTATCAAGGATAATTGTTTGGCGCGCTTCCTTTGCGCTGCATAAATTGAGTTGCTTTCCTTGGATTGTGAATGAAAATGACAATGGGAAGGGGGGATGAAGTCGGGTAAATATCATTTTCAATGCTTATTATTTGCACTCAATTGCCTTTGTATAAGTATATTTACATGCACCTATATGTATGTATATGCATGTACTCATGTACATAGAGTCTATTATTCGGCATGTTAAGCAAACACTTTGGGAGACAATACAAGAGCTTTCGAATTGAATTCATTTCAAATACAAACACAAACACAAATACAAATACTCACAGGTACTTGAATCAAAATGTCAAAATCTTTCGCGGTTCATAAAATATTTAAGGCAAACGTCGTGCGTTTACTTAGCTTGACAAAAGAAAGGATTTAAGCATTTTGCAAGTTAGAGATACCCCGTAAAAGACACCAACAACTATCAAAGTAGGGAAAGTTTAGTTTAATTGATTTCCTTTTATAATACAGTCTTAAGATCAGATGGAATATATTGAGAATTATTAATAAACTAAAGCTCAATAAGCTATTAAGAAAGCAACTTTTAAATTTGTCGTTGTAACGTTAAAGTTGTCGTTAATATATATTTAATCACTGGGGAAATCGAATTCTGAGAATAGAAATTCCAATCGAAAACTTTCACAGTGCCACAGAACTTCGAGTGTTTTAATTTTATAGCATGTTCACCAACCTTCTCATATTAAATTTTCCAAGGGTTTGTTAGCAACTTTTATAAGTTTATTATTGCAGAATAATAGATTTTTATTTTATTCTTTTTTAATTAATGTAATTTAATTCATTTATTTAATAATTGATTTTGTACAGCTTAAAAAAAATTCAAAAGTTATTGGCGCAACAAAAAATTAAAGTTACTCGACAACTCTAAATTCTAAAATCGGATGCCAGCGGATTGAGCACTGATTTCGTTTCCTTCAAACATTTTCAGCGGAGTTGACTGTGTCACAGTGAAATGAAATTGAAGTGAAATTCAAGTGGAAGTGATTTCCGTAAAACAATTCCCAGTGGCGGGAATTCGCATTAGAGAATCGATTACAACCTCCATACTTCGCGGCCAGTATGAATTCGAATTCATACCCAAACTTGCATTACTTTTCCATAAGGTTGGCCGCTGTTAAGCTGGGCAAGCTTCAAAACCGCATACTTGTAATCGAGCCAGTATGCGGTTAATTGAGTGAGCACACTTCGTGTTGCATTACCGTCCTGTATACTGTTGCGTATAGGATCGTAATGCAGATGTTTTACTGACTGGTATACAATGCCTATAGGATTGTAATGCAGATGCTTTATTGGCTGGTATACAATGCCTATAGGACTGTAATGCAGATGCTAAACCCACCCCAAAATAAAAGATTGTAATTTTTCATAAAAATATTTATAATTATTTGTATTATAAGATATTTATAGTTATAAAATCAAATTAAAAATGTAATAACAAAAAAAAATAAACAACAAAACATTAAATAAAATTAAAAAAATAAAAATTAAATTAAAAATCAAAAGAAAAATGTAACAAAAATTAGAAAAAAATGAATAACATTGAAATTCAAAATAAAAATTAAATAAAAAATAAGAAAAAAACAATTCAAAACTATACTATACTATAAACTTTAACATAATTAACGCTTAAATAAGCGTAATCTATTTCCTCGTCGTTTTCCTTGTCGTTGTCGTTGTCCTTGTCTTCATCCTCCTTTCTCTTCCGCTCCTTAATTTTTAAGTCAAATTTTCTTTTGGCAATGCGGCCCTTATTTGACTTAAATGCAGCTCTAATAAGCTGTATGTAGCCGCGGCTACTCATGCCCTCTTCTTTGACAGCATCTATATTGAAGAAAATGTCAAAAATAAATATGTTATTTATAATTAAAACAATATATTTATCAATAGGCTTACTCAAATTAACTTTCCTTTAGATTGTTGAAGATTATCACAAAACAAACAAACAAAACCATATGGGAATAGAAACGAACAAAATTTGCACAAACAACAACCCGTGTTTTGTTGCATTGTTGCATCTAATACTTACGCATTTGCATGTGTGTGAAGCAACAAAACACAAACACACACATGCTCGGTTGCAACCAAAGTAGAATAGCAAAAGACGAAAGACATTCGTGCATGTTCGATGGCAGAACAGTGTGAGCCAAAACGGCGCCCCATTACCAACCTACGTTCAAAAAGTGAAGAAAGTATCGGTTACGAATGTACATTCGTCGATGCATTCCGAAGAGTTACAACAATCCGTTGTGGCCGGTTTCCGCCACTGGGTTGTGATGCTAGTACCGCTTTTTTTTTGTTTTGCTTGCTACTCTTCATGGGGACACATTTGACTAGTCCGCAGTAAAAGATGTGGTGGCGATTGATGAAACGCATTGCTTAGGGTTGCCAAAGTAGAGGTGGTTTCCTAGTAGGTAGTTATTTCAGCAGCTACGAACTAGGGTCCAGTACTAGAGGGACATTAAACGAAAAGAAATGCTGGCGCCATCTAGCGTGGGTCGCCTGCGACAAGTTGCTTATAAGAATATCTCTGAGGAGCACAGCGTTAGTTTTTTTTTTTATTTGCGAATGTTGCACTTTTCTACGTAGTTGTTGTTGTTGTTTAGTTGTTGACTTTAACATTTAGTGTTAACGGTAGGAATATTATGCAAATAGCTGCAAAATAGCAAAGCACCGCCGTGAATTGAGTTAATATTCCGCACTCAGCGGCCATTATGTGCAACACACACACTCACACCCACACACACATGCATGGTAGTTAGCCACGCTCACACACACACCCACAAACACATTAACAGGATCCTTTGTATTTTTTGCTGTGCACATAAAAAGTATTCAACAATAAGGTTTCAGATTCACATTCAAATTCGGAATCGACATCGGAATCGGATTTGGAAATATCGTAGTACATTTGCTTACTTGAGCTTGTTTGTTGAATTGAAATTGCTTAATTTACCAGATAATTTGGCACAAAACACATTTACACACTCACTCACACAAGCATAGGAAATAAACATAATTAGTTCGCTTACGTTTTTGTTTTTGTTTAGACATTGTTTTTGTGGTTTCCTCCTTGCTATGTGTCTTTTTACTCTCTTGCTCGCATTTTCGCTATTATGTTAGTTTGCAATTTATGGAACGCTGTGCACTGTGTGTTTGCCTTCAACAATTTAACTTTACTCTCTAGTGCTTCACTGTATTGTGTTTTTATTTTTCCCTTAAACTCAACAGTTCCCAGGCAAGTCAAAGTTCAATTGGGTTCATTTGCCAGCTGAGTTTAGGCACATTGCACTTTCAGGTCGGAATTTTCTTTGGCTCAAGTCAAAACTGGTAGGAAAAGTTAAAGCCGCCCCAGCTCGACTGTAAGAGACCCCGTTTTTAATTTAAAAAAAAACAAGTGGGAAAGGCTATAGTCGAGCTCCCGACTATAGGATACGCGTTACTTACCTAAATAAATTTAACTTTTTTTTTATTGCATGCTTATAGGCACTTTTATTGCTTAAAAGCTTTAATCAGCCAGTACCACCTTTCTGTTTGTCCGATCTTGTTGGGATTTAGTAGAATGATAGGTAAAAACAATAGCTAACGTTCACCGTTTAAAAAAACCTAATATCTTAAAAACTGTGCGTGTGGTGGATTTTCGCGATTTACGGAGGCGGAAAGGGGCGTGGCAAAATTTTGAAACAAACTTGACCTGCGTGGGGTTTATAGAAATCTGTGTGCCAAATTTGGTTGCTCTAGCTCTTATAGTCTCTGAGATCTAGGCGCTCACACGGACGGACAGACGGACGGACGGACGGACGGACAGACGGACATGGCTATATCGACTCGGCTGTTGATGCTGATCAAGAATTTATATACTTTATAGGGTCGGAGATGCTTCCTTCTCCCTGTTACATACATTGCAACGAATACAATATCCCCTTTTACTTATTTTTAATAAGTAACGGCTATAATCATGTTTAAAAGTATATTAAAAATATTTGAAAAAATGTTAATTAGTAAAGTTAAAGAATTGACAACAAATATCCTCTTGCTAAATCTCAATAGAATCAAAACGTATTCACAAGGGCTTTGGCAAGATGACCTTTACATTATTACTTTATATTTACATACATTACATTATTTAGCTTCCCAAATCCAACTAGAGTGAATGTGAAAACGCGAAAATTATATTTTGCCCTCCCCCCCTGCTTGAAAAGCTGTCAATGCTTTATGGTATTCACATTTCTTTGAACATTTTTTAATCATTTATAGAGAGAAAGATTACAATTATCTTTTTTTTTTATATTTACAAGCATTTTTCGAAACCGATAACAGAAAACCTAAAACCTAACTGAAACCGATATTCATTTCGGTTTGATACCCTGATTAAAAATATACAAGTAATATAGAAAATAAAAAAATATTTACGACTGCATTGGATTCTAATGGTTTAAATAATTGGATCAGTAAGCATTCAAAATCCACTGAACTCTGACTTAATTTAAAATAACTATAAGTTTTGTAAAGGGTGTTTTTTTAGAGGTATAGAACTTCGAATTAAAATAAAACACAAAAAAATCGTTTTAACATCCATTAATTTGGCTTTATTGGAAGGATAACTTTATGCCATTAGAGTTTAAATATGATTTCCGGCATGCGGCCGGCATGTGGCTGGCTCGAACATAGCCAAGTCTAGAGGTCCAATTTTTGACCACTTTTTGCAGCAATTGGGGCCGTATGTCAGCAATAACGCGCCGAATATTCTCTTCCAAGGCGTCAATCGTCTCGGGCTTATCTGCGTAGACAAGCGACTTTACATAATCCCACAAAAGTTAGTCTAAAGGCGTTAAATCACATGACATATGCAGCTAATTGACCAGCCACAAGCGTAAAATGAACTTTTCACCCAAATCGCCTCTCAATTGGGCCATTGTTTCGCGTGCTGTGTGGCATGTGGCACCGTCTTGCTGAAACCACATGTAAGCCAAGTCTAGCTCTTCCATTTTGGGCAAAAAAAAAGTGTGTAATCATTCCGAGTAACCGCCTCAGAAGGTCGACTAAACTGATCATAAAATGGAATAAGTCCAAAATGCAATTTCTTAACCGAGCATGAATTTTGATGATAAAATTCAATAATTTGCGTACGTTGTTTCGAAATAAGTCTATTCACTATAAAATGGCAAACCAAACTGAGCTTAGATGAAGTGACACCTGTCAAAAAGACCACCAAAGGTCTAAAAAAAACACCCTTTACTTGTCTAAATTCCTTTAAACTTCAAAAATATATAATAAAATATAAGAAACAAACAAAGCAGATAAATAAATGCAGTAATATAAAATTTATATAATATGAATTTTGGAAAATTGGTTTACGGGACAACTTGGGGCAACATGCAAAATAAAAATGGCAGTAGGCGCACTTGTAATTGAAAGGAAAAGATGTCGCATCACTTTTTATCGAACTTGACGACACGCATATCGTCGGCCACTGTCTCCAGATCCTCGGGGTCGCGACGGAAGCGATAGGTGCCAATGTCCTTGGATGCGGACTCTGGCAGCTTCACCTTGATGCCCTTGTACTCGAATTGTCCCTCTCGTTTCTCGGGCACCACCAGCATTTGTTGCTTCTTGTACTCGATGTCATTGCCGATGTCCATTGGCTCCCCGGATTGATTCTGCACGGTTGGACCATCGTCATCTAGAGCGTTTCTCCATCCGTCGATTTCAATGGGCACAATTGGCATTCCGTCTTTGTCCAGAATGCTCGTGTAGCCCCCATCGACAGCTGGAGAGCCAGCTGCATCTGGTTCAACGACTGCTTCCGTGTTCACCGCCTCATCGGGGGATGGCACGGGGCAAAACTCTGTTTTGTCCAGCGATGGAAGTGTGGTGAGGAAATTGCGCGAAAACTCAACGTCACCTTTGGCCAGATCATGTATGTTAATATCGGATACGACAACTCCGCCGATTGTCGAATCCGTTGGCTTTGCTCGATATCTTGTACTAATCATGAAATTGGCCCTCACGGTGTAACTCGAATAAATAATCCTGGACAGTAAGATATTTTTACGCAGCATGCACAAGTTTCGAAACATTTTGAAGATCTTTTTTTCGGGTCTTCACATATATGTACACAGAAACAAACGAATTATTGTTACAAATTTTACTTTTTTATAAATGCCTGAGCTTATGATATTCCGAAATTTCCGACTGATGTGATACTTTCTTCTATGGAGCAAACAACTGTCAAAAGTAATTAAAGTAATTTCAGCGACTACTTGACTTTGGAAAAACTAATGTAAAATGTACTCACGAAATTGACTTGACCAAATACAAAATTTTACATTCAGCTGAACTTCCATAACTAAAACTTCTATAACTCAAATTTCTTTCTAACTCGAGCTAAATGAGTGGCATTAAATATAATACACTTAACTTAATATCTCTATAACTCGAAGCTTTTCTTTGGACTGTACTTATTACATATAGTAAAAAACAAATTAATTCATGAAGCAACTATAATAAAATAACAAGCGGGAAAGGCTATTGTCGAGTTCCCGACTATAGGACACACATATAAGATATTTTTTATTGCATACTTTTAGGCAGCTATATTGCTTAAAGACTTTAATCAGCCATTAGGATCATAGCTTATAATAGTGTAGTGTATATTGGTTTTTCGCGATTTGCGGAGGCAAAAGAGACGTGTCTAAAATTGGAAACAAACTTGATCTGCGTGGGGCTTATAGAAGTCTGCCTGCCAAATGTGGTTGCTCTAGCTCTTAAAGTCTCTGAGATCTAGGCGCTCACGCAGCCCGACAGACGGACATTGCTTAATCGACTCGGCTGTTGATGCTGATCAAGAATATATATACTTTATAGGGTCGCAGATGTTCCTTCTCCCTGTTACATGCAATTCCACGAATTCAATATACCCTTGTACTTATTTTTTAAGTAACGGGTGTAAAAAATATACAATAGTTAACACAGAAAAATTAAAAATTACTTGACTAACTAAATTTGAATAAAAGAGAGCTACGAATATGAATTTCCATCGATTGCATAACCAGCTTAAGGTTATTGGTATATTTAAAAAAAAAATATATAAAATTTATCGATTTATGACTTATATGTGTGACAAAAGTCCCGAACCACATTTCACAAGTCAAATTATTGACTTCAAAACTTTGCATATAATTTTTATTATTATATGTTTTACATTTTATATATTTTTATTTTATATGTTATTACTTCATATACATATATTAAAACACGGGCAATGCCGGGCTAAACTAGCAGCTGCACTCATACATATGCAAACATATGTACATACATATGTACAAATTAAAGCGAGACAAATTTAAATCCTGGGCACAGCATGTCCCAGTCGAGCACTCTTGAGCGCCAGCTACAGGACTCGGAGATTTATGTCCTGCTGCTGGTCATCTGTAACTTAAAATATGCGAAGCCGTTGGCATGAATCTTTCTAAGCTACCAGCGGTCGTTAATGCCAAGCCAAGAATCTGAAGCTGCTTGTAGGATCTTTGCATAATGGACTTTAATGGCATAGGCAAACGACCGAGTTAGGGAAATTTAAAAAAAAATAAAATAAACTCTTCCTTGCTGTCGTTCTGTCGGATGTTATCAACATTAACAATTGTCAACGTCTTCGTTTAGCAGTACCTCCAGTTGTTCCGGAGGCAGCTTTGCGTTTTCCAGTCAACTTTTGAGATGGTTTATCTTCCTCATCCTCATTCTCATAATCATCTTCCTGTTTGCCAGTGCGAACTTCGCGATTCACTTTGTAGGCGGCGCTCATGCGCTTTATGTTCTCCTTGTGAACAATGTCGTGATTGACAATGCGATGTGGATAATCCACGCCCAACACACAGCCGTAATCCCGCTGTGCGCCTAGCGTTGCCTTCCACGGCTCAAAGATGCAGTTGGCTGGATATTTGGCCAACTCTGGCACATATTTTCTTATGTAAGCACCCGTTGGATCCGTTTTCTTGCCAAATGCAACCGGGCTATATACACGGAAATATTGATGAAAGAATGCCGAGGCTGAGAGCCACATCCAGTTGCCTGCATTAAGAGCCCAATCCTGGTCGAGCAACAGTTGCTCAAATACACGCTGTCCCTCCTCCCAGCTGATCCAAAGATCGCCTCGAGTAAGAAAACAGGCCACTGCATGGCGTGCCAAATGATGTATCCAACCTTCTTGACGAAGCTGCCGCATAATAGCATCAATAAAAGGATATCCCGTGCGACCGTGCGTCCACGCCTCAAGGTGCTCCGGCTGCTCTTTCCAAGCAATTTGCATGCAATAAGCATTGCCCACCATGCGATCAAAGTTGGGCTCCGCTGCGCCCACCGTATAATAGAACTCCCGCCACAGCAACTGGCCAACAAGTGACACAGGTGGCTTCGAGTGCTTCGGTTGACGTGCCAGAATCTCTCTAAGTCGTTCGTATAGCAGACGCGCACTTAAACAGCCGAATTTCAAATACGGGCTGAGTACGGTTGTGCTGGGTTCCAGCGAATTTGGTGCCGTCTTGGGCTTCTCGAAGTTGGCCACCCAACGCTCATCTCTTAACGATGCCTCCAGTCGACGCAGTGCCTCTGTTTCACCTGTTGATTAAATCACATATGTATATTTTGGTAAGGGAATTAAATTTGATTAGGGTTTACCGCCCGGAAACTTGTTGATGCCCAGATCTTCCGGTCGCTTGACCAGCTGCTCCAACGTCGGGCAATCGTACACGTGTGAATCGGCTTTTTCGAGTGCATCCTCTAAGGGCTGCATTCCGTCCGGCAGTTTCCCTGGCTTCGCCAAAACTTTGGACAACTTGAGCTTGTCAACAATGCCCAAGAACTTTTGGTAAGTGATGGGCGCCTTGCCCAAGTTCCTGGCAATGACCAGTTCTGGATTGTAAATGGTAAGCGAGCAGTGTGTGTCCACTTTCACACCTCGCTCCGCAGCCAGTTTCTGCACAGCCGCATCGCGCTTCACGGCGTAAGGCTCAATGTCCGTTTCGTAGGTTAGCAGATGCACGTGCCAGCGCTCAAATAGCTGAGGGAAGACATCAACGGGCTTACCGCGAACGACATACAGACGGGAATTGAGCTCGCGCAGCTGTTGATCCAAATCCGAGAGGGTTTGTTGCAGGAAGCGCCAGCGATTGGCGCCCACCTGCATCCAGTCCAATATGCCAGGATCCAAAATGAATATGGGACGAACGTGGTACTTTTCGCCAGCTGCACGGGCTACATCAAATACTTGTGTTAGGGCGGGATTGTCGTGGACGCGAAGTCCCTTGCGAAACCAGTGCACTAGAGTGTGTCGTTTTGCAGTCATCTGAACCCAATCTTATATTTAAATTCACTAAAAATATGTTTTTACCGGTTTAAAAATAACATCGACCGCCTGATTGTGCTGATGGGGCTGCCAACTCGTTTGCAGGTCTGCACAAAATACCATTTGGTATTTGGAATTTGGAAGTCAGTATTTTGGTGCACATGCACCGGTAATAATCTTTTTTTGTACAATACATAAAAATATATAAATAAACCAAATGTTGGCGTTTAATTTAACAAATTAACAAGTTATAATAGACAATAGTGACTACAGTTGCCTAAATTAAACAAAACTTCAGATCTGCGTTTATGCGCAATCAAAGACACAATGGATTTGCTCGATTCTATACTAAACTCTATGGATGCTCCGCCAGCCACAAACGAACAACAAAAGACGCTCATTAAAAAGCAGCGGGAAATGATGGAGCGCATGCAAAACAAGCAGAAGGAAGAGTTGCTGCGATTTCGAAAGTACGTTGAGGAGAGAATGGGTCGTTTTGCCAAGGACGATCGCACATGCATTGAATTCCAGCCATTGGACAAGGTGCATCGATCGGTCATACATGAAATCGCTGAGAACGGTGGCTTTATAGCTATGAGCTTTGGCCGCGAGGACGAAGACCGCCATTCGGTGGTCTATAAAAAGGAGCACCCGCCTAGCGAGGACGAAGTGACAGCCCGTCGCAACGGCGATGGATGGAACAAGGACATAGCCAAAGAATACTGCGAGCGAAGAAAAGAACGCTTGGCTCAAGAGCAAAGTGATAAGCAAGCGACAAGCTCCGAAGTCGGATCCTCTGCCAGCACTAGCAACAGCACGGACAGCGCATCCGCTGAGGTGAAACCGACCTCCAATTATAAAGCAAAATATGCTCACCTCATTGGCGAATCAGCGGCCCTGCAAGCGGCGCGCAAAACAGAAACTAACCAAAGCTATGGATTTGTGCCCAGCAAGAACAAAAAGGACATGAGGTCCATCGAACAGACTCTGGCTGACATTCAGGCCAAGAAGCGCTTGAAACTACAGCAGCAGCAGGAGCAGCAGGAACAATTGGATAGCCTTACAGCGGCGGGACAGGCAGAAACCGATGGTGTTCCCGCTGATGAACAGCAATAAACGTCTTCTGTGAAAAATTAAATTAGTAATAAGAATATGTATGTATGAGTATGATTTGTTAAATTCCAAGTTAATCAGAAGAAGATGCGAAGTCATCCGTTACTTCAAATGTTTTGACCATACACAGACTGAAAGTGCATGCATATGTATCTGAAAGCAATTCAAATTGTTGGCCAGTTGAACGAATTAGCTGCGAATAATTAGATCAAATTATTATATCAACTGCAGTGTTCAATTAGCAATTTCTATTTATATAATAATAAAACTAAATTTGTAGTCAATAGCAACCAAAGAATCAGAGTTGTTTATTTTATAATAAGTCTTGACGCTAAAAATGGCCAAAAGAGTGCTGGTAAACGCAAAACCAATGAAAATGTTAACACTCACTAAAACTGACATTTTTAGAAGAAGAAGACAACTTACTCCACGTGCTCGCGGTCGAGCTCAACTTTTGCAAGAATTGAATTATATTGCTTAAACTTATTGAACTGCTTTTAATTTTAAACATGGGTTGATTGTATCGATGGCAAGGTTACCAGGAACCTGAAAGAATCAAATATTCATGTAAGTACGCTTGAATAAAACTGCTGCCTAAAAATGTATTTTATGGGATGATAATTTTGATGGGGACATCTGATGTCTATGATTTGTCCAATTTGATAGTAGAACTGAAAATACTTCAAATATTTTTATATTTTTAAAAGTGCTTTTTGAATTACTAATCAAAAGTTTTTATTTTATTGCAGGTAATGATCGATTATTATATAGAAGCATCTTCAGCGCAGAGATCAAACTCTGTAAGTTAACGCACATTTATACGATTTAACCAAACTTTAATGATGATAATTTTGATGGGGACATCTGATGTCTATGATTTGTCCAATTTGATAGTAGACCTGACTATACCACGCAATAAATTTATTTATAGTGTTGCTATTTAAATTAATTGTTAGTTTCTACTTTCATTTCAGACAATGATCGTTTATTAGACAGAATTATCTTTAGCGAAGAATTCTAAGGCGGTAAGTTTATTGCATACATTTTATGAACTATTTTAACTTAAATGATGATAAATTTGATAGGGACATCTGAAAATCTGATGATTTGTCCAACTTGATAGTAGACCTGAATAAACCTTGAAATAATTTTTTTTCATTAATTGCTATTTTCATTACTAATTGTTAGTCTTTAATTATTTTATTTCAGATAATGATCGTTAATTTGTGAGAATTATCGTCAGCGAAGGATTTAAAGTCGGTAAGTTTATTAACGCAAATTTGCATGCTTTATTCCAACTTTAATGATGATAAATTTGATAGGGACATCTGATAATCTGATGATTTGTCCAATTTGATAGTAGACCTGAATATACACTGCAATAATTTGATTTATAGTTTTACTATTCAAGTTAAATGTTTGTTTCTACTTTTATTTCAGATTATGATCGTTCATTAGACAGAATTATCTAAAGCGACGAATTCAATGTCGGTAAGTTTATGACATACATATACATATATGAATTATTTTAACTCTAATGATGATAAATTTGATAGGGACATCTGAAAATCTGATGATTTGTCCAATTTGATAGTAGACCTGAATAAACCTTGAAATAATTTTATTTATTGTGTACCATGTAAATTACTAATCATAGGATTCTACTTACATTTCAGATAATGATGGTTCATTCGACAGACGATAATGATCGCTCATTAGACAGAATTATCTTTAGCGAAGAATTCCCATTCGGTAATTTTTTGACATACATTTATATGATATATTTAAACTTTAATGATGATAAATTTGATAGGGACATCTGATGTCTATGATTGACTTGTCCAATTTGATAGTAGACCTGAAAATACCCTAAAATGTTATTATTTATGTTACTATTTAAATTACTAATTTAGTTTTTATTGATTTTATTTCAGATAATGATCGTTCATTAGTGAGAATTATTGTCAGCGAAGAATTAAAAGTCGGTAAGTTTATTAACGCAAATTTGCATGCTCTATTCCAACTTTAATGATGATAAATTTGATAGGGACATCTGATAATCTGATGATTTGTCCAATTTGATAGTAGACCTGAATATACACTGCAATAATTTGATTTATAGTTTTACTATTCAAGTTAAATGTTAGTTTCTACTTTTATTTCAGATTATGATCGTTCATTAGACAGAATTATCTAAAGCGACGAATTCAATGTCGGTAAGTTTATGACATACATATACATATATGAATTATTTTAACTCTAATGATGATAAATTTGATAGGGACATCTGAAAATCTGATGATTTGTCCAATTTGATAGTAGACCTGAATAAACCTTGAAATAATTTTATTTATTGTGTACCATGTAAATTACTAATCATAGGATTCTACTTACATTTCAGATAATGATGGTTCATTCGACAGACGATAATGATCGCTCATTAGACAGAATTATCTTTAGCGAAGAATTCCCATTCGGTAAGTTTATGACATACATTTATATGATATATTTAAACTTTAATGATGATAAATTTGATAGGGACATCTGATGTCTATGATTGACTTGTCCAATTTGATAGTAGACCTGAAAATACCCTAAAATGTTATTATTTATGTTACTATTTAAATTACTAATTTAGTTTTTATTTATTTTATTTCAGATATGATCGTTCATTAGTGAGAATTATTGTCAGCGAAGAATTAAAAGTCGGTAAGTATACTAGTTCAAATTTGCATGCTCTATTCCAACTTTAATGATGATAAATTTGATAGGGACATCTGATAATCTGATGATTTGTCCAATTTGATAGTAGACCTGAATATATCCTAAAATAATTTTATTTATATTGGTACTATTTAAATAATTAATCGTCAGTTTCTACTTTTATTTCAGATAATGATTCGTACATTTCAAAGAAGTGTCTTCATTGAGGAGAAATGTGAGCTATGCTTGGCGAGGAGACTGAGATCGTATTACATTTTAACAAGATTGATAACTTTAAGAGGGACATCTGATGTCCATTTGGATTTTATAATGTTTTATATGACGGCATATTTAAAATAAATAACCTACCTAATCGGAAACTCTCAACTGTTTTATTGATTTAAATGTGAGAATATTATCTATTTTATATTCTGTTGAAAAGCACAGCGTGCGAAGAAAAAGTGAGCAATTGAAATAGGTTAACTATCGTTATTATTTTTGGCGCCATGTTTTAAAATCACAGAAATGCAACTCAGCGCAATCAGCTGTTTATCAGCTGTTTCCCTAAAAGGTAAATACTGTTTACCAACTTCAGCTGGAAACATGAATTACTAAAAAGTATTGAGATCGAACGAAGACTGCAATTGACGAATCAAGTCGAGCAAGTTGCCAAATATGCTGCCCACCAAAACAGATTCTCGGAGGCGCCTCAATGCCACTGGGGCTACAGTCGGCGACTACCATAAAGTGAACGAAGGTGCAAGCGAAACAGATGGATTTGTTCACGAGCAATGGGTAGCGCCAAACGCTGAGGAGTCCACTCCATGGAAGACAATTGCCATCATACTTATATTATTCATAGGCGGAACGGTTCGTATGCCAATCTCCAAAAAAAACTAAAGTTGCTAAATTTTGCCATTAGATTTGTCTTGGTTGTGCTACGTTGGATTGGTTGGCGGACGTAAATCAAGATCGCACCGATCGCGTCTGGGCGCTGATAGTCATTGGATCGCTGACTATTATACCAGGTGGATATTACTTCTATGTCCTTTCTTGCATTTTACTGCGACGCCACGGCTATACAATGGACGACATTCGTCGCTTGGGTTAAGACAATTGATTTTTATATGTTAATTACAATATATGTATTTTTATTGCATTTTTATAACGTGTCCACGCTTTCTCATTTTAATGGCATGTTTTTGTTTTCTCGAGAATTGCAGACAGAATTCGGCATTTATTGTATAAAAATATTGTAAATATATATATATATATGTATACTATGTGTACATACATCATTAAATGTGTTATCAAGTGTTTCATGTTTAAGAATTTAGTGGGAAAAAGATTTGCTAACTATTTTAACTTGTATTGCTTGAAGCCTTATACATACATACATATGCATATAGTGGTACGATCGAGTACGTATGCATATACATATGGCATTTATCTCTATAAAGAGTGCGTTTTGAGCTTAAATATATATACATACATGTTCTTTTTATTATTTTTTAAACAATTGCTTCTCGTATTACAACAAAGCTTAGCTGTCTATATAAATATATAGATATATATATATATACGTGGATTAACATCGCTATCGCATAAAACTACAAGGGTAGGACGTACATTTACTGTACTCAATATACAATACATAAACAAATACATACATATACAACGAAATTAAACTACAAGGGTTAACAATTTACTCAATTTGCGATAAATTACTGCTCAACAACAGTCACCTCTATGGGAGGTATAAATTTCCATGTATGTGCCTGTTGCTCATCAAAGCTAGAAGCCGGTAAAGTTTCTAATTGACTTAAGTGTGTAGATCCTGGACAAGGCCGTATCGAAATACTGCTACTTTGTTGCGGCTTCGTAACGCACTCAATGCTCGTCTTGAAGCGACCAGGCGTAAAGAATATTACGGAACAATTGTGCTGCGTTTGCTCCAGTTTTTCCAAAACGGGAATCGTTATTCTACGGAAAATGAGATTATTATTTACCGATTCTGAATTAGTTTATTTATTTATTACGCACCGGTTAGGTCCAGAAATGGCCACACGAGTCTCTAGATTATAGTTTTCCATGCCATTTAAATAGTCTTGGTAAAACTTGATAGTCAATACCAAGTTCTTAAGCGGCTGCAACGATTGATTGGTTAGATTAATGCTGAGCTGTGCCCGCTGTCCAACTGTGCACATTATCTCGCTATGCGGCTGCACAGGCACATCCTGGAAGCTTATAGCTATCGAGACAAGAAAACAATTAATAAAGCTTCGCCTAATTATCAAGAATTACTTACACCACTGAAGAGGGGAAACGGTGGTCAGGTCTACCATGCCATGTGAGAGAACAATTCCACGCAGCGAGGCAACGCCCTGAATGTCACTGCCGGTCAACAGCCAATTGATCTTTACCCGCTCCGCAATGTGAGTTGAGCAAAGCTTGCTGAGTGCATCGCTAAACGAAAGAATTTGCGTGCGAAAACACAGCTCTGCAAAAAGACAACCATTTAAATATAAGTAAAAATGCTATAACCGCGTTCCCGACTATAAAATACCCGCTACTCTGTTCCAATATAATCGGGGGTGCCACAGAAATCGCTTTCGCTTGAATTTCACTTAAATTTCATACAAATTGAAGTGAAATTCAAGCGAAAGCGATTTCTGTGGCACCCTTGAATATATAATAATTACATCTACGAATTTTAAACTGTTGCTCTCTTCAAGTCTGTGTTCCAAACTTGGTAAGTGTAAGACTTAGTCCGAAAATGGCTATATGACTCAGTTCCCCTGTTGCATACATTATAGCCAATTGAATATACCCTTGAACTTTACGAGTAAGTAGTAGATTAAAAATTTTAATTATACAAGGGCTTACCGCGTTCCAGGTTTTCAGCAACTTCTGCTGCGCGCGCCGCACATACTTGCTCCAAGGAGCAGCGATCGACTGGAATTGGTACCCGACAGCTTTCTTTGGCCTCGATGAGAATATTCTTGTTATCGGTGTAGTTGAGCGACATTTCTTGAGCGGTTAGATTGGATATATCCAAAACTAAATAGAACTGTGAAGGTCTGCAACAAAATCTCAAGATTAACATTGGATTGCTTAGCAAAGTCACAGTCATTTACATTTCTGCGGGCAACACATCCCAGCTAGTGATCTGCGCACTGGGAAGCAGCTCCAGGTTAAAAGACACGGCGCACTGCCGACAGTAACCAGCAACCAGCGCCTCTCCACCGGAATATTTCAGTCGTAGCTGCGCCTCAATGTTCTGAGTCAACTGGTATGGGCGTGTGTTGGATGAGCCACCTGCTCCACCAGGCTGCAAATTCAACGCAGCCAGAGAATGCTGGGCACCGGCAATTGTAGAACGTGCACCAGCATTTTGCTGCTCCTGGCGACGATGCTGTGGTGAACTGACGCCCACGGGGAGACTGGCATGTCCTGAAGTAGATATGTTGGAGTAGTGTGACATTGAAGATGCTCCATACTCAGCAGAGGCACCATTAGCGCTGGAATTTAGCGATCCCGCGGGCATTGGACAAACAAAATCAGCTTCCGCGTAAATTTCCAACGCAAATTCAAGAGTTCCCAGCGGAGCAACTGGCAGCTTAGCCTGAAACAGAAATGCGATTATGTGGAGCACTTGGAGATTAATAGTTTGTCTTACCTGCAGCGCCTGTTCATCAATACGAAACATTTTCTTTTGCATCTCCTGCTCCACATTTGAATTTATGCTAAATTCTAAATGTTCCAGTGGCAACGTATTGCTTTCATTCCTGATCGTTATGATACAGCTGGAGGATTCTCCATTATACAGAGTCAAACTGGCAGACGTAACCACAATGTCCGCTTTGTTCATATTGCTAAACGTGGCCGTCTGTGGCAGCGATGTCTTGACAGAAATGCGTGGCAAAGCGGGAATAACATCAACCAAATAATTGGGCGGCAAATTGCGTCCTCGCATGTGTTTCAATCTACAGTTCGACTTGACACCCAAAGTATGCGTGCTGTAGCCCTGCAGATCCAATTGTCCTGTCTCAATGGGTGTCCCATGCAGCGAGACATTGGTTGGCACATGCGGCTGTAGGATAATGGTCTGGGGCAAGGATTCAAAGACCACGCCGTTGGTAAGAAGACGCATGTCGGTGACAGCCAATTCAAAAGGCAACGGATTGCGCAGGCGCACACACACCTCGCTGAGATCGTTTTGAACCCACAGAAAGGCTGTAAACAAAGCAGAAAATTAGTCAATTAATTATTAAATATCAGTCCAGAAATTTCTCATACCTATCTTATTTTTGTCCTTTTTCTTGTCCCGACGATCCACAGAGTTAAAGTGAATGGGCGTAAACAGAAAGGGGCCACTGTCGGCTTTGGCAATCTTGATGCGTTGCGGACGCAAATGTGCGGGTAAGTCTTTCACCACCATCTCCATGCAATAGGGTAGATCGGTGAGATTTGCGGGCGGTATCACAGTCCCATTTTCTAGCACCAGCGGCACGGGAGAGCCTTCGCATTGTGCGCTTAGGTTCTGCAATAAAGACATTTTATAAATCTATCATTGATCCAGAGAGAAAGGTTATGGTGTCGGCCACGCCTCCCTTAATGTGTTTCATATTGCTGAATGATATGTTAACAAATCCCACCTGTAATTGCACAGCCATTTCGCTTTGTTCCGTGGCAGTCATGTTGGCCCACTGGGTTTGCAGTAGAAACGTCATGTGGCGAGTGGCCAAAGCGGAATGTCCTAGTCGTCTCGCAGCAGTTATAAGATTTTGCACAAGATCTATTTGCAGCGATGGCCAACCGGCGGCATTCTCTAGCACTTCTAAAGGATCAAGGGATAACAGATATCCAGTAAAGCTGCCCAGCATTAAGCGATAACTCTGCGTCCAATCTGGCGCCTGGCTGCCCTGCTGGACATGCTTAAGAGCGGCAAGGCGCTGGAAAAATGCCGCTTTGCGTTGATAGCCTATTTGCTGATACAGCTCTGTGATGATTTCAAAGCGTTTAACGCGCTCCGCCTCGCTTATGCTGAGATTGATGTAAAGTATGTTTTGTAGAAACATGGCAACATCCAGTGGACGATTCTGTTCGATGCAAATGCGAGATGCCTTCAGGGCCGCCTCCGTTTCAATTGTGGCCGCATGCCTGTATTTGCTGTAGTTTATTATTGCCTTGCGATAGTAGTTGGTTATCTCCTCCGGTTTGAGTATATTAAGGGGAAGCTCGCCGTTACGTTGCTGTCCAAAAGGCGTTACCGATATTGTCGATGTCGAGGATGATGTTGAGGTTGTTGGCGTGCCCGATGCCGATGAGTTATTGGTCACTAGAGAGGAAACCGATGAGCAGGAAGATGAATTTGGGGTGATCGCATCTGCACAATTTGTGGAAGCGTTCCCTGTGTTTATCTTCTTAGTTGCATCGCTGGCACGCCACTTTTCCGGTGTGTTTCTTAGTGGTGACGACCCTAAAACATAGTAAATATCATTAATAAAAATAAAAGCAAAATATATGAAAGTAAACACTTGCCTGTTTCTTGCAGAGATGCGTTTCTATGCAGCGTTTCAATCTCTCGCATTTGTGGATACAACATAACAGCCGAGGCTGCGCATAGACCTTCCTCACTGGCGCCCACCCACAGCGAGTCGCCCACCGATCGCAGCGTCTCATTGGCATTGTGATACAAGCTTAAAGCGTCATCCAGAAGTCCCGCCTGGAGCGACAGATCTGCCAGATTCTTCATCACGCGACCGACACAGCGTTTGCGATTGTTGCGCGACTCCATGTCCAAGCCCACAAAGTCGCGTTTCTCAAAGGGCGCCAGCAGTAGACTGACTTTTTCGGCCTTTTCGCGAGAACGTTCCAGACGCCGCGATTCCAGCACCCAAAACAAGGCGTTCAAAAAGTCGCCCACACGCGCCTCCAAATCGATGAAATTATCCTGCTCGCGATAGAAAAAAGCCTGCGACTTGAAATTGGAAGGCGTTGTGTATTCATCCTGAAGGCGTCCATCCTTATTCCAAGCATCTGAGCTTGGACTGTGCTCGTTAATTACTTGCAACTCTGGTTGCGCATTATCGACGGCACTTATGCCATCTTTGTGATTTGTCATGGGATCGCTGGGCGGTGCATCAGGTCCAAAAAATATGGCACGTGACTCGTATAGCGTGCTGCCATAGCGCACTTTAAGGGATTCATGAAGTCGACACAGCTCGTTCAGTTCAGTTTGGCTCTCGAATTTGCCAATTGTTATGAGTCCCAGAAGGCGTCGATGCGTTTGAAAGTCGCCCCAATCATTGTGCTCCACTGGATGCTCGTGTATGAATCGAAAATAAATGGTACGCACCGTGCCGCTTGAATCTATATCAATTTAAAAACAACAACAGATCGAATTATTAAATGCTTCAGTTTCATAGTAAAAATAATTTGAGTCTAGTTACCCGTCACTTTGATGTTATTGACACGTCGCACCTTCTCAAAGGCCCGCTGTAGGATGCGGGCTCGCGAGGGTCCCACACCGCGCAGCAGCACCAGTAGGCAACTGTGATGGAGTGCATTCTGTTCATAGTCGAGCCGTGACATAACTGGCTCCACGCTGGCATGGGGCTGCACAGTTCCAGCTGAGGCACGCATTTGCAACTCTTACGATCCCTCAATTGTTCCAGTTTTCGGTAGGTTTTCAAATTCACAATTGGATTTCACATTTCCACTTGCACTTATAGGCTGTCGATATAGAGTTGTTTGCCTCTGACATTGACGTTGACGTGCTTCAATTAATCTCCATTCTGTTTGTTGCAAAAGATGAGGGCAACTTTGTAGCAAGCGATAACATTAAATCGCCTCCCCTTTTGATGATGCTGCTACTTTTACTTGTCACCTGCTCCTTGGTATTACAGATCTGCACTGACAATTTAAGCTGCTGCTGGGCGTATATTTATCTGCATCCGAACAAAGTGCTACAGCCCTTTATAATCAGAAAACTATAGAAAAACACTATAAATTTACTTTTAATATGTAAAAAATCAGTGCTCAGCTGCCTGCTGATCCCAGTGAATGACAAACTCAATATGTGCTCACGAATACATGCGAATGGTACTTTGGCGCATTAACAGAAAATCCTCACCTGTTAAGTTGCGATAACAGTGTTCACCCAATTTAACAGAAAATGATGATGATTCTTCTGTTAATTTATGACTGCACTGTTCGTTAGCAAATAACAATCAAATAGTGTTTTTGCGCTCTTACGAAATATTCAACAGTTAGGTCCTTCTGTAAGTATGTGATTGATTGAAACAGCATTCAGTTTAAAAGATTAATGTTTTAATATAATTTGCAATATTCTTTAAAAAAAAAAACGATGTTAACATAATCTTTTAAATGCCTAATGAACATTAACAGGGCGCCAATGTTACTAATAAAAAAAAGTTGACGCTGTGCCATCACTGGAATTAGGAATATTTAGTGTATTTTTGAATAACATTGAAGTTGCATCAAGTTGTATTTGCGCGACAATTTTCTTTTATTTGTTTGTTTTTAATTAAACAATGAATTTATTGCCGAGATCGCGTGAAGAGTTCGCGCAAACGGATTACTGGAATGAGTTCTTCAAAAAACGCGGCGAAAAAGCTTTTGAATGGTATATATTACCCACACATATTTCTTATTGCCGGCGAGCACGTTTTTATATTAGAAATCAAAAACATGATTTAGGATAATTATAATGTCACAAATGATCAACATTTCATTTTATTTAGGTATGGCGAATATTTGGAACTATGCGATCAGATACACAAATATATAAAGACAGCCGACAAAATTTTAATGCTTGGTTGCGGCAATTCAAAGCTCAGCATGGACATGTATGACACGGGATTCCGGTATGTTTTTAAATCTGCTAATTTAGAGAGTAAATAAATAAACTTAATTATACGACAGGGACATTACCAATATTGACATCTCACCAGTTGCCATTAAGAAAATGATTGATATTAATGCGCGAACACGGCCGGATATGAAGTTCCTTCAAATGGACGCAACATCCATGACTTTTGGGGACGAAAGTTTCTCGGTGGCTTTGGACAAGGGTACGCTAGATGCCTTATTTGTGGATGACACAGCGGAGACGATAGCCACTGTCGAACGATATTTCAAAGAAATATTACGCACGATGCGGTAAGAGGAAATCCCTGTCCAACATAAAGAAGAAAGATATTAAAGTAATAACAAATATTTCAACTTGCAGGAATGGCGGGCGATACGTTGGCATCTCTCTTTTGCAGGAGCACATTGTTAATTATTTGTCGGAATTCCTGCCGAAAAACAACTGCATGTTGCGCATTGTGCATTGCTTGGACGTGGAACGTGCCAACAAGGAAAAGAATACGGATGATTCTTTATCTTTGCCCGTTTTTGTTGTAATTGCTACAAAATTCAAGAATTTACCGATGCCGGTGAGTAGCTGCAGCAGTTTATTTTTTATCCTACATAACAGATCCCTTTAATAGATTCTCGAGTTTGGATTAGGCAACGATAAGATGCAACGTTTTAATGCTACGATGGAGCTGATCAATGCTGTGAAATCTGTACAAAAGGCGGCATTGGTTTGCAATGGATTGGCACGCTCAAGTATCGCCGGTCACAACGAAGTTACCTTGGACTTGTATCGTGCCTCTGAGGAAACGCCTCGATATACACTCCACATCATGGATCAGCCGCCATCACGTGGTGTTGGCAAATATGCAGCATTCATAGTGCCACAAGGAAGAGAGATTGAGTGGCTGTTTGCAACTCCGGCAGGTCGCAGAAAACTTCAAGCATCAGCTAAATATCAGCGTCTGGCTGTAGTTACACTTCACCGGGATCAAGTTTATAGCACACTTGACGATGTCAAAAGCGAGCTAGCTACCAGCATTGCCAACCTGGCACCGGCTGGTCTCACTGAGCAAATTCCCTATTTATCACTCGGCTCAGAAGTTGGAAAGCGAGAAACTCTCATTTCTGGATTCTCTAAGATTTCCGGCGACTTTCGCATTGAAGAGGTGGAAGCCGATGGCAAAACGCTGCGACGTCTCATATTCCTTAGCAATCAGTTTGTGGTTCAGTCGGAGGCGCTGGTTAAAACGGGTAAGAAATAGATTTCCCCATTTTATTTATGGAACATTTCTAATGATTCTTCATGCAGTGAAAATTAAAGGCAAAAAGAATCGTAAGAAAATAGACTTTGGTTACTTGGCGTGTCAGCATCATCTGTATATGTCCGTGGGCGTGCATCTGGCAACATCGTTGCAGAGTCCGAAAAAGGATGTTCAGAAGGATGTGCTGGTGATCGGACTTGGAGGCGGTGGTCTCTGCAGTTTTCTGCACTCTGCGTTGCCGTAAGCCTTGTAATTATTCTGAGATACTCCAAGCTTATAGATTCATTTTAGTCAGACGAGAATTACGACTGTTGAAATCGATCCCATAATGCTGGAAATAGCTGAGCAATATTTTGAGCTCAAGCAGGACAATCGCTTCCACGTAGTCATCGATGATGGCCTCGCCTTTGTGGAACGCTGTCGCAATGAAGGTGAGCTCTTGTTAATCTTTGGAAATCCAATTCAAAATCGATTCGTTTTGCAGATTTACATTTCGACGCTGTGCTTTTCGATGTGGACAGCAAGGATCTATCGCTGGGCATGAGCTGCCCGCCAAAAAGTTTTCTGGCCCACGAGGTATTGTTGCACATAAAGGAAATCATCGGGCCCAAAGGATTGTTCATGTTAAATTTGGTGTGTCGCGATGAGACTTTGCGAGCAGAGGCTGTGGCGAATTTGCAGCAAGTGTTTTCAGCCGTTTGTTGCTATAAGCTGGATGAGGATATCAATGAGGTTGTTTACTGTGCCAATGATGATAATTACAAGACTGTCGAGCAATGGAAGACAAAAATGGGCAGTGCAGGGCGTGGCCTTAACTGCGCCATCAGGGAACAGAAGTTGGCCAACGAGGACACTCTCGATGTAGCTGATTTCTTAAGCGAATTAAAAATTGAATAGCACAATGTGTTTTTAAATCAATGTTAATTTGCATTTAATTTGAAATAAAAGCTTAACTAATTTAATAGATATATAATTGCTAATAACAAACTATGCGGCAAAGGCATTTTAATTTTATTCTTAATCGCTTATACTTACTAACTAAAACATTAGAATTGAACAAAACTTTTGGAATATTAAGTTAATGTTATTTACCTTGGGTAAAAGTAAATGATGTTTCTTTTATTTATATACATACATACAAGCAGCGAGCACATGAATTAACTAAACTAAAAAGCATAGATAGGTATTTGTATATTTAATTTGACAGTCTGTTGCATTTTACTGCAGCGCTAAGGAACTCTTGGGAGAAACGAAATAAAGCTAGCACAGTATAATGTGCTTAATTGCACAGTTAAAATTTGACACTAAAATTGCATATTTATTGCATATTATAAAACTAGATTTCTCTTTGTCAATTATTTAATGTGCAATTAAGCTAAATATACTGATATTTAGCTCGCTGTATTTTTTTTTTTACAATTTTTTTTGGAGTCTTTAGTTTTACAATGGTTTTTATTAACTATGAAGACAACATCGGGCAAGTAACCAATACATAAACATTGGCATGAATTGAGGAAACTAATTAGTTAGTCAATTAAAAGAAATTAAGCACACTGGGCAGGCAAAGGAACGAAATCAAAAGACTTTGCGAAATATGTTATTAAACGCACGCTGCTTCTTCTTCGCTGTGGATGAGGTGGTGCTGGCGCCGCTACTGGTACTGCTGCCGGCGCTGGCAGCGATGCTCTTGCCATTGGGTCTGCCCTCCTCCGAGGAGAGTATCGCCTCTCCAAGTATTTTAAAGGAGTTTTGCGTTGTGTTGTATGGAAAGTTAATTTCCGACAGAGACGAGCTGTCCAAACTGGCATTTGTCGAGACGGACACATTTGGTCCGGTCAAGTGCTTCGATTGCTTTTCGTTGCGTTTCAGGCGGTACCATTCCCATGAGGTTGCCTCATGGGCCGAATGACTGCCCTTGACGCCGCCAATGCCGTTGAAGGTGCCCCCTTTGTTTTTGCTCCTGCTAAACGGTGACTTGAAGAACGCGGGCGACGAAACCCGTCGAGATTTCTTCACTGTCTGCGCCTTGTCACTCTTCCCGTCAACCGCGTCCACAATCTGGTAGCCTGACGGGCCATCGGGCATAAATTCATTGTAGGCCAAGTCGCTGGTGGGTATAAAATTGCACAGATCCTCGTCATCCAGTATGAGACTCTCGTCAAAGTCACTCGGCGCACTCTCCTCCACTTGGACGCCTTGTGTGAAGTTCGCTGGTGCCGATTCCTGACGCTTCAGCTCCTGTGGCTGCAACAACGGCAGCGACTTCTTTTTGGACGCCTTTGGCGGCAGCTTACTGCTCTTCAGAGTCTCTGCAAAACATAGATAGAAAATAAAGCTATTTTGTTATTTTTGTTTTTTTTTATATTCCTACACAAATAATATTGTATCATTTAAATAGCTAGGAATGTAGCGCGAAAGCTTGCAGAGAGCTGAATTAAATATTCTTTCTTACCGACATCGAAGAACTTGTCCAACTGCTCCTGTGCGGAATCCAGGCTCGCATGCTTGAATCCCTTGCGTCTGTGCAGGGATGACCTTGTGTTGAACATGCTGGCGGCAATGTTGTTGTTGCTGCCATAACATACGGATATTTTACGCTGTCGGCCACTGTCAGCATCGCTTGGCTCCACCACGGATATATCTCCAGAGCCATTCATTATAAGCATAGCCTCTTCACTCGGACGACGTTTGCCACCCGGCGACTGCTCCACAATTTGTTCATAGGATTTGCGTCGACTGAGATTTTGTTTGTTGTTGATCAATCCTGGCGACGGCTGCGGATGAAGCTGTTGTGTCTGCCGGCGCAGCTTGCGATAGTAGACAGTGCCCAGCACAAGCATGAGAAAGATGCAGGTGCCCACAATCATGACGACCAGGATGCAGGCCTGCACCTGGTAGGTGAGAGCACGCACCTCGCCAGCCAACTCGGCACTCTGTTGTATATACAGCTGCTCCTGTTCCATGTACCGACGACTCTGATCCTCCAACGTACGCACTGTCAGCGTCTGTTGCGTAAGCGTCTGCTGCAGTTCCTCCACCTGCTTCTTGTAACGTCGCGAGAGTTCCTCTAGATATTGACCCGACAGCGACATATTACGCTCGAGTGCCTGTGGAAGACAGAATGAGAGAATTATTATTAGTGGGAGAACTGTTTACCACAGTTTCAATGACGTGGCCACCAACAACAACAACACCAACAACAGCAACAACAACGATGGCAACAACAACGATGGCAACGCGCCATTGTTTTGCGAAAATCAGCCAAAATCAAAAACTGTTACAAGGATAAAGTAGTAGAGGGTGCAGCTAGACAAGTTGCCGGTAATGTGGCTACAACACGCGAGCTGCCATCGGAAATGGAGTGGTAACTATACGAAGTGCAAATGTCCTTGCAGTAAAAATGAAAAGAAGGCGAAAATCAGCGCCATTTATGATTATAAGAATATATGCTAATTTGTAGCAAAGAAACTAAAAGTTATTAAATAGCTCCTTTAAACAATATGAAATAATGTAAATTATTATTTTTCTTTGGAAATCGTTTTAAAAACCTTACTTTTACTTTAAAAATTTAAAAATCAACTTTGATTTTGATTATTTATCATAATACAGTCGAACTTCCCTAACTCGAATTACTATTATCCAAGCAAAAGGTTAGAGTTATGGAGAAATTCGACATATAGAGTTCTTTTTCATTAGTTTATTAATTTTACTGCCACTCATTTAGCTCGAGTTAGAGAGAAGTTTGAGTTATGTAATTTAAAAAAGAGTTTTATTATAATTTCCGATTATTGCTTGCTGATTTCTATTAATTGAAGAAAATAACTTTTATTTTGAATCTAAGAAAACAATATAAGATAATCTTAATTTAGTATTCCTTCGGAAATCATATTACAACTTTAATTTGTATTATGACAAATAATATTTGAAAATACAAGTTTAATAATTTCTGACAAAATTTTTAAATATGATTTTTTTATATTTAAAAAAAAACTTGTATTGTATTGTGTTCAGTATAAATTGATAATTTAGACTCAAATCGATAAAGCTATTGGCCCTCAGTGCCATTCAACTAAAGGGCCCAAAATTCTATTGCCAAGGCTATTATCTAATTACATAATAGGTAGAGTATATAACTGCATGTAATGCTAATTGTGTGGGAGTTTTCCTCAAGGGATATTGTTGTTGTTTGTCGTCGGGACAACGGCAATTGCTGAGTTTTTAGACCCTGTATTTGAATAGCAAAGAGGGTCTATAGACTTTGCCGAGGGTAATGCAGAATGAGATGTGAGAGGCTCTTAAAAGTATATACATACTTAGTCAGCAGAGTAGTAGATCTCAGAGAGATCTATGAGAGCTAGAGGCACCAGAATTTTGTATGTATTTTGTAAAGTGTTTACGAATGCTGGATTGCGTCATTAACTTTTATTTTATTTTTTATCGTAATCTGATATGTTTACAGAGTAAGTACAGGCCTCTCAAAGTCGGGTCTGCTCGACTGTGGCCCTTTCCACTACTAGCTTCTGCTCTCACTTACCTTAATGCGATTGGAAAGTCTGATGAAGACACTCTCGGATTGTGCGCCATGTGTTAGTTTTGGCTGCAAATTGACGCCGCCTCCAGCTGCTCCTCCAGGGGCATTGACGCTGCCGCCCAAATGCGAGTTGCCATTGACGACGGCTGCAGCGGCTGCCGCGGCGCCCCCGCCGGCTGTAATGGATGCCACCGTCGTGGTCAGCAGACTGTCGATATTCTCCCAGTTGGCCAGATGACTGTCATCCATGCCATTGCCACTGCCAAGTATATCCCCGTTCACGGTCTCAGTTGTCACTGTGCTGGGTGGCACGGGAGTGGCCTCCACTTCGGCGGCATCAACGGGGGTTGTAGGTGGGTGCACAGGTGTCTCGGGGGCAACCAGCGGAGTGCCGGATGTGGTCACCTCCTGCGAGTCGCTTGGCATATTGAATATATTCACATCCGCGGGAGTGGGCGCCACCGTGGAGGCATCTGTGGGTTGTGCCTCGGTACGTGCAACGACTCCAGCATTCTCCGTCGCTGTAGATGCTTCCAAGGATAACTTTTCCAAACTGGAGCTGATTTCCAGCAAATATTCGTTGGACACTGGATGAACTATGGCCTCGCCGGCTGCTTCCACTGAAGGATCTGGTGTGGTGACATTGTCCGTGTGTTGCTCGACCATGTCGGGGTTCTGCAGCTGATCTTGGGGCTCCACTGGATGCACAACACTCGTATTGATCGTAAGCTCCGCTTGTAGAATCTTGCACAGGGCGCCCACATGCTCTGCGGGTAGCAAGCTCAAAAAGAAGCTCTGTCGCTTGTCCATGCCACTTGTGGCCGGCGCACTGATCCTTGCCAGACCCAGAGTGATGTCATAGTCCGTCTGACAGACACGGGTTTGCAGCAGATGGGAGCGTAACTGGGGCAGGGAGAGGAGCAACTGCAGCTGCTGAGATTGGCAAACAAGCAGATTGTTGATGCGCTCCACGACGGTGCTGTTGCACTTGGAGCAACTGTAGATGCCGGCGGCAGGAGTGCGACAAAGTATCGAGTCTGTGGACCAGCGTGGAGCTTTCGTTGGCTTCACCAGCACCTGGGCAGCCTTCTTGACCATCTGCATGACGGCATCGGAGGCGCTTTGAAAGATGTTGCCACTGCCGGCATTGTTATTTCCCGGAGCAGATGCCTTGTGCGCCTGCTCCTGTCCAGCAAAGTCATCATCGAAGTCATCCAATTCGTCGCTGTGACGAATCTCCGTCTCGAAGGCCTCAAACTCCGAAGTACCAAAAACACGAAACAACGAAATGGGACAAAAATGTTCCTTGGAGTAATGCGAATGGATATCGACGCGCACAAACTTGCCAAACAGATGCGGATGCAGCTCGAAAGTCTGCACCGTTCGCTTATCCTCCGCCGCAAAGCGACCCACATTGCTCCAGTCCCGTGTGGGAAAGCGCTTCGACACGGCCACAGTGAAATTTCTTGGTGACGAACTGAACAGCTCAAAGTTGGCCAACTCTACCTTTTGGGCCTGCACGGCCTCGCACAGCTCGACCACGAACCAGATGCGACTGCCGCAAGTGCTGAGCATGTACTCGTCACTCGAGTGACTCAGCACGGCTCCCGTATTCTGGGCATCCGCATTCGAGGCGATTATCTTGGCGCCACAGTCGGGCGAGGCATAATTCTTGGCGCGCAGCTTCAGCGACGGCAGTTTGCCATTCCCGTTGCCAGTTGCATTCCTGCGCTGCGCCGAATTGTTGACCACTTGCTGCTCCAGCTCCATGGCCTGCTCCCGACTCGCCTCCGCCTCCATTTGCTTCTGCGCCCACTCCGAGAAGACGGGCATCGGCACTTCCTCGACGGTTTCATTGCCTCCGACAGCAACCTCCGATTCCGAACTCGACTCGACGCCATCGCTGGTCACATTGGCCTCCACAGTGGCATTGGATTCAGTCGTTGGCATGGCTTCCAATTCAAGTCCTCCACCTGGATCGTTGATCTCATCTATTTGAGACAGTTAAATTGAGTTAAATAAGTTGAAGGAGTCTCTAATACTATCTCTATTCACCTTTCTGTGCCACCATCTTGACACCCAGAGGAGGCTGCTCCTCTTGTTCCCTCACGCTCTTGTTGCTCGCATTGGGAGGCGTCTCCTGCAGCATGACCGCATCTAGAGTCTCCTTCACTGGCTCCAGCTGCAGCGGCAACTCGGCGACCGTTACGCTGGGCAGATCCGTAATGATCTCAGAAAAGCTATAAGAAAAGAAAATATCTTTGAATTAAATCTAAATTTAAAATTTTTACATTTAACTTAATATAATTTTAATTTGATTTAATATACTTAATAATATATTTAATATAGTTTCTAGGGTACAGAGAGAGGTCTGGCAGGATAAATTTAATATAATTTCCAATTAAAAAAAATCTAAATTACAGATATTCTTAAGGTTTTAAATATGCTATTTCTTTTTATTATTATTGTTGGACTCTGTAAGTTTAAAGTGAAAAGGATGTAATATATTTGTTAAAAGGGAGCGTCCCTAACTCGAATCACCTTCACCCAAAGAAAAACTTCGAGTTATGGAGACTTAGACTTGTTAATTTTAGTATACGCTATTGCCACTTGATTTATTAAGAGTAAGAGAAAAAACGAGTTATAAAAGTTCTATAAGAGCTAGTGCTACCAAATGTGGCACACATAATTTCTACAAGCCTTAAGTAGATCAAGATCGGATAAATATGTATATCGATAGTTTTGGCTGCTTCAAGTTTTTAAGAAGTACGTTTTATAAAGGGTTTTCCATTAGGGACACCCTTAAACTTTTTAATGAACTGTCAATGTCAAAACGTAAGTTAAAGTCAACATTTTTATCATGGTAAAGTTCATGAACCAACATTTGGAAATTATTAAAAATTACTACCGAAATGAGACAGAAACGAATCGCTGAAGATGATTTTCTGCAGTATAAATTTAGTAGATAATAACAATAATACTTATTCAATTAATTATATTGCAAATTATAATATATTAATATATTATATTTTTTATTTATAAAAATATTAATTTTAGATTTTCTCACCTCATAAACACTGTTGATATGGCTATGATTTGGGAGAACCACACGATCCAGAAGAATATTAAAAACATAGTAAGGTTCGTTCTCAATTTTTTCAACTCACAACAAATAAATCGAACAATGCATTGCATCAGCATTTTGTTTTCACTTGTTGCAATTCTAAATTTTATATTTCAATTATTGACTCATTAAACTATATCTTCAACTTATTTAATGCGACCTTCCCCTCGAATAACAACAAAGATACTGAATATTCAACGTGTATTCAGTGTTTAAATTTCACTACAACAGCTGTGACCGACTCCAGCTATACTTCTGCCTTTAGAAATGTTTTTCTAAAGCTCTATAGACACCTGTACCACTTGAAAGTGGAGCTATTAATAGAGCTACTGGAGACTTACGATACTACAAGTTGTTGCCCATGTGGAAGTGATTCAAAGTCTGACTAAATAATAATACTAAAATATTAAATGTGGGCTCGAAACTTTAGCGAAAAGTATGATTATAATTAAGAATGTGCGACCTGCATATACCCTGTTACTTTTTTCTCTTTGATTAAATAATAATAATTGTGTTATAAAAATCGCGTCCAAGCAAAGCTTTCTATTCATTTTGACTCATGGGGTTAATTTTCCAAGATTGATAATACACAATTTGATTAAAAGGGATACTTAGACGAAAGAGTTATTCAAAGAAAAAAACTGGGAACTGTCCTAATAAAGTTAGAAGATATAGTCATTTATGCGAATTTAAAAACAATTGGCGAAAATTAAACTTCCGAGTGAGATGAAAAGTAATCCTATGTATGTAGTATACATGATTGTTTTAAATGTAACCAAAGAGTTAATAAGTAATGGGTGATCCTTGAGACAGATATGATGAGGAAAATCTGCTTAAACTTTTTTCATAAGTAGATATTCAAACAGTTATAACCCCAATTGATTTTTAGAGGAAAAACCTTTTCGAAGACGACAAACGATGCAACTACAACATTCTGAGCCAGGCAATGTGACAAACACAAGCTGGGAAACTTGATTAAGTGGAAAACGTCAAAAACACAGAAGAAGAAAAACCTTGCTTTGAACAAGTCACGAAAAAACAGTTGTCGACGTCACTGTAGACATTTTTATTGCATAATAAAAAGCGTTTTCTGTTGCGGTGTTGCGGACGAAAAGGGCTCAAACTGGAGTGCAGTTAATTAGGCGAACTTGCAATGGCTAACTGTAAACTACTACGCTAATTTTAACGCCCCCAACTCTGGCGATCACAAAAGAAAGTATATCAAATGGACACCTCAACGAAATGTGTTAAGTGTGTCCAAGTTGCAACTTCCATTTCCATTTCCGTGTTGCACGTACGTTAACAAAAATGTACTTATGTAAATGCAAGAATTCTATAATAATGTGAATGCCACAAGTCATGTCACCAACAACGCCCACTAAACTCAAATATTCCCACCTGGCTGGCATATTTATGACTTGTCACAGCCAGCATCAAAAGCCATAGCCAAAATCTGTCTGGGCCAACAGGCAATATGGTTATTATGGCTCGAAGTTGGCTCAAAGTTGGGGCCTCGTTTCGTCTACAACTTCAAGTTTGTCAGGAATTTCTGGCTTTTGCATTTGAATAAGTTAACCACACGAGAAACGCTTCTCGTGTTGATCGTTGCAACGTGTGCCAGCTGACATTCGTATACCCTGTAATAAGGACTTTCTACACTAACTTTTAAAATAATAAAAGTTGACTTGATTTGTCTGCCTTTCTTCGTTTTCTAATATTCTTATAATAAACCTGAAGTTGGAATAATTTAATTCAGCACAGGGTATCTTCTAAGCGATCACACTTGCTTATCTCACTTTTACTTGACATACATGTGCTTAAAAGTGAAAAACTGTTCCATAAAAAGTTTACATTGATTGTTAATCAAAGGAAAACTCGTTATAAAGTTATCATTTATATATGTATGTCGGACTATAATTTGTTTTTAATTCTTGACGCATATAAATTAAATTGATATTGTCTAGCACATATTCATTATAAAATTATGATTAAATTATGTCTAACTACAGGATATAATGTAATAAGTTTCATCCTGCGACCTACCAAGGAAAAGGAGAAGTTCTTTATAAGATTAAATTTTAAAATACTGTCTGACTCCGAGGTATCCTCACTCAGATTTACCTTGTTCCCAACCACATACACGCAATATAGATTTATAATATTATTTCAATATTTAAAATAAATCAATATATCCTTTAGTCAGTATTTGAATTCTTCCGCTTTTCCTCCCTTTCTTTCTCATTCGTACGGTCTGTAGGGTATTCAAATTCTTCTTTATTCTCATTATGTTAAGTGCTATAATGTAAGTATAATTGGCATTGTTAAGACACAATATACGTATGCTGAGGCGTAATTAATTTTGTCATTGCACTGCAATTTCGCACGCATTTTATTTTCGCAAATTCTACAGAACTGGAAGATCTTCAGATACAACAAGAAGAAAAGAATTTCGTGTGGGCGTTGAAAATATCGCACCCCAACCATAATAACCCGCTCTTTGTATTTAATATTTAATATTTAGTATGCAGTGCTAAAGCATATTTTAAATTGTTATTGTCACATTTGCACAGTCTGAAGTAGGCTAAAAATAATGATGGTCCTCGCTTTGTTAATTGTTGAGCAAACGGAATTACGCATCTTAAGACTTAATAGCCATTCATCCGGTGCGAAGATCAATAAGCCGGCAATACCGAAAAGCGAAACCAAAAACGATCCATATTATTGTATCAATAACCGTCCCGGGCATTAAAGCGCTAATAAATATGGCTTTGGCAAACAAATCCATTTTTCTGGTGGAGCTGGATAAATTGCAATTAAGCGCTATTTTTCATATTTGTTGAATAACCAAACACGCGAAAGCACTTTGGCGACAACTAAACAAAGCCATATCGGGAAATGGCTAATCAACTACCATAGAGTCTAGACCAGGTTGAAAGTATAAAATTGTTGGTGATTAACCCAAAGGATCTCAAGATCAACGTTTAAATTACTTTGTATTATGGAATCAAGTGCACTGCGGGCACAACACAACACTGACTTAACAGTAAAAGGATATTATTTATTTGGATTTCTTAAATCTCTTAGTTATTAGTTGATTCGATTTGTTGTTCGATTTGTATTGACTTCGCGCTTCGCGGACCCTTCGAGCCAGCGTGCGAAGCGCACGATCGCACCACTGGAAATCGAAATGGGAACTGAACGTATTACGACTCACCTCTAATAATTGTGGTCCAAGTGTGCAGAAAATTCCGCCATATGTCGTGGAGAGCGAGACACAAACACACACACATAAGCATCACACACACACACACACGCAATCCGGCATTGAAACTCATACATAACGAGAAAGCTATAGCTTCAGTGTTGCCTGAACAGCTATTTTCCCACTCAAATCTAGCTTTTTTCAAACATTTTCTTTTCTTTCAAATCTTTTTTGCATTTTCCCACCCTTTCTACGACTATATATTATACAGTAATTTTTAAACAACAAAAAATGCATTTAATTTTGAAACAAAAAAAAGTAGGGAGAAAAAGTTAAAATATAGTTTATATTGATGAATCATAATAATTATATTGTTAATTTTATTTGACTTTTATGACAATTTTGGAGAATATTGATAATTATTGACAATTTATTAATATTAAAAAATTAATAAACATCAAAAAAGTATAGGTTAATTCATTCAGATTTTCTCTTTGAAAATGTAGTGTATTTTTTAAGTTCTCCGTACAAAGCACATATTGTTTGCTTCGAAAAAATTGGCAGCACTGTTAGCTACACGCACACACCTACACCTATACTAATGCACACACAGGTGGAAAGAGAACGTCGCACCTCTTAGCGCTACTCGTAGATGCTGAGCAGCATCAATACAACATTATTGCAATGCACTTGCAACTGCGAAGACGACGACGTGTCGAAAACTTCGCACGCCGACTGTCGACTGCAGTTTGCCGGTAAACTTGTCGCACAGCTTTGACTTTATGAGCGTGTGTGTGTGAGTGTGTATGCACATGTGTTGTGTTGTGATGTGTTTTTGTTGTTGTTTTTGTTATTGTTATTGATGCTAGACATGCCAAATTGATAACAAGCCAAGTCATAGAGACGAAACTTTCACACTCTGTAAGCCTTTAAAGTTAACCGATATGTAACATGGACAGCTGAGAAGTTGTACTTGATAGTTCAATTGAAGGACCAAGTTCAATAGTTCAGGTGATTAAAGTAGTATGAGGTTAACAAACAAAACAGTTATTTATGGTTTATTTATTTAACAATACATATGAAGTCTAGGCGTATTTAGAACATTCCTGATAGTTCTTTCGTTTTGAAGTTGTTCTTATTAGACTGAACTCTTATTTATTAAGCTTAAAATTGAAAATTGTTTAATTGATGTGACGTATTCCACTTCTTATAAATCTGTATCTTCTGTATTAGAATTATGAAAATCAATTCGATAACGCTTACAGCCTTATAACATCAAAATCATTTAGTATTTTAGAATGCACTCTATTTCCTAAATTGGTCATAACAAGCTGCACTTGACTGTAAACTTGTTCAGCCTCTGCAATCGATAATTAATTTTATTTATTTATTTCATTCCTAGTATTGCTTCATACATATATAAATACATATAAAATGTAAAATAGCCAAGGAATTGAAGTTTGTAATTGAATCAAATCTATCAGTTAGTTCGATTGAACTATTCAACGAGAGATAAACCATATAAGAAAATTGGTACAATTAAACAAACTAGTAACAGTATAAAAGGTATATTTTTAAATAAAATCAATTAATAAAATATTTAACTTTACTAAACTATTAAGATAAAGTGTATCGATGAGTGTACGTACGATATCGAAATGCCAAAGCCGTATAACTCAAACTCAAACGCCCAAGTTATGTTGAAAACAAGACAGGCGAACAGCTCCATCTCCATCTCTTTGGCTCTTTATTGTGTGCATTTTTGTGGGCCTCGTTTGTTGTACTCCTGGAGCCCAGCACACAGCTGCTAGTGGCAAAAGGCGTCGGAAATGGTTTAGCCCCCGCAATAATTCAGAAGGCGGCGCATTTAAGGTGCCGGAGGCAGATTTATGCCAAAGTCCACATAAATACATACGTCGTACATACATATGTGCACGCGAATTTAGAGCGTGGGTCCACAGATCAAAGATAACAAAAAAGTTATCGAGGAGAGCACAGCTAATAACTAAGCTCCTGCATGTGACAGGTTATCAAGTTAATTGCGAGAGAAATGCGATATCCACAGATCAATCAATTATTTGAAAGGATAAACCTGAATTCTCAATTCAAATTCAGTCTCAAAATGTCAATATTATTTTACATGTGCTTATATTAAGATTTAAACTCAGAATTTAATTTAAAATAATTTATAAAAATCAACAAAATATTTTTAGATAACACCCGATTTTGTCAGCTTAAGGATACAGGGTATGTAAATAATATAAATCATTATTAAAACGCATAATTGCAAGTGCAGCAGAAAGTGAAATTGTTGCTCATATATCTGCGCACCCGGCAGACAAATTTCAAGTCAAGGCAAATAAAGCCAATAAAGCCATTTGGCAATTTGCCTACCGCCTGCAAACTCTCAGTGAAGATTAGTGGACACCGCCAATCATTGAACGCCTTTGAAGACTGTCTATGTTTTTAGTTTTTTGTAATTTGTTTAACGAAGTCGGGAACTCCTTTAGTGCGTTGTTAATGTTACAAAAGGTTACCGCGGGCCGAAAGTGCCAATTGAATTGCCGGCTGATGTTTCACCTGCTTCGACTCCGACTCCGACTTTAACTCCTCGATACCTCGACTCTCCAACGGAAGATAAACACTTGTAATGCGAAAGTGTTTTGATGCCACAGCGCTTACACAATGAGCAAAAAACAACAAACAAACACACACACGAGCTGTTAAGTGCTTAGAGCCAGGCAACTGCGATGTTGGCCCAGTCAAAGCTCCGTACTGCAGAAGGCATCTCAAAAAGAAAACGGTTATCACAAAGCCTAAAGATAATGTTCAAATCGGATATGAAACAGGGATTACAGCCACTTTATCCCAAGAGATTCCACATCAAAAACTCAACACAAAATTTAAAATTACTTAACGATCGACAGTTTTCGACACACAGTTACCCTATTCATAAAATAATATCGATTTAAGAGCTCGTTAGCTGTCCGAAATACTTCTAAGCACCAATATTCTTATGACATGGTTAAATTTTTTCCTTAATACCAAATTCCCACTAAAATAAAGGTGTTATTTTTCTACTTTTCTATAAATTTTTTCCATTATTAAAAATGTACGTTTCATGACTTATTTATTGTGATTTTTCTTTGTTTTTCCTTAACAAAATGATATTGGTTGGAAATTGTACAGACAACTCAAGTAAGTTCCTTTAAAAATGAAAAAAAAGTGTTAAAACTGTAAGAAATAGTATATAGGGGAAAAATGGTATTATAAATTCCCAAGAAATAGATTCTTTAAATAACAAAAAGCAAATTTACAAATCAGGAAAAGAATACGTATTTATTGTGGTGGTAAAAGGCTAATTAGTCTACGTACCTACCTACCTATGTTATATGTTATATTAAAGACAAATATAGTAATCTATTAGGATATTTTATACCCGATTACAGGGTGTCCAGACCGTCGAGCAGTCCATCCCACGCATAGTCCCAAAGTGTTGCCCAAGCGTCTGGTATTTTTTTACCAGATAGACAATAATTAAATAGTAGAAAAATGCCGGCAAAAATTAAATAAATAAAAAAAAAGCAAAGCGCATAGAAAAAAAACAACAATGGCAAAAGGAAAACCGGCTTTTCAAAATGTTTGCGTTTAATGGACAGGCAGGCGCCTACATTGCATTGAGAGGAAAGGAATATGAAAAACAAAACGGAGTGAAGTGAAGTGAAGGCGTGCGACAAGCCCACGATACGCAGACTAATCGATGCAGCTACACGAGATCAGTGATCGGGCGATCAACGATCAGCGATCAATGTGATTAAATTGATTAAGCAAAGTCAATGAGCGACCGCTCACAATCAATTAACTATTTGGACATTGAGATGAAACGAAACGGGACGAAACGAAACGAAACGAAACTGCCAGGACAGGAGAGTGTGAGTACGCGTTCATATTCGGATAAGATCATTAAAGTTTTTGCTTTAAAGTGAATCGTTGTTGAGAGATCATTGTCTGCCGTTGCCATAATCTGGCACACTCCACACTTGGCTTGACTTGGCCTAATCATTTGCATAAGCGGCGGCAATCGCTTCTGTCCCAAGATACGAGTAGTTTTCGCATATCTTGTCTATGATCGTTTGATAGCAATGTCATGTTGTACATGATTATGGCTTTTTTCCAAGTTTGATTACTGCAACAAGATCATGATGCATTTTCGAAAGCCTAAATTGCAATATACTTTGATTCGCAGAGTCCTTACACATTCGCTAAAAGTGAAAGTAAACGATCATCATCATCATCATCATGATCGCTGAGGCAGCCGATCACCTGCCATGTGTGAAATGTCTAGAGGGGATTGGAAGACTCTGATACTGATGCTGATGCTTGGTTGCCTCGTTGATTCTGATACTGTAAACAAAAATTACATCCGAGGGCTGTTTAAAAAGTTTTTGTCGTAGTCCTCCACAATATTAACGCTATGAAAAAACTTTCTAAAAAGTCCTCAAACAGACTTAAGTATATTTTCTAGATACCGTTTTCTACTCAATAGTCCATCGGAAATTTTATCCAGTGATCCCATTGATACATTTATAATTTATTTAACCCATTGTAAATTGTCTTAATTTATATTAACAATAATATAGCTCAGTTTTAATTTATTCGGCCTAAGCGCAGAAGTTTTAAATTATTACAAAGTAATTTGCAATAATTTTTATAATATAAAAACTGTTCGATACTTTTTGTCAAATATTTTAAAACCCATTGAATTAAAAAAAATATTCATGGAAAAAAATTAAATATCACATTCTACTTTTTTGCCAAGACTTATTGCACAACCCTCGTAAATGCAAAATTTAATCGCCTTACTCCTTGCAAAATGGAAAGTACATTTCAATTGATAAAGCTATTTGCCACGAAGTAGGTGTAGGTGTAGGAGTTGGAGTTAAAGTTGCAGTCAGTGCCACAGGCAACACATGATGTCCAGTCAAATCAAACTGAAATCGCACTTTAATTTGCTCCCATTTAACACTTTTACCGAATAACATCAACCAAAACAACATCACCAATATCAGCAAACAATGTTATTGTCATTTTGAAATATGTTGTGCAAGGCCTTTTAAGGATCAGGCGATCTGGCGATCACCGATCGACTTTTGGCGTTGGCGTTTAACTCCTACAGCGTCTTGTTGGCTCGTAAATAAGAAAATATCCCAGCCTGACGCAGTATTTTTTTTCTTTCAGTCTGTTTTCGTTGTTTTTCTTGAATGAATTGGCCACCAATAGATAGCACAGACAGCTGGATAGACCCCAAAGAGACGACTCGACTGCCAAGGCATTTAGAAAGTCGCCGCTCACACGCCGCCGTTTAAAAGTCAAGGAAAATAAATTGAAAACTGTAAAGCAAATTACCGGCAAAATGCATTGTGACAAGACTTGGCGTGGGTGTTTTTTTTTTTGCTAGTATTCGCCCCACCATTCCTCCCAGCACCATTGTCCACCTATTTGCCCCATTCGCTTGGGGATCTGTTTAGCTATGTATATTGCTCATAAAGTCTCTGGTCGTACGGCCAACACGCAACTACATAATTACCTATCCAATAAATATTTCATTATTCAATTTCGAACCTTCCACATTTGCGTTTTCCTTATTCCATCGTTAATCTTAACTATCATCAGTCCATTTATTTACTCAAATATTTCACCTGCTATTAAATTTTTGGTAGTATTTTAAAAAACTTTTCATACCTTTGCACAGTGTTATATGTATAAGTTGTCATATCAAAATTAATTAATTAATTTTTTTAGTAAAATTATTCATCTGTTGCAAAGTGAACTTATCTCTCAGTTTATGCAATATTTATAAGGATGAATTCATTTGTTCGCTCCCTATATCATTGAATTTTTGGTAGTATTTTAAAAAACTTTTCATACCTTTGCACAGTGTTATATGTATAAGTTGTCATATCAAAATTAATTAATTAATTTTTTTAGTAAAATTATCCATCTGTTGCAAAGTGAACTTATCTCTCAGTTTATGCAATATTTATAAAGATGATTCATTTGTTCGATCCCTATATCATAAAAATGTCATAAAAACAATCGATAATTAGGAATTTATAGTTGTGTCTAATGTAATTTGGAGCGCTGAATCCAAATCAATGTTTAGTTTTTTTTTCAGTAATAATATTATGGTTTTGAAAAAAATCAATCAATAACTACTTTGTTTAGTTACAGATACAGTTTATATGACATCTATAAAACGACGTAAAAGTCAAAGTTTCAAGAAATAAATTACAATTTCTTAATAATCCTAGTATTAAAAAGAGAATGAATCAAAAATGTGAAACAATCTTCCATATTTTTTGATAAGGACCTATCAGCGAGAAATTTTCACTTTAAATGTTTATCCTATTCATCTATCAACCAATTGCCATACAAATGTAGCTAGGGTAGTTATTCTTCGGCATGCTAATGAAACCTATTCATTATTTTTCTTATCTAAAAAATATTATTATAGGGGTTCTAAAGATATTTAATTCAAAGGCAATTAACAAAGATTGTATAGTTATTAATAGTTTAAGTGGAGTGAAGACTTTTTTCTAGAGCCAAGAAACAATGAAATAATCTCCCTCGCACTCTAGTTCCTCTCAGAAAAAACATTGTCACGTTTAAGTTGAATTAAATTTGCCGCATGGCACGTCAAGTGTACTATAATTCTACTATGCTGATAATTGTTATTATGTTCACGCTTAAATACTTGTTTGCGTACTCATTTACATAACTGTGTATGTGAGGAATCGAACGCGACAGGGAAATTCCATATACTTAGAAATATTAAAAACAAACAAAATAACCCACCTTTCTTGTTGTTGTTGTGGCTGTTGGGGAACGTTCTTTGGTATCATCACATCGTCGACTAACTCAGAGCGCTGTGATTGCTCTAATTGAGTTACATCTCCATTCGTATTTGTATAAATATTATGATTAATTTTGTTATTTAATTGATTTTTTGGCACTTTAGCAGTCGCTTCATTATTATCTGCATTATTATTTCTTTCACTGTGAGGCACTACACTAATATGTTCATTATTGTTATTATTATTATTGATATTTACATTTGACGACGGCAATTCATTCAAATTCACTGACGTGTCTTTTACAACGGCCGGTTCTGTAGTTGTCGTTTTTGCACTAGTTCTTGGCGCCGTGCCCAACTTCAGCAAATCGCTATCTGCCTCTTGAGGTGCTGTCGTTGTTGTTGTTGCCGTCGCCATCAAAACAGGCGCCTCCTCTTCTGATGCAACTTCTTTACTTTTTTTGTAATCATTTAACACGATAGGCACTTTCTCATTGCTGCTTCCTTTACCATCTGCTGCCCAAGAGTCTGGTGGCATCTGCGCTTGCACCCCTACCCTCTGCTCGCCAGCTGCATTTGCGATCTCCGCAGCTGCAGCAACATTTACTGAAATCTCATCTGCCGCGGCAGCGATGTCGTACAGCCAGAAACAGCAGCTGTAAGTGAAATGGCAAACAAGAAAGTTTTGGGGTAAAGCCGACACTTATTGAAACAGTTTTGTCATCCTTACCTAAGTATTAGATTTATGTACATAAAACGTACTAAATGCAATCTAATTCGCATTCTTATATTATCCAGCGCGAACGGCCGACGCGAAAATCTACAAAAAATATGTCAAGAATAGGCGTTTTGCGAATCGCGGCGCGACGATGTTTCAATTGGCATGCCCGACCTTGTTAAATCAATTTGATTTTATATACGCAAGTTCCATTCGCTCAAGAACGAAATGGTGCGTACTTAAGGACAATGCCCGAAACGTTCATACTGTATTGATTTATAAAATAATAATAAAAACCTTTCTGCTTTTCTCAGCGAAAAAAAAACAAAATTATAACTAGTGATGGCTAATGCACGATAGCATTAATCGGTATTTGCTTTCAGTACGACCACTAGGCGTGCATTCGAGGGATTCCATTTATTTATTGCTTAAAGTATCGATACTTGTCTGTTCAATGCAGGGCTGCCAAATTAGCTATTTTCCCGCCATTTCTGGCGTTTTACAAATACCAAACGCGGAATAAATATTAGAATAGCCGCTAGCTGTATTAAAATTTGATTACCTGACAACTTTAAAACCCTCTAGCAAATTTATATTTTCTCGGTAGATAACACATATATATTGTGTGTCTAGAATTCTGGATCAATTACGTCAGATATTTGCATCCAATATGTTAAATGGGAAAAAGTGACAACACAGTCATGCTACTCCCTCCCCCCTACATCAAAATATCAACCGAACATCTCAATTCTTCAGGTGAGAATAATTTCCATATTTCTAATACTCTAACAGTTACAAACATTCTTAATTCTCTTCGCAGGTTGGTACATATTTACATCGTTTTATTTCAACAGTAAGACAGACGAGGAACAAAACAACAAATGCAGATCGCAACACCCCAAGCTGTTGCCGGTTGCTGACCGCAAATGGGCCTAATGATGAACAGCCATTGGTTTGCGGAGACGCCGCAGGAATCTATGTTTATATGTTTACGCTTAAGTATAGTGAAATTATTGTATTGTGTGTATATCATAAGCATAAATAAAATATACATATAATTTTCATGTCGCAGAGTAATAATAGACTTCCTTATGTCCGGGAAAAGGGGATATTTAAAATATTACACAGATGTGACGTAGAGCTGGGATAAAATCGATTCTCAGTGCATCGATTTTTTTGAAATAAAAATCGATTAAATCGAAAAAAAACATTTTTTTTTTTAATTTTTAAGGATCAATTCATGGAGATCATATACTTATACATGTAAAATTTAAACTAAAAATAGATTTCAATAATATAACTAAGGAAAAGTTATAAGTTTAAGAACATAAATAACAAAAGAATTTGTTTTCATAACATAAAAGCTAACAAAAATTACGTTTCCAGAACATAAAAAAAAAGAAATGATTACAAATCCAAAAGTTATTCGTTCTTGCTTGCAAACAGAAGCTTGCTTACAGTTTTTGGTTTTAGAGCGGCGCGTCTATCTGTTACAATGCATCCAGCCCTACTAAACACTCGTTCTGATTCGGTGGACCATGCTGGAATGCTCAGATAGAGTAGGTCGTATATAGATCTATTTAATCAGTTAAAAGCACAATTTTTTAATCAAATTACCCTTATTCACGTTTTGTTCCTCTCCTTATTCAAAGTGATGGAACTTAGCTGATGAATGCTTCACGATACATCGATTCTACCAAAACAGAATCGATGTTTGAACGAAAAAAAAAATCGATTTAAATCGATTCTAGAATCGATTTTATCCCATCTCTAGTAACCACTACAACTATTTTCACTAGTTGATTTCCCATGAAGGTTTGATTGAAAATTATAAATAAAATACAAATTTACTATGTCATTCCTGCGTGGTTCACTGAACTATGTTTGGTGCACAACCAGCGTGCTGGGAAAAGGCGCTACCGGCTCTGTGTTTCAGGTAATATACAAAGAGTGCGTCATTACAACGCTTTTTTACATACAAATATATACATATGTAAAATTTCCCCTTTTTGTAGGGAGTGAATAAGACAACTGGCGAATCGGTTGCTGTTAAGACTTTCAATCCGTATAGTCATATGCGTCCTGCTGATGTTCAGATGCGTGAGTTTGAGGCTCTGAAGAAAGTGAACCATGAAAACATTGTTAAGCTGCTGGCGATCGAGGAGGATCAGGAGGGACGTGGCAAGGTCATTGTTATGGAGTTGTGCACGGGCGGAAGCCTGTTTAATATACTGGATGATCCGGAGAACTCCTATGGCCTGCCAGAACATGAATTCCTATTGGTACTCGAGCATCTCTGCGCTGGGATGAAACATTTGCGAGACAATAAACTGGTGCATCGCGATTTGAAGCCAGGCAACATCATGAAATTCATATCGGAGGATGGCCAAACCATATACAAGTTGACTGACTTTGGTGCTGCTCGAGAGCTGGAGGACAATCAACCTTTTGCCTCGCTCTATGGCACCGAAGAGTACTTGCATCCTGATCTCTATGAGCGTGCTGTTCTCCGTAAATCCATACAACGATCATTTACCGCCAATGTGGATCTGTGGTCCATTGGAGTGACACTTTACCACGTGGCTACTGGTAATTTACCCTTCAGACCATACGGGGGTCGTAAGAACCGGGAAACAATGCACCAAATAACCACAAAGAAGGCATCTGGAGTTATATCTGGAACACAGCTAGCCGAGAATGGACCAATAGAGTGGTCAACGACACTGCCACCACATGCTCATCTTTCACAAGGTCTCAAGACGCTCGTTACGCCACTGCTAGCAGGATTACTGGAGGAGAATCGAGACAAGACTTGGTCCTTTGATCGTTTCTTCCAGGAGGTGACACTGATCTTGCGCAAGCGTGTCATCCATGTCTTCTTCACGAACCGGACTAGCTCTGTGGAAGTGTTCCTAGAGCCGGAAGAGCAAATTGACAACTTCCGGGAACGCATATTCCTGCAAACTGAGGTGCCGCTGGAAAAACAAATATTGTTGTTCAACAACGAACATCTGGAAAAGAGAGTTACGCCACGTACCATTGGTAAGTTGCATGCTCCACATCTCAAGAAGTAATAATACCATCTGTTGTCTATTTCACAGCCAAGGCCTTTCCGAACACGACCACAGAACAGCCCATATTCCTATACAGCAATGATGACAATAATGTTCAATTGCCTCAGCAAATGGAGCTGCCCAAATTTCCAGTGTTTCCTCCAAACGTGTCTGTTGAAAATGATGCCAGTTTGGCAAAGGTAAGCTCACCAGCTTGTATATAATCTTACAATTGGCTTGAATATTTGTTTTGGCAGGCAGCTTGCAGCGTGGGGCATGAATGCAAACGACGCGTGGATATTTTTACTACTATGGACATTCTGATTAAAAAAGGCGTCGAGCAGTTCATTGAGATGCTAATTACCACAATTACATTATTGCTAAAGTGAGTCTAAAAGTAATTACAATTTGATAATTTACATATTTTTTCTTTATATTTTGTATAGAAAAACAAAGAGCTTTGACAATCTGCTGTCGACAGTGGTTGACTACGCAGATGTAGTGCAGAATATGACCAGAGTGGTAAGATAAACCACATAATTAACCTGGTTGATTCATAATTTGTCTTGTTTTCATCATATAGACAAAGGGAGATCAGGAACTCAAGTGTCTGCTCAGCACGCTGGAGAATGTAAAAAGTGATTTCGATGCAGCTGCCGATGTGATAACCCAAATGCACAAACACTTTGTTACAGATGATGAGCTAAAGTGAGTCAACTCTAAAGCAATGCCAAGATTGATTTACCCATTTCCTATTTTACAGTGAGCAGTGGTCATCGTCGATGCACGGCAAGAAGTGTCCGTGCCGTACGAGGGCCAGCGCACAGGCCAAGTATTTAGTGGAACGCTTGCGTGACTCGTGGCAACATTTGCTGCGGGATCGTGCAACGCGTACGCTCACCTACAACGATGAACAGTTTCATGCGCTGGAGAAGATCAAGGTGGATCACAATGGCAAGCGTATTAAGCAGCTGCTGCTGGAGAATGTCAATCCAGCAGTTGCTCAAATGGCTGAATGCCTCGCCGATTGGTATAAACTTGCACAAACAGTTTATCTCAAGACGCAGATTTTGGAGAAAGATGTGCGCGACTGCGAACGCAAATTGTATGACATTCGCGATGAGTTGTATCACATTAAGTCGGAGCAGAAGCTCGACGTAGACACTAAAAACATATCCAGTAATAATCAATTGGCCAAAATTGAGGAACGTAATAGACTGCGCGTTATGAAACAACAGCAGTTAGAGGTCATGGCCGTGATGAGAAAAAACAGCGAACTGATAACGCTTCTGAGCAATTTGGGCATTGTAAACGGCAATGTAAATGGCAGCTAGCTTAAATATAAGTCAATTAATTAGTTAAGTAAACGTGCTGCATGTTTTTAACAATTGATAGTATTATCATGTAAATAATAAATATTATAGATAACCAGCACTTAATGTGGCTAACCATACATATATGGTTTATTGTATCGATATCTAAAGGGTATAACTGCAAACATAGATTTTCATCTCACTTGGCGTGGGCATTTGCATTTGCGTAATATATACATATTTGCTATTCAATAAGCAATGTTCTAAACATTTTGCGGAAAAGGGCGTGCAGACGGACAACAACAAACGGTGCGCCTTTACAATTTGCCCCTGCGCAGAACGATACGTCCATCAGATCTCCACGACATTCGTGAAAACCAGCCGGCAGATTTTGTGTTGAAATTATTCCAGCACAAACTGAATTGCAGCACGTAGATTTGTTTCAAGACCAATTTCACAATGCCACCGAATATTTAAGCAAATTTTGTTTGTTATTTTCAGCAATAAAAACACTTTTGGGGGCGTGTTGCATCAACAAGATTTGTTTTAAGACAGGCAGAAATTCCTTTTCGTTCTGTTTATGCTCGTTTCTTCTTGTTTCTTTCTGCGTACAAGTTTTCGTCCGGCGTTGATCAAAACAAAACAAACAGCACACACACATGTGGCGGCGGCCATTAAAACTCACACGTACGCTCATTTATGAGCAGCGCCGCTAGCCAGCGTCCTCGCTCACGCTCACACACAGCGAACAACAGAAGAACAAAAGAAAACAAAACTGCAGCGCGCTCGCTTGCTCCCATCGCAAAACGCTTTCTGCTCTACTCTAACTTGCAACTTTCTACTGAAGAGTTATTTTTGGGTGCAAAAGAGCGAGCGATCTAAAAGGGCGAATGCTTAATTCTGAAGCTATAACTTTAAAAATTTTACCACCATTTTTTTTCAATTTTTCTCGAATTTGTAAGAATTTTTTCAGAACTTTTTACCCAACTTCGCCACGCGTAGGGCGAATTGAACCAAAACAATTTTAAAATAAAGTTAATTATTTTACCTAATTTAGGATTTTGTTGCTTTTTGAATTTTGTTTTTAAAATATTTTAAATTGAATTTTGAAAATATTAGAGAAATGACGGGACCAAAATTTCTATCGATGTTTGAGAGAGCGAGAAACAAAGAAAACAAAAGAGCGAGAGAGCGACACTAACACAAATTTAACATAACATTCGGAGGTGATGTTAAATTTAATACCAACCAGTGATGCCAAATGTGCAGCGGGGGTTGCACTTTCATTGTTTTTATTGGCAGCACTGGTTGCTTTGGCATTGTTTTCATTGAATTTTTCGTTTGTAAATAGTTTTTAAAATGTTTATACGTTTGTCATGCTTTCATTACTGATCACAATTGCGAATGCCATTGATGTGGCACTGATCCAACCTATTACGAATGTAATTGATACGATTGCGGCGGCTGTTTATTACTTTTTCGCTGGTAGCTGCTTTGTTGGATATTGCCTGATTCAGGGAGCCGGCTTTATTTGGAGACTCCTCAGCCAAGGTTACCAACTGGGCACAGTTGTCTTCAACGAGTGCAGACTGTTCTATTTTGAGCTGCGTTATGTGGTCTGCGAAATCTTTGACTATATTTACTATGGCACAGGAGACGGTCTGCAGCTGGCACGTAATATTTTCAAAGGAATTGTTTTATTCTTGAGCAATGTGCTCATTGCACTTGGCCATTTAACGCTCTGGATACTGCTGCTGTTGCCGAGGGCTATCATTGCCATTTTGGACTACCTGCTACTTGGAATTCAACACCTGGGCATCTGTATTCTGGAAATTGGCACACATCTTGTGCACAATCTCTTCCGACTCTGCATCGGGATCGCCGTGCTGCTCGTGCTCTACATGTATCGTGGCTATGTGTATCTCTATGCCAGAATGCTGCTCAGGAAACTACGTCACGTGATGTTGACCAGAATGTACACGGCTCTGCAGGGAACATGGACTTACACAGACCGGAAAATATCCTGGCTACTGCATAAATTCGAGGTTGGCGAGCCACAGCATTCAGATGCATCTTCGACCCGCACGGATCAATGTGTTGTGTGCTTGGAGCGCCGCAGAAATATTGTCCTGCTTCCATGTCGACATCTGTGCATGTGCAAGGAGTGCTCACAGCAGCTGCCTCGCTTCGAAGGCGGAGATCGCTGTCCCATCTGTCGGGATTTCGTTGAAGCAGTCATGGCTGTTTATTCATAAGTTCCCATTTTATATTTTTATACTTGTATATATGACTGCCACTTTATGACTGCCAATAAGAGCTTTAAATAGTTTTTAGCAAATAGATTAAGATACAACTATGACTGTCAACCCAATGAGCCAATCATTTGCTTAACACTCAAGAAAAAATAAACTGTTTTTATTTGAAATCAGTGAAAGAATACAATTTGTATGTAAATATACATATAATTATGTATGTAAGATGTATTTGTTCCGTATATCTAATTTGATCGAAAGGCGTATAGAAAATAACTATTGGATGTATGCTTACATATTAATTAAAACAAAAACAAGACAACATAAAAATAAAATAGTTTTGCATTTGCCTTGTAATTAATTAATTAGATTGCATTGTAAGTTTAACGATCAATTGCGTATTGTATAAGTATCTTATCTGGTAACTAAAACAATAAAATGAGATAAAATTACACAACGGGCTATATACTTATGTAACAATAACAGTTTTCCTCATATGTAGTGTGTATGCATATATATTATTATATTAGCTTCTTCAGGTATTTTCTACTATAACTTTGCTAGTAATACGCGCATAATTAATAATATTTAATAATTCATGCATTAAGTTATAGCTTTGCTTATTGGCTGATTTTTCTCAACTTTAAATTGGTTTTATTTCCTATGTACTACATAGATATTGTACATAATCCAATTGTTTATATTCTTTTTAATCATTTTCATCAAATGCGCTTAAAAACGTACATTATTTCTTTTTTTTTTTAGTTTTTACTATATTTTTGGCTATGCAAAATAATTTTTGTTTTTCAAAATTAATGATAAATTGGTTGTATTTATTTGCAGCCGTCGGTAAAGCTTTCTAAATTATTCTATCTGGTAGGTAAGTACATAATAAAATATATGTATGTATATACTCAAAATATGCATTTCATATATTATGTTATATACGTAAATTTTTAAGTATTCTCTTTAAAATCGTTCCATTGAAAAATCTATTGGGTAATTTCTCAAAAATATGCCCACACAATAATTTCCATACTTGACATATAAATATATAGATATTTACAAATATATATATATATATGTGTGTTTGTACATGCATATGAGCTTACATATAAAATTACAAAAGAACATTTAACACGAGTTTGTGTGTGTATTTTTTAATATACTTCAGCTTAAGCCTTCGTGCCAAAATAGAAGCTGTTGTTGTCTTGTAAAAGTTCTCTATTCAAAATATATGCTGATGTATGTATGCTTATATATTTATGTATGTAGAAGGTACAAAGTAGGTTTTTGTGGGAACGAGTGATCCTCAAATTTCTGTATGTATATACAAAGATAATGATTAAATAACATATTGTTTTTTATTTTCGATATGTAACGGCTAGATAATGGCATTTCATTTCTGGGTTTAAAACCAACAAACCGCTTTGGTCACACTGTTTTTTTTTGCTTCCTGCTTCAACCGTTTTGAACCGCTTCCAACCGTTTAGAACCGTTACTAGAGCTTAGGAGTAATTTCAATTAAAGTTTACACAAGTGCTTTGTTATTGCTACTTATAATATATTATTATGAACGTATGTCTATATGTATATGTAAACAAAATGGCTTTTTACTGGACATCATGTGGATATTATGGATATTATCTCTCTAGTTAATATATAATCCAGATTTATCGGCTGTAGATCAATAATCACTTATCTATTAAATTGCCTAAACTTAATATATAAACTTATTAAAGGATGTACAAAATCTAGTTTTCAACTGTCAACTGCATCAATTAATTATCAAATATTTCATATTTAATGATCTATCTAATTAATGAACTAATTCAAATACAAAAAAGTTACGCCAATATTTATAACGAAAATAAGTTAATAACACTTAAGGTTTGTGTTTTATTCTTTGTGCACGTGAAACGTTTGAAGAGATATGGTTTTCATTCGTTTAGCCTAAACAGTTATTGTAGTCTTTTGTTTTACATATCGAAATTTTTATCATTTTTGTTTTTCTTTTATTTATTAATACATTTATAAGAAGTGGGAAAGGCAAGTTATAAGATTAATTATTTGCTATCTACGATTTGTTGTCTCATGCAAAATTTCGGTTAAATCGTATTTTAAAGAAAAGTTTTACGTATCAAATAAATCATATATAAAAAATTGGACATAAGTATAGACATCTATGTAGAGTTCAATGCCAATCTATCACAAAGTCACATAGAGGGGCTTCAATCGGGAAATAACACATGCTGTACTTATAGAGAGATTCACATCAAGTGCACGATCCATTTGCAATTCTTTGAGAACTCATTTGGAGTTATTATTATTATTATTTTAAATAATATTTTTTTCTTTTTTTTTTAGCTTGGAAAGTACCATCTATTTGTAGGTACATATATTAGGTTCTTAAATTATACAATACTTATTATTCTATTGTAATTACTATGTATTTATCTTATTAACTAGTTTGTGTTTGTGTGCAGCTCTGTATGTGTCAGACACAAATCACATAAAGGTACTTCAACTCTCTCTTTCTCTAAGTGCGATAAAAACTCGAACCAAGATTGCAAAAAACGTAAACTGTCTAAATGTATATATTTTTTATTCCTAAGTTTCTAATGAAAAAATACTTTGATGGGAAAATATTTAGCATTATTTACAATAGATTTATAGGAGGGGTCTTAAAACTATAGCTTTAATTTTATATATGTAACTGATGCCTAAGACGATTGACTAGAAGTAAGCTAAAGGCAAGAGTTGGGCATTGCATAAAACATTTGTATTTTGTACTCGAAGGCAAGCATTAGGGTCAAAAAAAGGGGGAAGTACACGTCAAAAAATAAGGGTTGCATGTGCGTGTTACCGGTTACCAGTTACCAGTTACCGGTTGTCTGTTGTCTATTGATTTTGACGGTTTGAATTAAACAATTTAACAATTAACGTCAACAAGTTGTGAATTTTGTGTTCCGAGCTCTGACAAGTCACGAAGCCCTTGGAAATGCTGAAATATTGATGAGACGACGCCAATTATGCAGCCGTACGGTCTGAATTACTGATTTTACTTTACTTTACTTTGCTTTACTCTTATTTAATTTAAGGGATGCCTACGAAGCTACTAGATACTTGCACTTGTTATCTGCGACTTTTGCTTTATTTCTTTTTTGCTGCACAGATTCTTGGGATTCTTTTCTTAGGTCTAGTTGTACTTAAGAGCTAGATACGAAGGAAGCAATGTTATGGCGCCTAGAAGGGCAATGTGGTGACAAACATGTTCTCGATGAGCGATGGTGCCGGCACTAGATCTTCCAGTTTTAGATAGAATATGCGCTGCAGTCCCTGCACGCTGAGCGAACGCAATTCCGGAAGCTTTCCGAGCAGACGACTAAAGTAGTGCTGTTTTTTCTGCGCCTCTGCATTGTAGGTGACATGATCTCGCAGGCTGCCAATGATTTTCATCTGCAGTTGCTCCACCTTCTTTGGCTCACGCAAACCATGACGTTCTGCAAAGAAAAGGAATATTTATACATACATATATTATTTTGGGCTGAAGATTATGAATTTACAAGACGAATAGATAAAAATTATATTATCCAGTGAGTTGTCGAAATTGCATGAACATCGATTTAATTAACTCGATATATTGTCAATAAAACTATCGAGTTGAGCTATCGAGTACTGAAAAGCGAGCTGTCGATTTTTCGATGTATTTTTACATCATTACCGTTAAGTTTTACAAATTGGCGTCGCAATGTCGCCTTCTTCAGCTTGCAAACAATTTAATAGATAAATCGAACAACGCACAACAAATGCTGTGCTTCGAGTCGAGTCTTTGAACACAACTACATACATATGTATGTATTTTGTCCGTCGCAAAGTAAGGTGAATCCTACCTGTGATGAGAGTGAGCGCACAGAGGCAGGCAAAGGCTGAAATGTCGATCTCCAGATTGTGGAGACTTCGACTGAACTCCATGATGCCGTTGAGCCACTCGCCAAAGGATCGCTGGCACTGACTGCGGTGGAGGACGGTGCCATTGCAGAAGATCATCTTGGTGTCATCGCTGCGAGCGCGATAGGAAAGACGCAGAACGAACAGCTCCAGCGAGGCGGACTGAAAGAGCAGCTCCTGATCCTCGGGTGTCAGCTCCAAGTAGCCGGGAATCTTTTCGGCAAACTGCTTGATCACATCCACCGAGTTGGTCAACAGTTGATAGAACTGATGCACCTTGTCCGCCTCACTCATGCCCAGTCCACCTGCTCCTGCTCCAGCTCCAGCTCCGGCTCCTGATCCTGCCGAAGGAGCATGCTGATCGAGGAGGGGCTCCTCATAGTGTGTGTAGTCCAGACAAGAGGGATCGGGTGTCGTGTCCACATGACTGCGCACCAAAGCGGTTATCAAGGAGATTGGCGGCGATGGCGGTGATTCCTGCGGTGACTTTGGCTTGGAGGGCAACCTGCCGCGACGACCCTTCAATGAATCCGTGCGGACTACCTCCTTGACCATACCGACTACCAGACACTTCTGGAAGCGACAGAACTGACAGCGATTGCGCCGTCGCTTGTCCACCGGGCAACTCTTATCCGCCAGACACACATACTTGGAACCCTTCTGCACGGTGCGCTTGAAGAATCCCTTGCAGCCCTCACAGGTGCGCACTCCATAATGCTGACAGGCGGCGGTGTCACCGCACACGGCGCACAGCTGCGAGGCGGTTGAAGCGGAGGAGGCGGATGAGTTCACCGAATGCAGCAGTCGGAGATCCCCTCCAGCGCCGCTTGCCGGCGAGCTGGCTGCCGAATTGGGCGCCGAATTCAGCTGCACCTGGAGGGCATGAGCATGTCGCGGACCCAGTGTCATCTTGGCCAGCTTCGGGCTGTGTGCAGCCGCAGCAGGAGAAACGGAGCGTTGGACGGGCAACGAGGCACGACGCATGGGCGGCACAACGACAATCGAACCGGAGTTGGCGGCGACGGCAGCGGCGGCTGCAGCTGTGGCAGCCTCCAGTTCCGAGATGGTGGGAAAGGTGGGCAGCGAGTAACGCTCGCCATTGTGGTTGTTGTAGCTCTGCGAATATAAGGCAAATCATTTATAAGTAAATTAATACAACAAATTTGCAATTAAATAAAATAATTGGAAAAATTTGTTATTCTTTCATATTATTTATATCTTGATTGTTTTTATAGAATTTCTGAAACTTATAATTATTTCCAAAACAATTTTTTTTACTTACTGGTTATTTAAAACTGAACTTTTCTTAATTTTGGTTCCCTTAGTTTTATTAGACCCCGTACTTATTTTATATTTTAATTCAAAGTCTCTTAGTTTTGTGTTCCTAATCTGTTTTCCAACATTTTAAATGCTAAGTTTTCAAAATTTCTTAGTTTTGTGTCTGCAATCTGTATTCCAAATTTTCTAATGCAAAGTATTGACGAAATCTAAAATACTCTCTCCTGTAAACTTAGCTTTTCGTCGCTTACGTTATATCCGCAAAAAGGGCTCGATATTTAAAAAAAAAAACTGAGGAATTTTTGGAATAATTTTAAGCCAATTATTTTTTTTCCGCTTATCTTATATTTTTGCCTCTCCAATAATTCTAAATTTTATTTTCTATTTGGCTACATAATACTTATTTTTTTAACAAATTATTTTTGATTTCGTCCTTTTCTAATTTATAAGTTGAAATTTAAATTTAATGACACAATTTTTCGTAGTTTATTTACCAAATTTTTCTTTTTCAATTTTAAATTTTCTAAGTTATGTATTTAAATTTTTGCTGTGCAATTTTTGTTAAAATTCCCTAGTGAATCAGGCAGGAAAAGTTCTAATTGTTAAACTGCTACTCACATGATGAAAGCCTTGCTGTTGTTGCTGCTGCTGTTGTCCGTAGAAGCCTTCGTTCTGGTTAACGCCATTGTATTCGTAGAGCGAGCTGGCCGACGAGCTGGGCGAGGGATTGGAAGCGCCATTGATGGCATTAAAGTGCCCATGGTAGTTGTAGCCATTGCTGTTGCTGCTGGGATTATTTTGTTGCTGCAATTGCTGCGGTTGCGGTTGCGTCTGCAATTGATGCAGCGAAATTGGACCTGCACTGAGTCCAGCAATCACTTCCGCTGCGGTGGTCAGGGGGAAACAATCCTCATCCATTTTGAGTGTGAGAATCTGATCTGTGGGCGTGGCAGCTGCCGAGGAGGAGGAGCCTTGCTTGGGGCTGCCCTGGTTGCTGCTGTTGTACTTGAGGGAGTAGGTTTCCTGGAAGCTGGGCAAGCTGCTGCCGCAGGAGAGCGGTCCGCCAATTGGTGAGATCAATTGCAGCTGTGCAGCCTGCAACTGTTGCTGCTGTTGTTGTTGTTGCTGCTGCTGCTGTTGCTGTTGGGCGTGTAGAGCTATGGCGGGATCGCTGCTGGAACGCAAACTGAGCAGGCACAGTGAATGATGATCCTGCTCCGAACTAGGACTGCTTGTGGTCAATGGTTGATCCTGTATGGAGGACAATCGTTTATCGCGCAGACAAGTCAATTTGGTGAGATTCTCAATGGAACTGGTGATATCCTCGCTGCTGCCGATCAATGTGGCACTCGACTCCACCTGTGTATCCGGATAACTGGCCACAGATTGCTCCAAAGCTGGCGACAACAACGAGTTGTTCGAGTCCGAGGGAAAGAATAGATCCGAGAAGAGTTCACTGTGGTTAACGGCCGCGTCGGCAAGATTACTGATCAGCTGATCTTCCTCATGGGACAGCAGCGTCTCCTCGCTGGCTGAAGACAACAGCAACTGTTGCTGCTGCTGTTGCTGCTGCTGTGCAAGCAACTGTTGTTGTTGCTGTGAGCTCTGCTGCTGGCGATGATGATTGTGGTGATGATTATGGTGATGATGATGATGTGCAGCACTTGTGGCAACTGCTGTCACAGCCGACGTCGTCGCTGTTGTCGTCGTCGCGGATTGCGTTGAGAAATTGTCGAACGACGAAAGTGAACTAAAGGAGCTCTGCAATTCAAGAAAGTCGAAAACAGACTGATTTAGTAAATCACATTCTAGCCAAGTCTAAGCGACAAGAAATTAAAGGTGGAGTCTGACATGCGCGTTGTCAGCGGCAACTCCGATTGGTCGACAACCCCTTGCAACCCCTAAAAACAGCACGAACATTTCCTTAACCATATTTCGCATTTCCAATTGGTTATGCATAACAAACTTGCCATGCAATCTTTGCCAAACATAATTAGTTAACTATTGATAGTGCTCTCTTCCTCACAGCGGGCAATTAATGCCGCCTTTCAGCAATCATTGATCTTGCCACGACTATTTGCATTTGCTCAAAAGTTCGACAGAGATTCAAACCATTTAGCAATCAAGGGATATTTGCATAGGCAACCTTTTTCTAAATTTATTTATTATATTATATATGTTTGAGAATAAATTATCCAATGCACAGAGACGATTTTCAATTATAATGATTATTACCAACAGATGTTTTTCTTTAGTAAACAAATTTTCTATTGAGTTTTCTTCGATAATCACGCAGAGTTGGGACGAAAAGTTTTCCAATCATGGATTGAAAATCTGCCAAATTTTGAGATTTTTATTCAAATAAATAATAGAAAGAATTTACATTCTTGATTGTCTGTCTATTTGCGCATCGATCATAAAGACTATAAGAGCTAGAGGCTCTAAATATCTATGTAGATTACAGTACTGTAATTATATTTTAAATATATTTTTTTTGTTTTTTTTATAAATCCCTTTTTAATTAAAAATTATAATAATTGTGAGTGGCAAATAAAATGTCACTAAAATATGGATATCTTATGAGGATATAATTGTATTACATATATATTTTTTTTTAACATTTCTGAAACTCTAAAATAATGCAATTAACTTCAACTTTAGTGCCACACAGGCACTTTTTTAAAAACGTTTGTTAGGAACTCTAGTTAGTTATAGCTAAAGATTTAAGTAGTTATAGCTTCTCTCGACTTACATTGGGTTGCAGCAGTAACATGCTTGTGGTCGCTTGGTTTTGTAGCCTCACTTGGCTTTGGATTTTAGTAGTTGTTGTTGTTGTTGCTGCAGCAGTTGTTGCTGCTGCTGCTGCTGCTGTTGTGGCAGCTGTTGTTGTTGCCGCTGCTGTTGTTGCAGTCAGCGTTGCCGCTTCCTTTGTTGCAACTGAGCTAGTTACAGCTACTGTGATTTTTCTTGAACTCTCCGACTTGAAGCTCTTCAATTTAGTTGGTCTGGAACTCTGCTCTGAGTCCGTTTTAATGGGTGGTGAGCGACGCGTCTCACTTTCTGCACCTGCCAGTTGGAAAAAAACAAGGAAAATTGTTTCTCATTAGGACATGCTTGGCTGGAAAAGCGTGAATGTGTGAATGTCAAGCGGTGCCTGGAGTATACTTAATTCTTAATATGCAAATATGAAAATGCCACATGCGATGATTGTTGCCTGCAAGCCGACCGACAACTGGGAAGATTCATAAGGTTGCTCATATTTTGGCATTGCCAAAAAAAAGAAGTAGAGAAGAAAAAACAGTTGCTCAATTGTCTTGCGTTCCACACGCAAACAACCGTATCGAATGTCTTAATTAGAAATGCTCAGCCGCAAGACTCTCGGCTCACACTACTGTGCGCCTCTGCCCACATGGCGAAGAGGGCAATGGGTAAAGGAAAACCCAAAAAAAAAAAGCTCTGATGCAGCCAGAGTTGGAGCCAAAAAAAAACGAGGATCACATCTCCATCGCAGTTAATGCGGCACATAAAAAGTAATAAATTGTGTTGCCCGCTTGCAGCACGTTGACTCCGCGTGCTGCTCGCTGCCATTGCGACTTCGCATTGCGGGTGTTCGGTTTTGATTATAATAAATATTATGGCTTATTCGTATTTCGCGTATTGCAAAACGTCATTTGGACTCTACGTTTTTGGCGGTTTTATTTTTTTGTCGTCGTTGTCGTCTTTGTTGTTGTTGTCATTGCTGGTTTTCACTTCTCTTTTCAGAAATCATTTTTCACAATTTGCATATTTTTATTTGGCTTGTGATTAGGCTTTTTGAAAGGAAGCTTGAATTGTAATTGAAATGATTCTTCAGTGACACAAATTTCAAAGATTGCAAGCAAGAGAATTTTTTGGGCAATATAAAATCTAGCAGAATTCAAAGTCGAGTAATGGAAAACATTTAGTCTGTTTGTACAAATGTAACGGATGTGAACAAATCAGAGAGGAGAATCGAGCGAATGAGACGGAAACTAGAACGAGTGGACGAGAAATGAACTAAATCGAACGATTCGATCACCGGAACCAAATGAACTTAACAAAAGGATAATGGAACTAAAATTAAATGCTTATTTATAAGGAGCTAGTTCATTCGATTGTCGAACATGAACATGATTTGATAAAATATTTGATAAATATTGTGTTCCATTTACAGGTAGTCAAGTAATTGTTTTGTAAAAATAAAAATATATCAGGCATGCCACATAAATCTCTTTCACTTGAGTTTCACGTCAATTTCATTTCTCCGTGCCACAGTCTCAATCACCTGCACAATTTTTGGTGAAACGAAATCATCGGTCAATTCACTGGCATCCGATGCCATGAGAATAATGTCACTTTTTTTTGTCCGAATTTCAAAATTAAGAGTTGTCAAGTAACTTTCATTGTTTGTCGCGCCAATAACTTTTAAATTTTTTTAGGCTATACAATATCAATTATTAAATAAATAAATTAAATAATATTAATTAAAGAAGAAATAAAATAAAAACCTACTTTTCAGCAATAATAAACTTACAAAAATTGCTAAACAAACCCTTGGGAAATTTAATCTGAGAAGGGGCCAACCCTTAGCAGCCTAGTACGAAAAGGTTGATGAACATGCTTAAAAACCTAAATCACACGAATTTCTGTGGCACGGAGAAATTTTCGAAGTGGAATTGCTTTTTTCTGAAATCACTTTCACTAGTGTTTTTTGTGGCATGCCTGTATATGTGCTAATAAAATATTTAAAATTATTATGAGGGAATACGCGGATTAATTGGGCTTAACAAACCAATTACTTGACGAACTACATGTATTTACAATAATATACACATGTATAATAGACTCCAACTCTTTATTAGGCCAGCAGTCATAGAAACAATGCCCCACACACAAAGATCTCAAATGGGAATAAAATAGCATTGTAATTTTTTTTGCCTTGGGTCATTTAGAAAGCAATTGATCGATACCCTTTTGAAGCTGCTATGAAATTCAGAAAATGTGAATAAAACTACCGTGGGCTACTGCGAAAAAAGCTACCGGGAAGAGCAGAAGATAAATTTTTTAAGATTTGTGATTACAATGTGCCATTGTTTTTATTACCCAGGGGCATAAGGAACATGTTATTGGCCACAAAAGCAACTATTTGGGTTGGGTTTGCGAATATTTTTGTTGGTAAAATCTGTGGTCTGAGGTTGCATCTTCAGTTTTCTGCATTTTTCTAATTGTTTTGTGATGTCATTTTTTTGTCGGGGAGACTCTCCATAAACAATTTCTATGGTCTTTATTTACAATCATTGCTGGTTAACAGATTTATTATAATGGCAGCTCCTTCTGCTTTCGGTTTCGTACATTTATCGTGTCTTCTTCGCATTGCATAAGTTTGCTAATTTTTTTTATTTATTTTTTTTTTTATATAAGTTAGTTAATACATATTATTTTGCAAGCTCTCTGTACTTTGAACTGCGAACTTCATTGCACGCTCTCTGTCTTGATGATGTCTCGATGCCGCTCGGTGCCTGATCAATGGACATGGACATGTGGACATATACTGAAACTGACAGACAGACGGTTGGACAGACAAACAGATGGACAGACGGACAGATTGGGAGTCATGGGGCAAGACGAAAACTTGTGCAGTGACCCAAAGAAATGGTAATGCATCGTGGTCGAACGTCTTTGGCTTTGGCGCACGGGTCAGACTTGAGCTTTTGCTTTTGGTGACTCTGTCGGCTCTGTGGCAACTCTGGCACTCAGTCATTGAGTCAGTGGGTGCATCAATGTTGCCGTCTTTGCTGTTGTTGTTGCTGTCAGTGCAAAACGTTGCACCAGAAAACGAAACCAACGACGACGACGACGACGACTCTGGGTACGGCTTCGTGTGAAGTTTTTGTTGTGAGAAGTATACAAATGGGTTTCAGAGAGGTTTGGGCCAAAAGGAGTTAGTCATTTTGTGTCTGTTTTGTGTTGCAGGTTCGTCGGCGGCGGAGGCGTCGATGCTATCGCCTTTGAAATTCACGAAGACCCAATAGACATTGACGTAGACACAAGTCCAGGCCAAAAAAAAAAAAAAAAGAAAAAAACTTCCTGCAGTACCTTTTGGTTGATGATGAGGCCGTTCGTCTGCCTCTCTGTTGTTGCTGTTGTTGTTGTTTAGACTTTCACTATTAATTGTCGATTTTCATCGATTGTTGTTGCCTGTGATGAGGCACAAAATGTAATACTTAATGGCCGAATGGGCAATGGGTAATGGGGTTGGTATTTAAAGTTGTGCAAAAAAAAAAACAGAAAAAAGGAGAAGAAAACCCAATTTCTGGGCTGAAATTCATATCGAAATTGGATCTATTACTCAATGGTCGCCGAGTGAGAGACAATTTGATTGATTTATGCAATCGCAGTCGTAGTCGTTGTTGGAGATGGAGTCTCCGTCTCATGTCTCAGTCTAATGCCACATTGTTTTCGTCCCAACTAATTGCCCGACTCGTCTTCGTCTTCATCTTCTTTTGCGTCTGGAACTGGGGGCTTGTGCATTTGGCATACACGTATCATGGCCAATTTGAAACCTGAAACGTTACCCACATCTGCATACCATTTAACACAGTTTTTCTTTTTTTCTTCTTTTTTTACGGAGAATACTTCTTCGCCTCACCGAAAGATCAAACGAAGGCGAAACGTATCTATTTTGAAGGTATTCAACAACTTCAATTGCAATCACTTGCCTTATGATCTATCGAAGCTTGTTTACGTTTGATGATCCATTATCATTAAAATTGTCTTTATCAAGATTGAAGTCAATAGAAAAGGAATTTGGACATGAGTCAAAATAAATAGAAACTTGTAGGAAAAACTTCACTTAAGCAAAGTCGACTTTGAAGGACCCTGCAGACTAGCAAATAAAATATTTTTTAAAATACAGACGAACTTCCCCAACTCGAAATTCTTTAGCTTAAAAATAAGATAAACTTGTCGGAAAGACTGTATAGTGAGTGTAGCAGGGTCGACTTTGAGAGACCCTGTTAAATGGCAATACAATGTTTTTAAAAAATGTAATAGGAATATTACCAATTATTACCAAAATATTACAGAACTGAAATTCAAAATTAATTTATTCGGAATCTATATATATATATATACTTAGGATATTCAGAAACCCAACTTTTATAGTGCCTGAGATCAGGGGACTCATATGGATAGACAGAAGGACAGCCGAACTATAACCCCCTTTATGGGGCTATGTACAGGGTCTAAAATAAAAAGAGTTTCCAGTTTCACCAAAGACACCAAAATGAATTGTCGCAACAATTCGTATAAACATTTTTATGCCACTTTAAATGCTAAGTAAACCACAAGACGCAGACTCAGACTGAGACTGAGATGGAGACTCAGTCTGAGTCTGTGACCAGGTCGACATCGACATCGTCACCGTCATCATTTTTTAATCGCTGCAAAAACGTATTGAAGGCCATCGTGAACATTTCATAGTAGTAGCCAAAGCCGGAGCCGGCCATCCGAGAGGATTGAAGTCACTTTACACGCGCGTGAGCGCATCTTAACCAGTTGACCCGCCCCCTGTCCCCCCTTTCCAGCATCCACCATCCTCCTCCTCAACGACTCACTCTCACTCATTCTCGGCATGAATGTGTCATTAAATTGGCCAATACTTTGGCTTTGCCACTTGACAGCAATATGCTCTGGAACTTGGCTAACAGAAGCGGTCATCGTGTCAGCTTCACTTGAGATACATTATGCAAAAGCGGATTCATAAAAATTATAAAAAAAAATACAAAAAAAAAATGAAATCAACTGCAGGCTGGAATTGAGTATTGAATATTGATATTGGGTTTTGTGTTGCCAATTTGCATGATATTCTAATAAAAGATTTACCGTTTAAATTGTTGGCTGTTAGGTGTTAGCCCGGGCAGATGCAGCCTCAGTTTGCGCATTCTGAGAACTGGTTTAATTCAAATTGATACTGAAGTGTTATATCATTTGTGAATATAAGAACAGCACTCGTATTCGTCTTTCAACCAGTTCCCAATACCCAACCAAAAAAATACATATTGAATGAGCTAAAGGAATACAAAAATGTATTAACTGTATGCGACACTTAGCCGTGAATTGGCAGCTGAATTCAGGAAAATATTTAATACACAGACAAAACAAAATCCGAGATTTCAGGATAAAATCAATCTAACAGATGTTCGGTAATCGCAGAATTTCCAAAACCAATTAAAAAATTCTTAGTCAAGTAAGGTTTTTAAAAAAAAAATGAATTAATATTTTTCATTGAAATAAATTTTTTTTAGTTTTTTTTTTTGGCTATTTTAATGCTGATATATACTTCACAAATACATGCCAAAATAGAAAATTCTAAACTTGATTTTTAGAATTTATTTTTTTCTAAATTGGGATTTGTATTTAGAAAGATATTCAAAGTGAGTCAAATTTAATTGATGGATAGATCATAAAAAGTCTCATACACAAACTTTAGTGGCTAATTTGCATCTGAAGACAAAGTATTTGGCTCTAACATTGTTCGAGGTTGAGGCTGAGTCTGAGATTGGGATTGAGACTGGCGGGTCAAAGGTGTGCAGACTGCACTGCATCAACGTCGAGGTGAGTCGCCGCCTGATTGACATGGCTGAGACAAAGATAAATAAGCTGCCAGTTTCGGAACGACGCTTACATAATTAGCAACAGCAACAACAGCAGCAGCAGCCACAGCATCAGCATCAACATCAGCCAAAGTATCTTTCTTTTCGGCCAGGTTGCTAAGCGCATCCGAAATAAAAGCCCAGCACAAAACAAGGTGCAGCTGCCTGGGAGCGGGTGGGAAGCTGGCCTGGCCTGGCCAAATAAATAAAAATTTGACACAATTTTTTCCTTTTTTTTCTATTTTTTTTTTGGTTGCATTGTTGCCGAAAAGTTTTTTACAACGCCGTCGAACCAATGAAATATCATCGAGCTAAAGCTATGAATGCATGCAAGTGATCATGCGAATATCGTATACGAGGGCGGCTCTTAAAATTTGAACAACACTTATTCTAAGAAATTATTAATTAAATTTGCTTCAGATTTATCCAAACTTAACATTTTAAATGCAAACGAAATAATTGAGTGAAGATTTCTGATGACATGTATTTTTTCTGGATTTTAAGCAATCCTTGCAACAAATGTTGTATTAATTAAAGTTAATTTTTTAATACTTTCAGTTTTAAAATTATTTCAATTTAATTTACCATTCCATAAAATACATAAATACATTTTAACAATATTCTAAATAATCACATTTAAATAATTTATGAAATCACATTTCAATATGTAGAATGACCTACACTATCCTTGAGAACAACAAACAAGTCTTTGATTAGGTCTGCTAAAATCGAGTTAATATCCATTGATCCACCCACAAAAAGTCGTATTCGTAGTCGTATTAGTGTTAATTTAAGTCGTCGAGTCATTGTTGCAAAGTGCACGTTTCGGGTTTCGCTTTCGTTCGAAAAGCAAACAGATCCGAATTGCTAGATCGGGAGACACAGATTGCCCGCCAAGACGAAGGTGGTGAAACGAAAGGGGGCTTCCAAATCGATTACCAGCTCCAAACAAAGCGCAGTGTAGTTCCCAGCAGGTTGCAGCAGCTACTACAACAACAGCCAAAGAAAAAACAATAACAACACCCAAAGGCAACAAGCATTAAAGTCCCAATAACGCTTTGTATAGGTATCTGTGAGATGGATGCACAACCAGCCCCCAAAATCTCAGCTCGAGACACTGCGGCTGTGACTTTGGCTGTGGCTGCTGGGACGCAAATTGAGCCTAACCCATTTATTTGTCAGTGAGTCTCTGAGGCGCGCTCATGAAGATTTGATTTAGTGTGCGGCGCACCAACGAAATTTGCTATTTCTTATATTTTTGCATATCTAAACTTAAGTTTTCTATTATAATCGCACAGATGCACAGATAATGCATGTAAGCTTTTGTCTCACAGTTAATCAATTTAACTAAAATCAAAATGGATAAATTATATTTGTATTTTGAGGTTCTAGGTACATTCAGGTATTGAATTGACAACAAAATGACACAATTAGTTTTAAAAAAAGTCAAAACCAATGGGTTTAATTTTTTTAGTTAACTGTTTTCAAGAAACAAAAGTAACTTGTGTAAAATAAGAAAACATACTGGATTTTTGTATGTTTCGGTTTACAAAACAATTTTGCAAAATGTTAAATATATGCAAATTTTAAAACAAATATTCGAAAATTTCAAAAATAAAGATGTTTTGATTGAGATAAATACGTAAATTAAATTAGGACAGTCAAAATTTAGTTTAGTTTTAAAAAACGACGATAAAACCTTAATAAAGTATTTAACTTTTATGCTTGACCGAACCGAAATAAACCGTTATGTATGAATCGGTTTCTAAACGGTTATTTCGGATGGAATAATTTCGGTTTTTGGGCTTCGGTATAGTAAAAAAGTTTTGTTTCGGTTACGTTTACCAATTTCAATCGGTTAATACCTGTTAACGGTTACGGTTCTGATTATGGTTTTAATCCTTGCCTTTAATTTATTAACTGTTAGTAAAATATGTGTTATAATGTCATTTAGGAAATATTTTTGGGTCTTAAATTCGCTTGCCAGGGTATTCATAGTCCCTTTATTATTGTTAAACTCTCTGTAAATTTTTTTTTTTTATCAAACTTTTTTTTTTGGTACCTTTATTTACATTTTAATTTGTGAAGCTTAACAATTTGTGATAGGTCTTTCACTTTTAGCTTTCATCACGTCAAAAGGCCAAGTCTGAGACGCCCACACGATGATTTGGCATTGCCAACAACAACTAAAAACTAAAAATTACCTAATGTATCGCTAAGTGCCCATATACTATTCATGCCCATTATCCACATCGAAGTAGTTTGTATTTTGCATTGGAGTTACTAGTTGTAATAAAAATTATGAAAAAAAGCATAAACATGATCATCATCACTCCACATCCCACTTCCCATACATATACACATGCACATACACACACACACATATCCCATCACATTATGTTAGATCTCATGGCATGGTTTAAATATTCGTTGATGTGGATGCTGTGGATTTGGATGTCGTTGTGGACGTTGTGGATGTTGAATGTGGATGCCTGCCTGCCTGCAGCTTGTAGTGAGTACAACTTTGTTTTGTTTTGTTTTGCTTTGCTTCGGTGTGGAATTCATGGCATCATCCTAGGCATGGCAACAACAACATGACTTAAATCTGACTCTACAGAGCTCAACTTGCTGCACACGCTTTGACTGCAGTTTAAACGTGTCTTCAAGACGGTTATTAAATCAATAATGAAGCACACGAACGAAGCACCAGCAGCAGCCCAAAGCGTTTTAACGAAATCTTCATCATGATGATCATGATCATGATCATGTGGCCAAAACTCTGGGCAACATCATTAGCACTCGTCGAAGTCATTGCTGTTGGTGTCGTTGTCGGTGTTGTCGGTGTTGTTGTTGTCGGTGTCTGGCACGCCGGCTGACACACAAACATCGTGGAGTTCATGGAACGCACCCAAAAGCCAAGCTTACAGTTTTAGCTATTAGACGAGCTTTGTATTTTTGCTAGCTGTGTGTGTGTGTGTGTTTATTTTTATTCGGTTTATATTGTCAGTCTTTAGGTTTTTGGTTTAGTTTGAGGCGCTTCTCCTAGTTTTTTGTTTTGTTTTTCAGTTTTTAACGTTGTTTTTGTTTTTGACAGGCATCGCCTATGCCCAGAAATCGAACTATTAACTTATTGCAGTCAGTGTAAGCAAAGAGTTGTGACGACGCGACGTTTACAATTCTTCGGGCACATTCCTAGGCGTAAAAGGCCCGTCGTCGTTTGCGTTCGCGATTTCAGCAAGGTGTCGGGGGTTAACTAAGGTGTGATAAATTTTTGTCTTTTGCTACGACGCTGCCATCGATATTTCAAAGGTCTTGCTTCGTGTTGCTTTTGTGATCTTAATGCTGTGAGCAAGTTGCCATAATTGTTTTATTATGCGAATACTCTTTTAGGTCGGCCATTGTTTTTTATTTTAAGTTTAAGCCAGGGCAGCATCGTGACAGCGCGCCTCTACAAAGCTGACTGCTACAGAATATCCTGCAAGTTCTCACAGTTACTGTTTGCTGTGTAACCCTATCAGTACATACACATCTGCAATTTTATGTTTAGCACTAAAACTTTGTACAAATTAATTGCAGCGTGTTAACGGCAGCTAAAAATTGTTGGGAATATTCGTAAGAAGTTGACATCTTCCACACACACACACACACACACACAAATGTTAGGCAACTACGAGTGGAGTTTCTGCTGTATTTATTTTCATTACAGGCACAATCCAAGTCGAAGAGTTGCCCACTTCACCCACACTGCATACTACACATACATACATATCTATACCCAGCACTGTTAACTATGTTGGTTTTTGGCGATAATTAATAGGCAGAGACAACGACAGCGACGCCTTGCATCGCAACTTCTGCCACTTGCCGCATTGTGAATAAAAATTTGTCCATCGTATGGCTGTTGTTGTCAGTGTTGTTGTTGCTGGTGGCAGCATCTCTGACATCTCTGGCAACACGCAAAGCCAACCGATTCAACAGTGTCTGTAAAGTTTTGCCTATTTGTGTCTATTACTTAATTGCTGGACAACGGACGCACAGCAGACAGAGAGGGGATCGAGGGGGCAAGGGTTGCCTATAATAACAATTAGCGTGGCATTTTAATATGCATTATTGTAGTAAAAAGATCGCAAACTGATTTCACAGCAGCAGCAACAACATACGACGAGTCACGATTTCAGGCAGGACAACGGACAACGCGACGATGAGGAAGCGACCAACTGCAATCGATACATTCAAAGATGCTACCAATGACTTCTTTTAACCATATATGCGTTTGTGAATTGGCCAAAGATGGTGAAGAGCTCTAGCTGCAATTTTAATTACACAATTAATTTGTATGGGAAACTGTACACTAAGCAAATAACAAACCGTATTTCAGCGATATAAACGATAATGATGAAAAGGATGTAAAAAGAAAATAAATTTATTTTTATAGCGAATTTTCTTTTTTTAAATTTAACTCGTATTTTTGAATTTCAGCACTTTGCACTTTTAAAAGCAGAAACATATTTATTGAACAGTAAACCTATTTCTAAAACTACAAAAAATATTAAAATTTTTTCTAAAAGCCAGAAACTTTCTCCAAACCGTTGCGTTATTATTTCTTAAATTATGATAATTATGTATTTATTTAACTGTTCTGACGATTTTCAAAACAAGCCGAATTTCTATAATGAGGGATATATTTTTTTTTTAAGTGTAAAGATTTTGGAATATTGTAACAATTAACTAAATGCAAACATAAATAAAGTTAGTGCAAAAAAATGCAGGGTACACAATAAATGCCTGTACATAATGAATAGCCGTTGACAGCTCATCGAGCAAAGCACACAAATCGTACACAGACACACACACACATACGCATTTTACAATCAGCACTTTTGGTCAATATGGAAACCTGTTGATGATCATCATCTGCATCAGTTTCCCATGACAGCAGAAGCAACACAGAGACAGAAGCCGCAACATCAGAGTCGCCAAAGCCAAAGATTTATAAATTGATTACAATTTGATGTAGCGACAAGCAAGTAGCTTGTGCTAAATTTAGTCAAATCAACGCTCTTGTAGATGTCTGTATCTCAATATTTTATTTGTTCAGCGCATTAGCGGCATTCAAGCTGAAAGCAAAAACAAATTTACAGCCAAAAACGCACGCATACACACAGCTAGAAACCCAAAGCACAGTTATGGAACAAAACAATAATTTATGTTCCATAGATGCGCGATAAATCGACTATAAAATACCCTAGGAAACAGCATATATTGTGGATGGCAGAAGTTTCCACTGGAATATGCAGACTGGAAGTGAATTAAGCTTCGATCAATTTTCTATTAGAACTAATTCATTACCCGATGTCAGAGCTAAAGCATTGTATAGTTAGAGTTACCAGACTGTTAGAATACTCTAAGCAGAATAATGGAAATAACTGCAATTAATGCACCCCCTAATTATTACGATACAGAGTATATCATGAGAAGTGCCGCAGCGCATGCGCAGTGCTTTTTTATTTATTTATTTATTTTTTTTGTGGTTTGTGTGTTGAGTCTTTTGTTTTAATTCTGCCGCTGTCCGCGCGCTTTATATGGCACGATTAGACGCTGCGTTCGATTCTTGGTGCGACGGCGGCATGGTCATAAATTTACCGACTAACTATAGAAATAGAATTAAGTTGAACCGGTTGTATCACTTTTACTCTCATCATTAGCCGCATCATGAGCAAAAGCGGCTTCCAAATCTCTAAGCAACGTTTCACTCTCTGTTTCAGTTGCTATCTGCCTCTTACTCTCGCTTCTCTATCTCTATCGCTGACTCTGTCTAGACATGCAGTGTGTCATCGCGCAAATGTTGCGCCGTAAACCAATTTTAATTTATGCTAATTGTACAACACTGTGGCAATTGGACATCAGCACGCGAGCAACGGATCCGAATACGAATCTGAGATTTGAAACTGAAACTTTAAATCCGATACGACTATTCAAAGAATCCGAGCGCAAACGAAAAAAACTAGTTGCTTTTAATTGGTCGTCCAAAAAATTGTTAAAACCTTCGGCCTGTCCAAGTTTTGCACGCATTTCTTTTGGCCACCGATGGACAAGGTCTTCCAATTTTTTGATCGATGCACAATTGCCGGCAAGTGATGGCAATGTCGATAGAAGAGTATGCTGATCGGATAGACAGAGACAGACGGACAGAAACTAACAGAAAACTTGCCCCATAATTCATCGCATTTTATTTATTTGTATTGCGACTCTTGCTGTATTTGTTATTGTTGTTGTTATTATGGATGGTGTTCAATCGATTGATGCTGATGTCTGAGGTGTGTATTTTTTCCTCGGTAACTGAGTGGCGTGTTAAATGCACAACAAGGTTCTTGTTTCATCCGTTAGATCCGCAATGCTCGAATGGCTATCGACAAAATGCCTTTTATTATGCCTTTTTACATACGATTTTGCTTTTTTTTTCTCTCTTTCAGCCATAAATCATTCGATGCTGTGGGAATCGAGTGTATTTGTATTTGTATCTGTATCTGTAACTAGTATATGTCGTCGTATTTGTTGCACAAAAAGTTCAATGTTAAACAGCGAGCAGCAAGCACACAAAAGAATTTGCCACAGTCCACAAAGCATCGTTCATTATCCAATTCCAATTGCAACTCTGATTCCACTACCAATTGTCATAGCTGAGAGTTAGAGATTGCAAAGTCAAACAGTTAACTAGGCAAGTCAGAAAGTCAAAAGGTCTAACAAATTGAAAACCGACAAAAACTGGGCGCAAACATCATGGTTTCGTTTTTGTTTGCTTTTACAGACCTACTAAAATATTTGGATCAGGGATTGCCTAAAAGACCAATAAGAGGATGTGAGACAGCTCTAATTGGTAAACGAAAGAATATCACATATTTTCCGTGAACACGCAAAAGAACCAAATGAACTTAAATGGAGCTTTGAACAATACAGGACTCTACTGAACTGAAGAAACAATAACCATGGTTGCCACAATTGGCGTTTTTGCGCCAAAACTGGCTCTTTTTTTCATGTTGGCGCAATGGCACTTTTTTTTTCGATTTGGCTCTTTTTTTCATCAGTTCAGAATCAGTTTTTTTGTATAGTTTTAGGTTGAAGTACATATTTATTTTTATTTAAAATCATAATTACTAGATTAAGATGAGAATGTGAAATACTTTGGAAATGTGTTATTGCTTTAAGTGTTTGTGAACGAAATATTTTTATTTTGGCCAATTTTTTGTGTTGGTGCTGTTTGTTTGTTTTTGGCTCAATCTGATTTTTGAAAGTGGCAGCCGTGACAATAACTGAGCGGTTCAGCGTTGCCAGCCTGTTATATATGCTTACAGTGAATTTAAAAGCCCTATAACGTAATTCTCATTAATTTAATAGTAACTGATGTTAAAATCTCAGCCTTTCCAAATTATTTACCTTTCGAGTTATAAAAAAAATCAACATCTAAATTTAGCTGATTAAATCAATAATGATGCCAGAATTCGCAGAGAATGAATCTGTTAATTAGCTACAGTATTTGCAGGCAAAACAACGCCTTTGGGATTATGGAATTCCCCAAGTTGTACATATTGCAGCCACAAAAGTGAAGGTTTCGTTTACAGCAAAAGCGCTGATTGGTGCATCTGCTAGTTGCAGTCTGCAGTCCAATCAATGTGGTTTTTGTGGTCAGCGTTGTTTTTATTCCAATTAAGAATTGAGCTCGTTGGCTGCTTTAAGCATCTGCAATTGTAAGCACCATTTAGTTGGATATTTGAATCGAGAATGCATATGAGAATTTGAGCTTTACCAAGGCCAGTCACAGGCTAATGCCAAAGTACTGCTAGTTTCGGATTCTGTTACCAACTTGATAATGTTTCTATTAAGACGACAAAAATTTTGTATTAAATTTGTTTCGATTCAGTTTTTGGAACGCATCGACTTAGCTCAAGTATTTGATTACACTTGAAGTGCAAGTGTAATTAATTGAATTATTTAAATAAGCATTTGCTCGACCATAAATTATTGTTGGGTTTTGTCGTTCTGTGGTCAGTCGTCTGTGTTAATTCTTAAGTTAAAAGCTGCACACATTAAAAACAATAATATGCTGAATACCCATTAACCGTTTTAACGATAAACAAAACAATTAACAACGATATGCATGTTATAAAATTGAGCATAGCAGATACACATAATATTTTAAGCAAATATTCACTTTATACTTTTATTTAATTGGGACTTTAGTGTGTAAATTATATGTTTAATGATGCCGTACATCCTGTTCTGATCCAATTATTAATTGTAACTGCATTTGCTTTCTGCTTTTATTAAAATAAAAATTATAATTCTAACTTATGTTCCCTGCTTTTTAGTTGGTTAAATTCAAGATCGTTAATTCTAATCGAATATCATAAAGAAATAAAATTCATTTGAATCCAGTTTGATGTTGTGCATAAGATAAGTGTTTGATTAAATGATGTCTTGTGGTCATAAACTAAACTGCAAAAAAAGTTGAAGCGATAACTCGTTGCTATTCTCATTCCTCGCTCGATCTTAAGTGATTCCATTATTGTCGGGAGCAACGGATTCCCAGGGTCACCAAGTAGTTGGGCGAAATTCTATTGGATGCCAACAGGAAATAGAAAATTATTATGAAACTAGCTTAAACTGCTAAAATTATAACAAAAGAGATGCTAATGAGATGAAAGATAGTCAGACTCGTTAGTTCACATCTTTCTACAAGTCTAAATGATTCCCTTCCTCCCTCTCTATCACTGCCATTCTCTCTTTCTTATTATATTGCCAAAAAAAAAGATGCAATGTTCTAAATTTTAAACATCTTTATTGAAATTTATGGCAACAAACAAATGCAAACGAGCATCAAATTATGGTAAGTATACGACGGAGATTTTTATGGAGTTTGTATATACATACATATATATTGAATATATAAATTTCTATACATACAAAAATATGCGAGAATGTATGTGTTTGCTGCATTCAGCTTGATTGACATACGCGTTTGAATTCGCTTCGATACAGTGCTTGATGTCACTTTGTTGCTATTTGACAATCTTGTCACATTGTTGTCTCCATCTATGCGATGCGATTCGATGTTTGACTTGGTAATGAGATGCGATCGCTCGTTTCGTTTGCTTGATTGTTGTTCTTGTTTTTTAATTATGCCAATCTTTGTTGTTAGCGCCGAATATTCAACATCGTTTTTTAGTGTAACCAACTTTTATTTCTATTTGTGTTCATTTTATTATGCAGTACTTTTGTACTAACAAAGTGACCGATGAACACTGAATGCGACACGTCTCGTGGGACTTGTTTTCTTGGTATTTACATCAACAAAAGGCCATCAAATTCTCCAAAAAGTGCGACAAGTGGTAAAATATTAATTAAAACAATGAATTCTGCATATGTACTTTTGAAAGACTTGCAGCTTTTATTAGCAAATTAAATATTTTATATTATCTTTAAGGTACCTTTAAGTCGAGCAGACTTAACGGTATTTCTTTCTTAAATATATTTAGTGTTGCAGAGGGATTAAATACATATACATAAATACATATGTTTGTCTTAAGTTGTTTATGTTTTGCGGCGTGCACGTGATATGCACTGCATTACGCATACGCAGTGGGTGCCCGCTAGTAAAAGCACAAGAAAGAGAGCACAAAACAGAGAGACCACACACACACACACATACACACACACATTAACACCGCTTTGCCCAATACATTTCAAACAGGATGCTATCTCGCTTCCTCGTTGACGTCATCACTTTTATTTTAGCCACATGGCAACGCTTATCGATCCATGTGTATATATGTATGTATGCGCATTGCAGGACAACAAAAGTAAGGAGAGAAAGAAGAAGAGCTGCGAACTCAGTCTGTGCAAGTCACAGCCAAGGACGTCACAAGTGTTTAAGTGCGTGTTGCTGGAGTATACAACACATAGTATAAATAGGGCTTATTAAATACCAACAGTTAGTCAAGTAATTGCTTGGACAGCAAATATATTCACGTTTATTTGTGGTATTTAAAAAGTTATTTTAATCCAATCCATCTCACAATGTTTTTTTTTTAATTTGTAATATAAATTTGTCAAAATAATAACTTGATAAACTGTATATAAGAGGTTGCCGGACTCGTTGATTTATGTGATTGTCAAACTCAAAGCAATAGGAATCCGATACGTTGCATAGCCTGAGGCGTCTTGCAGTTGGGATTGTACATATATTACATACAAGTGACATTCGCCAACAATGGCAATAAAAAGCGGGAGGAAGTTACAACAAAATCTGTGCAAAAAGAAGGTGTGTATACAACAACATGCAGTTGTAGGCAAGTGTGAAATCATCACAGAAGGAGAAAGAAACATTGAGTGAGAGAGAAAGAGTGAGAGAGTATGTGTGTGTGTGTATAAAGTGAAACGACCTTGAAAGCAAAACGGGAGAGCAAGAGTTTAGCGGGAGAGGCACAAGTCGTTTTGGGGGTTTAACTTTTTCCTTCTCTTTTTGTTTAGCTGTTGTAGACACACACACAGACACGCACACACACATACGCGTATACACACCAATCCATGCAAAGCAGCGACGACCCCGACCTACAGCTGGTCACATATTCAATGACGTCACAACACGGCTGTGAACTATTTATATTGTAGGATTGAAACGCACTCACACACACACACACACAAACTCCCACGTTTATGTATGTATGCATTTGTACGTGTGTTGTTACTTTAAAATCATGCCATCATATAAAGAACCTTCGTCCCTGTTTCCTCCTTGTTTCTAGTTTAAGTTTGAGTTCTTCGATTTTTTACGTTGCGCTCTATTTTAGCACATGTTATTGTGATTGTGTTGCGTTTAAAAATAGTTGCCACAACTCGGAAAAAAGGGCGTTAGTTTCCGTCATTTCCCATGCAACCCAAACGACAATAATATGCAACACTTTTTTTTGTAGGCAATGTCTTTGGATGATTAAGTAATTTTCGTTCTCAGCTTGTTCCACTATGTTCATGTATGTCCGAATGAGTGTCAATCAAGTAAACGCTGTCGCATCTTCAATAGCAACAACAAGAACAACAACAACCGTCAAACAAACAAGTTAGGCGCCAAAACATGAAATAAACAAGCCAATCGACTATGCACACATACACATATGTACATATGTGTGTATGTATGACTGTCTGTCTACTTATATACAAGTGCAATAATAAATACAAAAAAAAAAAAAACAAATAAAATAACAAATTTAGGCAGACGCTTTAAAAGTATTCGGCTTTGAGCAACAACAATTTGTGCTGTAGGTTGTTGTTCGTCTTGTTAGTTTGGCAAATTTTCCTTCAGACAAGAATTGCAGACGCAACAATCTTCTAGGCAACAACGATTAACAAACATATCTTCTTTTTCTACGTTTTTTTTTACCATACACATTACAACACCAAATCAACACTGGGGAAGAGGGAGAGGGAAACGGCAAATCAAGTAGGCAACTTGTTATCGGGTGCTTCTTTACTGATTTCTCAGCATTTGAGAGGTATTTTTATTTTCATTGGTTTTTTTCATGGTACATGGTGGCTGCTGCAGCTGCTTGAATTCGTCACAAATAATTAAAATAGTAAAATTAAATAGCCAAAAAAAATAAAGACAGATAAAAATGTAGACAGCAAATGATTGTTGTTGCCACGCATGTTTCTTTTTTATTTTCTTGTTTTAATTCTAGCTTGTTTAGTGGAATTTCAGAAGTAATCACACTCGTATTGCATTTTGAATATTGTTGTTTTAGTAGCCGCTGTTAAATATTGTGCAATTTTTCAATTGCAAAAAAAACTGGGATGCTCGTACCGTTAGAGATGTTCAATGTCGATAACAATAGAAAATGCGATACCGATAGGCTGTACTTGCCAGAAGGATGCGTGGGCGGTCAGCGTTGCCAGATATAATAATTAAGGAAAGACTACCTATGCTAATGCAGTCGGCAAACTGACTTTGAGTCTACTTAACATGTAAAGTCTGGTTCATGTCCACACACTCACAAGCAGCGAGTCATCAAGTGCAGTGCAAAATTAAGAAATAAACAAAAATAAAAAACTTATAAACGAAACGAGGTAACAGCAGCGACAACAACAACAGCAACAACAGCGGGCCAACGGCAAAGCAATCCAATCAGTTTCAAATTAAGGTTTACATATGCGCCGCCAGCGACCAGCAGACAAATTGACCAACAGCCAACAATAAAATAACCAAAAAATCAACAACTGAAAAAGCAACACAATAAATAGACAAAAGTTGAGGGAAACCTGCTAGCTGAACTCTGGCGATACATCAAATTGCATTCCCATGATGCTGCCGCCTGGTTGGCCTCGACTTGTTCTGGCAACGCCAGAAGACTATTCGATTAACCGATTATCCGAAATGAACGGCAAGTTCTTAGCATGCCAAAGTGTGACATCGCCGCGTGATCCGAGGACGATGAACCCGCCCATCAGACAGAGGATCGAGATTGAGAATTGTCCTAACAATATATACTGTAATTAAATTAAAATCGAAATCAAAACACAAACAATGCGGAATCGATTGAAGCGTATGAAAATAGCCAGATAATTGCAGTAACAAGCAACTACAACAATTCTATTCTTGGCCCCAAACCCGCTGATGGGCTGAGGGCTTGAGATTACATACATACATCGGAAATTTCCCAGTCACAGACCAATTTCACTTAGTATTGGCTAATTATGCGCCAATTGTCTAAAATTAAATAATGTAGACGAATTTAAACATTTCTTAGCAATGCAATCTCAACAAAAACAGAAAAGAATTACGCTTTCCGTATAAAAAAAAGGAAAAAATCTTATCTGAATTAGCGTGTGAACCAATTGAAGAGCTCATTGAAGTGTTGCACAGCAATGCCAATTAATGGCTAACAAATCGAGTGTATACTCAATAAAATGAAACAAAATAAAGTAAAATAAAATAAAGAAAACATAATAAAAACAATCAATCCAAACCATAATTATTACGTCATTAAGGTTGGTTCGCATCGAAAAAAAAACAACAAAAAAAACTCTCTATTGTTGAACGCAACAACAAATGGAAACTGAAACCGAAACTGGACGCCAATGCCCGATGGATGATACTGTGGATGCTATTCAATCAGCTACAGACAATAATGGCTAATACCAGCGCCTTCCCATCCACCTTCGGTGGCCAAGACTTGTCTCTCTGCATTACTTATAAAATTCGCATAAATCAACACAAATAATTAAGCAGTCGTCCGGGTCGAGTCGAGTAATAATCATTAGCTAAACCCCTTGGAAATATGTTTATACAAATGTTATTAAAACTGTTGGTTTCTTTAAAGGTGTGAATTGAAGAGCAAAATTTGATTTACACTCTAAGCTATCGGCATAAAAAAACCAACATCTTATGTCAACATTCACTCTGCAGAGAATTCGTTTCAAATACGTCAGAATATTTACAAGAAATGCATGCAAATTATTAATTAGTCATAAAGCACAAACTAAACAAAGGATAATGGAAATGAAAAAACACGAGGACACTAAATTAACGATAACTGGAGAATTAGTTGGTTTAGTTTACAAAATCGTTTCCCATGGATTCGATGCAACAACTATATTTAATCTCATGCCAAAACGGTAAGAGCTAGAAGACTACACTTTTTATCAAGTATAAATCAGATAGAAAACTACTACTGGTCTTTGAGTTGTCGGAAATCATCGGGAGCTGCTTGTTATGGCAAAGAGCTATAGCCCTAACCAATGACAATCAACAATAGAGTTGGCTCTAAGAGCGAAATATACAAATACAAAACATTTCTCAAAACGCATGACAAGATCGTGCAGAAATCTTACAATGGAGAGTCTTGGTCGATCCGGTCAGAAGCCAAATTTATTCAAATATCATATGATACGCGCGCCCCTTTGTGTCTACGTATTTCGCATAATTTATCTTGATCAAATCGCCTTTGATGGCCCCAAAGAGAAGACGAGATCATGTTGTCCATTGATTGATATATGGCCATAGTATAATTTACTATGTTGAAATGCAATTGGCCCAGCGTTAAGAAAGAGGCGTCTGTTCATTTGTTGCCGTTTCTAATAATTTATAGAAAAAAAAGTGAATTTCACACGCCAAAAGAGACATAAAAACAAAACCGAAACGAAATTAGCTGGCTATGGTAAGATGAAATCAAGAGAAAAAAACAATAACAAAATAAAAACGGCAGCCGAAAATGACTCGTGATTATTTTACATACTCGCCACAAGAGATGCTGTCTCATCTCAGCAATTTGTGGCGACGTCATCAGCACGTGGTTCCTTACCACATACATAATATATGTAAATAAATATATATAGTTAGAATATGGACAATAAATATCATGCATACTAATGCACTTCTGACGCAGCTCATCACTTTCTCTCTCGCTTCTTTACGTTCTCTTTCTTGGTCTTGCTTGTATTTGGGAAGGGGTTCAAGTTCAAGCGAATCTAACGGCGACGACGACGACGACTACGACAATGATGACGATGACGTGCCCATGCCGCGTGCTGCCCGTATAATCCGTAACGTTTTGCATTCAGATTAATGGCGTCGCTGGCGTCATGGTTTGTCATCTGTTGCCCACTTGGCCACTTTTAGGCACCTCTTGCCAATCAATAACAACCATACGTGTTTTGTTAGGGCGTTTGTTTTTGTTTTGACTTGTACAATTGTATTTATTTTATAGGCGAGTATCAGTTAGAAGAAGACATCAGAGTCAGCATCATCTCCCTTCTTCTCTAAAAGGCTGCAATAACTAAAATTATATTTCGATCAAGCTTATAATCAATTTCATTTTTTAATATTTCACTGCTTACTAATAACCGAGAACTTTCTACATTGCGCAGAAGTTATTCAACAAATTATGTTGCTTCACTCAAATTTATATTGATAAAGTGACAAGTTGAAGATTTAAGTTTGAAATTCGTTATTCTTATATATCCCCAAGAATCCAATATCCAATTTACAAATTTCCCTACGGTTGCTTAATAAATACTTAAGGTATTTAACAAATTATTTTAAGCCCCGGAAATAGCGACACCCAGCCGATGTAGACTGTACTTGAACTCGCAATTTATTTTTATCAGGGGTGCCACAGAAATCGCATTCGCTTGAATTTCACTTACATTTCACACAAATTTTTTAGAGATACATATTACCGGGTACCTGTTAGTCGAGCATATTTGGCTTGCGCCTTAAAAGTAGCCACACTTAATTGTAGGTGCTCTACTCACAGTTATATTAATAAAAGTGCAGTGGACAACACGAGTACTAGAGACAAGAAACCCTGCATGAATATGCACGCACACACTTGCATGTGCCTGTCATGATTATGGTACAGCTTTTAAATCATTTTGCGTCAGGCGCTGATGTCGCTCCGCCTATGCTTCTGTCTCTGCTTCTGCCTCTGCTTCTGTCTCTGCCTCTGTTTGCGGCTGTCTGCCACAGTGGCTGCATCTCTTCGCCGTCTGCTGCATCTGCGATGCTTTGCTGACGCTGGTAAACACATGTGGAAGCAGAGGCAAGCAGGAGAAGGAGAAGGAATACAGCAGGCAAGTAGGAAAAAAAAGAGATAGAGTACTATAACCAGCAACTGGGACGAGTCGAGACTCATATTTCTATTATTTACTAAATATTTCACTATGTATTTTATGCATTTGTGACGCCCCTTGATGAAAATTTATGTCGTCATTGTGCGTTGTCGTCGTCGTCGTCGTTGTTTTTGCTGCTGCTGTTGTTGTCGTCGTGGTCATCCCCCCTCGTCCCGCTGAAGCAGAGTGTAAACAATTTATTTAATGCCCGTTGTATTCAAGATTTTCGCATTGGTTTTTCCTTTTGACCATTTTTATGTTTTGGTTTGTTTTTATTTAATTATACGAAAGATTTGGCAATGCGTAATATTGCGCATACGCAGTGTGTGCGCACCTAGCAATTATTAAGCATAACTTCACCCATCACCGTCACCATCACCGATGTTAAGCCATCATACATACACGTGTGTACTCCGTTGCTGTGCCAACTGTTGCTGCCGGCATTTGCATAGAACCCAGTTGCCTGTTGGCAGGATGCACTCCCCAAATGGCCAATATCACAGCCTTCGGGAAACAGATTTCGACAGGGATAAATCAAAGCCGGCAAAGCTGTTGCTGCTGCTGCTGTTGGCACATTATTTAGATTCTGTCGATAGCAAGAATTGTTGTTGATCTCATAGTACAGGCTGCTCTCGTAGGATGGAAAGGCGTACAAGGATTCACACTTGATGGCCGGCGGTGGCAGCAAAAGTTGCACGTGTTGTTCTTGTTGTTGCTGTTGGTAATGTTGCTGCTGCTGATGCTGCAGTGGCAACAGTTGTTCATTGCCAATAATTCTAGTGTTGTTGTTATTGTTGTGGCTAAGCGACGCCGTCGCTTCTTGCTTCACCACAATCAGAGAGGCAAGACGATCGCGCATTATAGTTAATTCAATAAAGTTTTGATCCTAATCGGGCGTGTGATAATGAATGATGATAACACAAAAAACAAAACAGGACAACAACATTGAATGGTTATTAAGCTAAGCACCTGTATGGCGCGCTGGAAACCGATGGATATCCAGCACGGCGACCAAAATTGGTAACAAGAACTTGGCTATTTGCCCGCTAGTTGCCAGCTGCTTCCTCTTGCTCTTGTTGTAGTTGCTGTTGTTGTTGGTAGTTGTAATCAGGCCAGTTTGTAGTCGTAGGCTTCATTATTTATTATGCGCACACACACTCACGCGAACTGTGTCCTTGCTTGTGTTTTAGCATGTCCTTAGACTTGAACTTGTGTGATTTTTCAGCAATTTTTTTCCTCCTTTCTTTTTGCTTTTTCTTTCAGTTGACGATTGCGCAGTGCCAACTAACGACGTAAGCAAACTGACGACGTAATGACTTACGCACGTTTCTACAATATATATGTATATCTGTGTGTTCTATGTATATATACTCGTAGTGGCAGCCACGTACAAGGACATTGCTCAATGTTATTTAAAATCTGCCCTAGAGCATTATCAACAACAGAAACAATGCAAAACTTTAGTATTAACTCATATGAATGTAAATCGATGCAAAGTCCATATGTTTTTTTATTGTATGGTCGCACTATAAATGTTGCAATAATGATCAGTTGACATTACACATACGCACTGTGGCACACACGGATTTATCATACGACGCGTTGTCAACCGGCTTCCGTTTCCGCATAGAACATAAAACGACACAGCGACTACGACGACAACTTGTTGCAATTGAACAATTGTTTTTAACTTTAGGCACACTCGATTAATATTGACATTTCTATTTAGATGATTAATACTGTACGCGAATTTGTAATGCAAATAATTACAAGTTTATTTATTGCCGTTGGTTAATTATAACATAATATGTTGTTATTGAGTTTGGTTTTGGTTGATATCTGTGATATATTATTTTCAAGTGAGCAGTTTGCGAATAGTTGTTAACAATGCGGCGTCTGTGACGCGACTGAACTTATCTTTACGGTTACACACGACTATATCCAAACGGACGAGCAGCGTTCAAAACGCTAAAAACGTACGCTCTGCTTCAGTCGGCGTCGCAGTCGTCGCTTGCCTTTTGTTTGTGTCTGTCTTTGTGAGAGAGAGAAAAGACCGTTGTCGGCTGCAGCACACGACCTACCTTGTGCACTCGGGTTTTTTTTGTTGGCAAGCCGAAGTCGAAGTGCTATTACGTCATTCCCGAACTATCATCATCATCAATAGCAGCAGCAGCAGACGCGACAGCGGCAGAGGTGGCGGCAACAACAAAATGCAGCTCGTGCGAGCAAAAATCGATGACGTCGTCGTAAGGGCGCCTGCGCTGCTACTATAGCGGCAGTGGGACACTGTTTATATGTATGTGTACATGTATTCGCACGCACACGCACACTGAAAAGGAGCAGAGCGCTCTGTCCACGCGTCGAACGAAAGCGAAGACGGAAATCATTTGCGTCATAAAATGCATATGCTGTCTCTCTTCGTTAAACGCTCTTCAGCGGCCAGGTAACAACAGCAACAACAACAATGACAATTGATTTTTTTTAGCCGTCTGTTTTGCCACTTTACCTGAATTATTCTCCCTATCTTTCTCTCTCTCTGTTTCTCTGTTTTTCTCAGCTTACACGCCCACATCGGCCTCATCCTTAACAATCAGAAACAGAGCCGGCTTGTGGTTTTATTTACCGGCAGGGGGCTCCCTTGCGGCAATGTGTGGGCATACGTATGTATATATTCATTAATATTAATGTATGTGTGATTGTACAATTATTGTATCTCACACTTGTCGAGTCTGCGATTGCTTTAATGTGTACAGACAGCAATGAAAGTCCCTAATATGCTAGAATTTTATTGTGTAATAATTTGTACTCAGCAGATATTTACAAAATTCATATTTGATCCTTTTAATTATAAAATTCGGAACAAATTTAATTTACAAACGAACTTAGTGACAATTAACAGCTTATTGCCTTCGCTCATTCCATCTAGTTCCAGGGTAACCTAATTTCTTGCCTTGAGTCCTTATTTTGTTCAGTAAGTTAGCGAACTATATGGCAACTCTTGATCTCTTATTGTAGTAAAATAAAGACAAAAGGTAAGGTGCATAACATACATACGTCATCTGGTGAATAATGTCACCATGATTTTGTTCAGGTATTCTAAAAGAACTGCAAAAAATCAGCTGCAAATAAACACGCTTGGAACTAAAACAAGCGAACGAGCGACAAGATCGATTCGTTAGTCCAGCGAAAATTAAACTACACTGATCTCGGCGCTCTATTATACAACTCTAATATTAATAATTCAAACACAAAAAAAGATTCCAGCTTACAATTAAAACCGGCATTTGCAACTAATAAGAACAAGTGGCAAGCAGCATAAACCAACCGACAACGAATCCGAAACTTAAAGCAACAAGTGCCACCGATACTCACGCTCACACACACACACGCGCACCCACTCAGAGGCAAAGCTCAAGCTCGGCTCACAACTCTCTTGCAGTGTGAGACACAACTACAGTTGGCGACGTCAACGTCGACGTCGTAGCCGAGTGAGAGTGAGAGTCAAATTCGTTGTGTTTCGAGTTCCAGTTTAAGGCGTAGATAGAAGTAGGTGAGGCCGGTAACGTTTCGTTTTCGTTCGTTCGTTTTTCTTTTTTTTTTACTGAAGTTCGTGTTGTGTGTTGCATTCGTTGTGGCTATTTTTAGACAGGTTCCAAGCCACGTTTTCTAACTGTTTTTAGCGTATTGCTTGCGAGTCGAACCAAAAGCTGAGCTTAAGACAAACGTGAGATCGTCGGTCAGCCGACTCTTGGGCGCAGTGGGCTCTTCCTTTCGATTTCGCTAGATTTTTTCCCATAATGCTTTTTCTGCAGCGCTCTGACTCCGGCTCCGGCTTTGAATTCGACTTCGACTTCGGCTCTGCCTTCAGCGACGCGACGCTTTGGCTGCGACTGTGCAGAGCACATGCATAGACATGCATAATCGTGTATGAACCGTTAGTCAAGTAATTGTTTTGACAAAGAAAAAATGCAATTATTTTATTTTGGATTTTTAAAAATAGTTAAATGTATTTTCCACTCGTATTAAGATGCATAAAATAAAAGAAAAAAAATTATAAACCAAGAGCATATCCATTTTTTTCTATTAAAAACAGAATATAAAATTAGTTAATTGTTTTGACAAAGATAAAATGCACTTATATAAATTTTCTTTTTAATAATAGTTAAACGTAATAGAGTTCATTTATTCACTTGTTCTAAGAACAACATTAAACAAAGAAAAGGTTTTGTTCAAAATGAAATAAAATAAAATAAATCAGTTAACTGTATTAAGAAACTTGTTTTAATTTAAAGAAAAAAAGTTTAACCCATTTGAGTTCAATTGTTTTAAATGTAAAAAATCAAATAAATGGTGTATTTCTTTGCAATATAATATATGTATGTATGTGCATTTACATTTTGTCAAAATAACTACTTGACTAACTGTATGTATATTTGTACGTATGTATTAATATTAGTTAAATTTTGGGAGCGACGCAAGTGGAACTGGTCTGGGGGCCATGCATGTGCTGTTTGTTGGTGTTGCTGTTGTATTTACTCATTGTTGTTGCTGCTGCTGCTGTTTGTTGTTGCTGGCGTTGGAGTTGGCGTTGCTGCTGACCCGCGTCGTGGCCCCAAAAGTGCATGCAAACAGTTTCAACTCTTCTGTGGGCAAGCGTTGAAGTCGCTTCCAAGATGTTGTTGTTGCTGTTGTTGTTATGTGGGGCTGCCTTTAATGTTGTTGTTGTTGTTGTTGTTGCTCGTTTTATTGGCTGTATTAAGCATGACATGCCAGGCAAAAGTCGAAGCCAAGCCAAAAGTTTTGGCACTCCTTGCTTTTGTTGCCTTTGCGTTTATTTTGCCTTTTGTCTTTTATTTTTTTCGTATTTTTATTTTGTGATGATATTCTAAATGTGCTGAGCCAAATTTGCTTCGTTTTGCTACGTCTATTTAGAGTTGTTGTTGTTGTTGCTGGTGTTGTTGTCTCGTATTGTTGCTGCTGGCTTTAATGCATGTATCGTTTTCGCATCGTTGCTCAAAGTTCGTGAGTTTAATTTAAGGAATTTTAGCTCTTTTTGATTGCTATTTAGGCTTTGATTTTTCTACGTCTCTCTCTCTCTCTCTTTCAGTCGCATTGCCAGATTTCAATTAGCATGCGGCACTTTGCGTTTTGCCATTGCGATTTTCGTTGTTGTTGTTGTTGTTGTTGCTGCTGCCGCTAGACATCGCATTTCTGACGGCGCCTTTTGAGTCATTTGCATAAATTGCTTTTGGTTTCGGCAACCCTTTTGGTTTTTTTTTTTAACCGTTGCCGTTGCTGTTGCTCTTTCCCGGACTTTGCGGACATGCCCACTTTATCGATGACCCACCTAACCATTACCTAGCATTACAATAAACCAAGAGACCCCCATAAACATCCTATGCATATTTTTAGAGCTAGTCTGCTTAGCCTGCAGGTGCATTTTGTGGCATAGCGAATTATTGTCATTATATTATATACGTACTCGTTTTTTTTTTGTTGTTATTTTGGCTTCTTTTCTTGGCCTCTTGTGAATTCACTTTTCTAACTTTTGCTGCAATTTTGGGCTATTTTCAAATTTGCTGTTTGACTAAATTGCATTTTAAGGCGAACATGTCACAATATCGCGTATACGCCCCATATACATTCAAATATAATGCAATAGCGTTGTTGCAACAATATTGTACGTTTAAAGCAGTAATAGTAAGGAAGGTGAGGAAAGCCTATTTTTAGCCATAGAACTTTTTTTTTACTAACTTTTTTATAAAAAAAAAATTAGTTTTTGTTCAAGCATTTACATTGCAGTCTTTTAATCGTTTATAACCATTTTTATAACAGTTAAAAAAAAATTATTTCTTTTATTTTATTAATTAAATTATCATTAATTAAATAAATTAGAAACACTTAAGCTATAGAACTTTTTATTTATAATAAAATTCAATTTTTGCTTACTAAAGTATTTACATTGCCGTTTTATAATCATTTATAAACAATTTTATAATATTACCTTTATCATATTACATTTTCCCTTACAACAGTTAATAAAAACAAAAAAAATTTTTTTTATTTTATTAATTAAGTTATCATTAATTACAAAAACATTGCATTACATTGCAGTTTTATAATAATTTATATAAATACTTTAATAATTCCACATTTATCATTATTAATTTTCCTTTACAATTAATACAAAATAATTTATTTTTTTTAATTCTATTAATTTAATAATCAATAATTAACAGTTTATGATGTTTTTATTGCTGGACAGTTTTGTTTTCACTTTCGCAGGTTCAAGGTCGAATTTTGAGGATATGAAAATGTTTCAAGTGCATTATTAAACCATTAAATGTATGAGCACATAGAATAGATAATTCCACGTCACGCAACCGGATGCCAAATACACACATCGTTGATGTAATAAAAAAATTGATTTTATGTTCTGTTTCCGCTTTTCTCCATTGCGTCCCCATTGATTGGTTATTGGGAGTCTACGTATCCGCTAAGTAGGCAACGGCTTTATTTGCGTAAATACAATATCTAACGTTGTCATATGCTTTGTTTGCCTGCTCATTATTCGTGTATTCACTCTGTTATCATTACACACGTCCATCAAACAGCCCCAGATACTTAAAAAAAGTATCTAAGTGACGTCTCTACAGGCACAATCGTTGAGTCTTTGACCTCTGCGGACAAGCCCTAATTATAGGACCGAGTATCTAAAAAAAAATCAATAAGAAGATTGGAAAATGGTTGTGTGTATAATTTGATGATGACATTGAACTGACTTTAACTTAAGGAACTGTTTCAACCTTTACGCCCACAAGGCAGGTGCATAAAACACATCAATTAATTTGGAATCTAATATTCTGTATATCCGAGCCTACGGGCGATTATCAATTTCCAGCGTTAATTAGCATGCCATTATTTATAGCGTAACCGTTTTTGCGGTTGACTGGTCGCACACGCCGTGACGTCACACAATCATGCACACTACGAGCACTTGATTTCAATCAATAAACAAAGACGTCATCATGTTGGGTGGCGACGCGTGTCCGTGACGGGCTGTCATGGACATGCGCAATGGCGCACGCTCGCCACATGAATGAAAACCACGACGCATCGCCTGACTGCACTGCCAACCGAGACAGACTGGCAGAAGCAGAGGCAGAGGCAGACGCAGAGGCAAAACGCCGGCCGGTAACGTTCACGCTCTCGCTCTCGCTCTGGCCTTAGTCGACAGCAAGCACGTGCGTCGATGACGTCGCTATTATGGCATACTCTCTTTGTTGCCATCTTGCTCCATATGACGTCACATTTAGTCTGCACCTGCTGAACTGCTCCAATTGAATAGTAAACATAGAGCTGTCTCACACGCAGTAACGTCACGAGAAAACAGGCCAGTGCGTGTGGGTTTATGTCTGTTGCTGCTGCCGTTATTGTTGTTGTTGCTGTTGCTGCTGCTGTTGCTGTTGCTGTTGCACCGCCAACAACGAAGGCTTAAATGAGATCACAAACACTACACTCGCCTGCAACGCTAATATAAATAGTCAAAGGATAACCGCACGTGTAGGCAGTTGGGAAAACTTAAATAGCTTTTAGCTTTGCATTTCTAAAAGCGGCATTGCATTAAACTTCTATAACTGCATGAGCGAGCAAAAACTTTATAAAAATATATTTTTATTTTTGTGTTAAGTGCAGTTGCATTAGTGATGTAAATTTGAGTGAATCAATGTTTTTAAAATGAAAAATCGATGTTGGGTTGATACATCGGGTCGAAACTTCGATGCATCTTTTGAAAAAAATAATGAATTTCTTAGTAAAAAGAGATTATTTAAAATAATAATCTAAAAAACGTATGCTTTCAGAGCAGTCTTATAAGTTTCAAAGAGTTTTTTACTCAAAAGTATATGTTAATACAAACTACAAGAAGGAGAACTTCGAATAGGGCCACGAGAAATACTCAATTTACTGTGAAATATCGCCAAAAAAAACATCGATGTTTTTTTACATCACTCCCTACAGGGATGGAATGGATGCATGCGGGCCCCCTTATACTATAGGTCCTGAACGGTTTTTTGGAATTGGAAGACACACAATCCGGGAGAACCTACGTAAAGAGGAGAGGCGACTTCAGCAGTCGTATTGCACTAAGACCACTGGATTCAGCAAAATACCTCCTAGGAAGCGGTTTAAGCAAATAATCGCATTGGGAAAGAATAGACTCAGAATACCCACCGGTCTTTTGACAGGGCATTGTCGACTGAGGAGTCACCTATCTAAGTTAGGAATTGTAAGCAGTGGAATCCTCGAGGAGGAATCCTCGACGCTCATTCTATCTAGACGTAGTAGACGTAATAAATTAATTGACCATTAATTCTATTCGATTTATAGAATTTCCATTAAAATACCTTGGACAAAATTGTTAATACCTTCACTATTTATGGCCCAATCGTGATGAAAGTTGGTGATTAGGTTTTGAGCATATTCTTAAACACGTTGGTAAAAAAAAATAAAAACAATTTTAAAACAAAAATAAATAAATTTAAATTTTAACTGATGACCCAAAATTAAAGGTGATGACAGTTTTTAAAAGTGGCAAAATTTTAACATAAACTTGTTCTGCCTGACATTATAGGGAGTCTTCATTCCAAATTATGTGGTCCTAGCTCTTACCATCTTTGATATCCTTTCGCTTATACGGACCGACGGACGGACATGGCTGTATCGACTCGGCTGTTGATGCTGATCAAGAATATATGTATATACTTTATAGGGTCGGAGATGCTTCCTTCTCCCTGTTACCTACTTTTGAACAAACTTAATATACCCCCCTCAGGGTATAATAATAACCGTGGACTCAAATAAACGAAAGAACAGGATTGCAAACAACAAGAGATCGACAGTGGAACTACTGAACTGCGACTTTAAGCGAACGATTTAGTTTTGATCTAAATCGAAAGGTAAAATAAGTGTTTGGAGTATGATTTCTCAAATCCAATTTAAATCTTTACCTAAAAAGTCGTAAAAGCGCAAAGTATTTTAAATAAGGAGCTGAACAACAAGCTGGACAGTTTAAATTGTAAATGCTGGCAAAAACACAACCAGTATGTGAATAGATTTTCCAAGTATCACCCAAGAAACTGCATCGCATCCGAGCGCAGTCTTTGGAAGCCTCTGTTTCTGTTTATGGCGATTTTCGCGCCCCGCAGCAATCGGACAGCTGCAGGTTCTCAAGTTGTGACCTCGACCTGTCCCGTCTGCTTAGAGATATGTGTTGTTGTTGCTGTTGTTGTTATGCGAGATGTTCAGCGTATTATTTATTGGCATACTGAGAACTAAAAGACCAACACAAGATCCGGACGATCTGCACGTTCTCTCCGCCGACTACGAAGTATATTCTAAATTGTATAGATTTGTATCAATTGATAGCAGCGTGTAATATTCCAGCATCGCAGCGAGCATCATTACACAGAGTCATGCAGCTTGGTCAGCAATTGAAAGGCAGACAACAGCAGCAGCAACAACAACAACAACAGCAGCAACAACAACACGCGATTGTTGGGCCAACGGGCTTGTCTAAATGAAGCCATGTACATGGCTGGCTTCGTTCGATCCGTGCAATACGAGTATTAACTTTTTAGCCTGACTCGGTCGGCACCTTGACAAGCCTGCACACGTCTTCGAATGTCAGTTGCCAGCTAAGATCATGATGATGCCAATAATAATAATGATAATGATGATGCTGCTGAAACTGGAGATGTAGTTAAAGTGTACATTCGTACTTAGTTACTTGTACTAACACACATACACCTATTGGTGTTAACCTAGTCTTATAATTGAAAATTCGGATTTGTCTCGTACTTTACAGGGTATGTCGCAGCCATCTAATGTGCCGAATTATTAAAATGTCTTAAATAAGATGTACTAACAATCAGCACTAATGCAGCTTTTCTGTTCTGGCCATTGTCAGCGTGTTGGCTCAAAGCAAACTTAGTCCAAGAATCATTATTGCGGCTGGAGTCTTAAAAATAAGAGGAGTGTAGTTGCCGTGATTGGCAGCAACATTTATTATCGTCACTATTATTTTAGTAAAATATTTTCAAATTAATTTTTACAAAAAGATCATTTTAAAATATGAAATTATGAATGCAGTAAATATTTAATCGATATTTATATTTATGCTTTATTTTGACACAGAGAAAATTAACTTAGAAATTTAAAGTTTTAGTTAGGTTCTGTATTAAATTTTTGAATAACTTTAAATTAACTTAAATTATAAAAAAAATGCAAAGCAGTAAAAAACTAAAAAATTTAATTAATTTGCTTGTACTTTTAAATTTTGATAGGCTAAAAACTTAATAAAAGAAATTCGAAATAATTTATTCGATATTCAAAATTAAATTAACATGCTTAATTTCAGTTACTTAAGAAAGTCTTTGGTGCTGAAATTAATGTGGAACTAAAATACAAAATATTCTAATATTTTTGTAGTTTACAAAATTAAAAGTAAATTTTAAATAATTTTTACAATACGTATTTAAAATTAAATTACCTTGAATAATTTCAGATAATTAAGAATGTCTTTAGTGTTGAAATTAATAGGTGTGTGTATGGAGCAAAAACCACTTCTCATAGCTGTTGCAACAAATAATTCGAAATAGCTATGAGTAGAAATATTTAGGGATTGTCACGAAAAATCCCAAATTAGACATGCCAGCCTCCCATTAGTCCGTCATAAATTGCGATGCTCAGACAAAGGCATCTTTCAAATTACAAGCCTTGCACTTTCGCAGAAATTCGATCAATCCATGATGGTTCATCGGTAGAAAAGGTAAAGCTGAAGTTCACTAATTAGTCAGAAGATAAATAAAAAGAATCACCTGAAGACACCTGAACATGTCAAGGCGATTTACTTATGTACCCGGCAGGCCAACGTGATGTTGTTGATGGGTTACGTGTACTACAACCAAGTCACAACGATCGCGGTCAACCATTTAAGGAGCCTCTAACTCGAGGTCAACTTGAGTTTGAGTGCGGAGCCATTGTGATTGTAACTTTAACTCAGACACGCAGCAGTCGTTGGTCCGAGACTGAGACTGAAACTGGAACTGAGATCTAGACTGAGACTGAGACTAAGTCTCTGTCCGATGACTAACCACAGGTGAACACTGTGCGATTCTCTTGGCCCCCAAAGCTTGTTGACTTGTTGGCTTCCTGCTGCTAACATAGACATCAATTCAATTGCAATTTCCATTTTCCATTGCAATTGCAATTGGTGCACAGCAAAAGTTCAAGCAACACAATTGAATGCGAAATTTATTGCAACGAAACGTAGCGTAGTTTTTTTTTTTTATTTTTTATTAAATAAATTCGATTCTCGCATCAATTATTAAATGGCTAAATGGCTAGTGCATCAAGGTGCACGCTATCAATTACCAGATACAGATCCAGATCATTAATGGATCATTGTGTGGGCTGAGGCTTGATCATAAATATCGACAGGCGCTTCCTAGTCTCAATGATTTAGATTACAGCATTCGTAAAGTTGAGCTTTACTTTGTTTTGTGGATTCAGATAGTCGGGATGCTAAAATAAAACAACAAATTTAGATAAATAATATAATAATAATAAAGATAAAGATAACTGGAAGAAAGTTAGTGGTTATTTTTCATTAACCGAAAATAAGTTATAGTCTAAAAATTACATAATTATGATTGAATGATGATTATAATAATTTTCTTTAGTAATATCGATTATTTTTAAGCAAAAACGTTAAATTGATCCATATCCATATCTTGAGATTTTCTTTTAGAAATGTATTCAAGTTATTTATTTAGGCAATATTCGCTAGAAGAAATTCACTAGGATGAAAATAAATTCATTTTTTCTATATTTCTGCCCGTTTTCTTAAAAACGTACTCCCAAAATGGACCGTTTGTATTCTCATGATTACACTACGTAAGATAGTAAGAATTTCATACAAATTTATTGCAATTTCAAGCGAAAGCGATTTCTGTGGCACCTCTGACAGATCTAGGACGGACGGACAGATGGTCATGACAATAATATATATACTTTATCGGGTAGGAGATGACTCCTTCTCCCTGTTACATACATTTCAACGAATACAATATCCCCTTTTACTTATTTTTTAAATAACGGGCAGAAAAATAAGAATTTTCCTTATTTACGATCCCTGTTATTTAAACTTACCGTAAGCACTGTATGGCCAATCCTGGTACCCTCCGCATTCAGCAACAATTCACGACCCGCGTTTTTGCCACAGCAATAGACAGCATTGAGCACAAACTGATCGGTGATTTGATCGCAGCTCCTTAAATCGATGCGAATCAGTTGTGGGCACTTGCGGATCAATCTCATGAGTCCCACATCTGTGACACGTCCACACCAAGACAGACCGAAAAGCTTAAGCAAAGGCAGATCATTAAAGAACTTGAAGTGATCGTCGTCCAAGACATCATTGTCACTCCAATGCATTTCCTTCAAGGAGCTCAACTGTCCCAGACAACGTGCATGCTCATTGGTAATTTCAAACTGTCCGCATAGCTTCAGATATTCCAGCATGTTGCCCTTTTTCTCCGCCAAAGTTGTGAGAAAGCCCAAATTGAGTTCATTGGATGTCATCCAAGTTTTCAACGTGCAACGCCGTAAATTGGGGAGCTGAGCAATGACCTCAAAACTGGCATCACAGCCGGAGAACGATAATTCCTCGAGTTCCAGACAACATTCGGCTATTTTTTGGTATAGCGATTGATTCATTACCTCAAAGCAGCAATCGTCCAGGACGAGTACACGTAGATTCTTTAGGGGAATCCCAAACTCCAAAGAGTTCCAGAGCAAACAATCTCGCAGCACAAGTCTCTGGAGTTTGGGAAAGCCACACAAGTGTTTGCCTAATTAACTGAAACTGATCAAATAATGGCATGATTAAAACTGTTTAATTTACCCGTATAGCAGCCATTGGTCAGCTCAAAGGATTCCAGCTCCGGATTCCCTTCCAGATCAAAATTAAGTACGTCTTCGGCGTCCATGCAATCGATTGTGACCCGTCGAAGTCGAGTTAAACGTGATAACAAAACACTGTATCGAAATTCATCAGTCACATTGCTGTAGTTGATCTCCTCCAGATTCTTGCAGAATTCCGCAATGAATTCCACAATGAGAGATTCCTTTTCAAACGAAGCGCAATTAACATTCAATATGGTTATATATGGTCCAGCCACCTTGAAGAAATCTATGACATCTGGCAATTGCATCCCCTCCACATCCTCTGCGTCCAAGGTGTGTCTCCGAGTCCGAGCCCAAGAGTTGAATACATGACGAAATTTCGGGGCCACACACGCTAATCGCACCTTATCACACAAACTGGGCAGATAGGCAAACAGCTGGCGTATTATCTCCTCGTGCAGACACAAAATGTGGCAACTTGTCGGGATCCCGTTTGGGGCGAGCGTCGACAACCCAGAGACTTCAGACATTTTGTTGTGTCAACCCTTTACACATTGAATTTTCATTATTTCTGACAGATTTCGAGAATTGTTAGAAAATACATGCTGCTTTTTGAGTTTTAATATATTTGAACTTAATTTGATTCATATTTGTTAAGACAAAGGCCTAAAAGCTGCCATAGGAATGATCCATCGAAAATCAAGATGCGATATTATCTGCATTTAATAATCTTATACCTGTTTCATTTTAAGTATGTGTCGGAATTTAATAATAAAATTTTCAATGTAACAATAATTTTTTTTACATTTTTATTGCATTTCTTCAAAAACAATTCCTATTTTTTCACTTCAAATTGAACATTACAAAATAAAAATTGCATTCAACATTTTGATTCACGAACGAGGAAGATTTTTAATAACTGAACTATCGCGTTACAACAGTACATGCAAAATGTGTGTGGACTCTTGTCAATAGTATTTTCAACTATTTAAATAATTTGTTAAATTTAATATTTTCTCAGTATAGACTTAATTAAACTGCAACATTACTGTCTCTTAAATTTGTCAGCTAGTAACTGTCGAGCATAGACTTTTGTCGCTCACTGTGTGTAGCAGTCACCAGAATATTGCGACTGACAGCTGCAGCTAATTTTCATTCCACACTCAAAATAAAAGTAACTGCACACGAATACAAGTATGTGTGTGAGTGCCTACAATAAACAATTTTGTTTTTGTTTTACAGCAATTAATTGCATAATTGATTGCATAAATGCATAAATCAGAGGCGGCTACAAACAATAACAAATGCGAATACAAAGAAACAATTGACATAAGTATATATAATATTTTTTTTACCGGATATGTTTACTGTAATGTATTTTGTTTTTTTGTTTAACTTAAACTTACTCTTGGTGGCGCTGACAACAATTAAATTAATTCTGTTTGTAAGTATTTAAAAGTTCTGTTATTCTTTCATTTATTTATACAATTTATTGATATTTTCCTTAATTTTTGCTGGATAAACACATTGATATTTGTCATAAAATTTTAGATATTAAATTATGTAAACAAAAATAACTTTGCAATTTTATCACGTGTCTACTTTATTTATTTTTTTTTTTTAAAAGTAGTATTGAAAAATAAAAAAAAATGAAGTTGATTTCATATTAAATTAATATGATGTATTTATAATTTTAAATTTGAACTAAAAATGAAAATAAATATTAATTATTAGTAAGTCACAATAATATTCATTTATTTATAGAATTTATAATGCCAGAATGTGCTCTGAATTCTAATATCATTAAAAAGATACGGAAATGGAATTGATAGCTGCTCCGAATTCCGCAATATAGAATTTTTAAAAGTAAGTTCATTAAATCAAGATACTGCCAGATAATTGTTTCCGCAAATTTCGTCTACAATCATTTTCCTTATTATTCGAATATTGAGAAACAATTGAATAATATAATATAATCATTTTGTCATTTTAGATAACATTTATTAGATTACAACATTTAACTTATTATGCTATACAAAATATATTTGCAATCAGATTATATTGTGTTGTAATAATACTTATGCTGATATAGATCTAAGGCTGATTTCCATAAGAGGCACTCAAATCCAATGGGTTAATTGCATGGTTCCATCGTGGGTCCTTTGAGTGTCCATAACGCTCATTTGACGCACCAGACGCTTCATCGAAGCCCGGTGCTGTCTTCCAGTTCCTCCGCTGCCACTGCTGGTCAGATCCAACGGAGTACGCTCATCCATACGAGGCGACTGACGCAATCTTCGACTGTCCCTCAACTCGAGTTCCACGTCGGAAGCATTATTTGAAGAGCCACCCAAGACATCCAAATTTTCATACGAAGTAGGCGGCGAGAGAACCTCACTGCAGGAAGTGAAGAGATAAGAAAGTTACTCCGCAATTGATACTCTGAACTGTCGTCTTACGGTTGTGGCTTGCAATTCATACAGTCCTTAAGCTGCCAATTCTTGCCAAACTCTTCGCCCTCCTCAATGGTCTGTGGCAAACGATGATGCAGCGTCTCCGGCAATCGTAGACCCGTCATGCCACCCATCACAGAAACAAATCCCATAATTACCAATGGCAATTTTAGATTCTCCTTGCCCAAATAGGTGACAAATGGTATTACAATTAGCCCCAGTCCGCCAATATAGCTGGAGGCACCAATGCCAATGCCCCGAACTTGTGTGGGATAAAGTTCTCCAGCAAAGGGATAAATGATCAGAAACGAAGCTGAGAGAAGCGCCTTAGATATAAGATACAGGATTAGCGTCTCGTCTATGGCATCGTCCGGCAGCATAACAGTTATAATGCAAGCCACTCCCCTGTAAACGATATATAGAACAAAATAAATTAAGATAATAAATAAATAATATATAATCTAAACTAAATTAATACAAATTTCAATTGTAGATAGTGAAATAATTTTTTTTAACAAAAATTAATTAATTTTTGTAATTTTAAAAATAATGAAATAAAATAGTGGTATTTCTTTCAAGACTAATTATTTGTGCATTTTTTTTTGTCAAAATATTACTTGACCAAGTGTTTATATATAGCGTAGCTTTTGAATGAAATAAAGGATAGTTATAAAGAGTATAACTAGATTTAAATTTGAACTTTTATAAAAAAAAAATAAAAGAAATACATTCAAATTGTAGATATAATTTTAAGGGAATCTTTTTAGATAATTAAAATTAAAATTAAAAAAAACCAATATTTTAAAAATTTAAAAAAAAAAAAAGTAAATTAAAATGTATGATCAAAGTTATACCAACTTTGTGACTGGTGATATAATTTTTAAAGGAATTCGATTAGATAATAATAATTAGATTAAACAAAAATGTATACTACAAAATAAAACTGTATATATTAAATATTAGATTGACTTTACCCCAACATCATGGACAAACTGAGAGGCCAGCGTCGTCCCCAGGTGTCCATAAAATACCAGCAGCATAGATAACTGGGAAGTTCCACCACCGCCGACAGAAAGAAGCTTACGTATTGATTGGTTCCCAGTGAGGGTCCGTAATAACTCAGACCCAGATAAACCGTCTCGTTGGCAAACCAACTGAGTGTTATCAGTATTGTCTTCAATCGCATATTTGGCGTGCGACAGAGATCCATCAGCCCCACATTGGCAATCTTTTTCTTTTGCTTCCTCAGCTTATCCCGTCGGATCTGCGCCTCCAGTTTACTATGAACTGCCTCCGGAAACTGACGTCCATTTATGATCGCCATGCGTTCCAGGATCTTAAGCGCCTCCTCGAGACGACCGCGCATTAGAAGCCAACGCGGTGATTCAGGCATTACAAACATGTACAGGAAATAGGCGTAGAACGGCAGGGAGGTGTAATACGACAGGCGCACCCAGTCACGCTCCAGATAAGTGACCAGCGACAACAGCATTATGCCCGATGTGTAGAATGTGCAAGTCATCACCGTTACAAACGAACGGTACTTTTCGCCAACCAGTTCCAGGGCTGGAAGACACATAGTATAACAATTAAGAAGGTAGCACTTATTTACTTGCAGACTTAATAAAATCTGATTTTATATTATGAAAAAATTGCATATTCATAAATTTTAATTTTTTTTACTGCCGCATCTCCAATAAAATTAAATAAGTTAAAATGTACTTACATATTATAAATGGTATCTGATAAACAGCCGGTATAGTCAGCCCTACGACAACGCGACTGCCAGCCCATGTCCAGAAATCCTTGCTTAGGGACGTCATTAAACTGCCCGCCAGCAACGTTGCCAGACAGGTGAAATAAGAAAGTCGCCTGCCGGCGCGATCGTTGAGAAGCCCAAAGAGATACACACCCACAGGGCCGCCACTGTTGAGCGCTGCCAGGCCAATCGTAGGATATATGTCTTGATCGCAAACCAAATCAAACTGTCAACGGATACGTAAATTATAAATTGCTTGCGCTTAGAAGAATCTTATGATATGACTTGGGAAATGAGTGAAAACGAGCTCCACTAAATGCGGCTGAATGTGGAGTTTTGAGCAGAGAGAAAATTCACATCGATCACAATAGAAGACCAAACACGAGTGGTATTGTACTCCCAGCCTTGTGAGCACTTGACCAACGGCCAGCTGCTGTTGAGCTCCAAATGTTCAAATGTCAAATTTGCATTGGTGTTGTAAATAAAAGGATCCAATAACTGCGTCCAGTTGACGTCGTATGTGTAGCATTTACTATAGGCCAGTTCATCATTTTCCTATATTAAATTAAACATTTTAGGAATATAATTATTTCACATATATTTAATCTGTTTATATGGAGCTCATGTCATAAAAGCATTAAAAGAAATTTTTTCTAAGCCCAATCTCGCGAATTTCTCACGAAATGTGAACATGTTTATACGACAGCTTAAGCTGATTTACATGAAATAGAGAATCTTGCTGTTATCTTGCAGATCTGTAGATCTGGCAGCTCGGCTTTATCATTTCGTGTTAAATATGATTTCGCAAATTTAAGAGTTTATTAAATTACCCGTATAAACGTAGTAAGAGATACTCAAAACTCCATACCTGTTCCTTGGGTATGGCCAAATATTTGCGCTGTTCGACATCCATGTGCATGAGTTCAGGGATGCGACACCAATATTCATCTGGAGTGTCGGCCATGAAAAGTTGATTGAAAGCACAGAAGCCACATGGAATGCAAGCAGGCAGACAAATGCCAAAGACGAGAAGTTTCTGATATTTGCCAAACTCTCCAATAATGGGCAACAAATCATCCAAATCGAAGGCCTCCTAAGACGGTGTCAATATGAGAAAAACTATTAAGCTGCTCAAACAGACAATAAAAAGTCTTACATCAACTGATTCTTGAGTCTTGGGCTTATTACGTTTTCGTAGCTCAGATGTTTCATCATATTCATCCTCACTATCCACAATTTCACCTGTCATTTGTCTGAAATTTCTTTGATTTAACTAGATATTTATTAATGAAAACAATTTTGCAGATTTTTTCTGTTTTCCCCGTTTGTGAGAAGCTCTAAAAGTTCCTATCCTCAGCTGTGGTTAACGGTTGTAGGGGTTGCCAGAAGATTCAGAGCTCAAAAAAGACGACGACAGAGGGCGCCAGCCATTTAGTAAAGTTTTATAATTTATATTTGAATTGCAAGTTGGTTTTAATTTGTTTAAACTAAAGTACATATTTTTAAATATTACACATATGAATTCAATAATGGTAATGCTTAGAACTCAAGCTTCAATTACAGTTGATAAGCTTTGATTTAAAGATTTCTCAAACTTTAAAGTACGTCAAATTACATATCAGTAAACCTTTGGGAGGGATTAGGGAATCGTTTCTAAAAATTATAGCGGGCTTTTTTATCTTTTTGTAAGAACAGCAGTATCTAATTGTTTTTGTTTTATCGTGTTTTTTGTTTTAGAACTGTATCTATGTATATCGAGAAGTGGACGTTCATTAATTGAAAAATAGACTTGAAGGTGTATGTCAAATAATTGAATAGATTGTTTTAATTTTTTAGGAATGAATTCCACAATTGATTTTCACCATTTTCTCGTACTATCTGATTATTACTTAAAATTATTGCGCGCATCGGTACTACATATGTATACATACATTTAGTATATGTATAATTACATTAGTTTCATAATAATAAACAGAAAACCGGCTGTTCCTGCACAGCACAGAAATCACACACATTAGGCTTAAGTGTTAATTGTGGCTACACATACAAAACATACGGGCGCAATCTTTGTATTAACATTTGCATTTGATATTTGTATGTATATGTATGAATACGCGCCTAGTCCACCTTGACAACGCTATAGATTTTCCGTATGAACCAGAAGCAAGCAAAGAATCCAATTGTGCCGGTAAGCAAAAAGAAAAGGACTACCATAATGGCCGTATAACCGAAGTAAAGGAACGTCGATGCACTGTCCTTAATCGAGAGCTTTGTGACAAAGTAATGACAGCAATAGATGAACAAATAAACGGCCGTAAAGCCCGACGTGAGAAACGATCGCCACCACCAATGATAGTCCTCCGCACATAGATGGAAATAGCATAGCAAGATGGTTGTCTCCGAGCATGTGATGACCAGTATAAGGAATACAAGGAATAGGAATCCAAACATATAGTACATCTGGTTCGACCACAGCGAGCTCAGTATGAAGAATAGCTGAATAAAGATGCAGCCGAAAGGTAAAACTCCGCCCATAACAATACCGGGAATGGGCTGGGTATAGATGGACTGATCGGGTATCTGACGTGGTATTTGATTAGTACGCACGGGATGCTCCAAGGCCTGAGAAAAGGAAAAGATTCAATTAGTCAAACTCTATAAAACTCTTTGGCATGCCGAAGACAACTTTTTTTGCCTTTTATTTTACTTACGCGCTTGCGAAAACCAAAGTAGGCGCCAACAAAGGTCAAAGGAACAGAGACTCCGAACCACAGAGAGAGCAAGGCAATCAATGTGCTAAAGGGCACAGCGCCAGAGCTGCCCTCTCCCCAAAGCACCAGATTCATAACAAAGAACAGCGAAAAGACGACGCTACAAATCAGATAAGAGAAATAGGAGATATTGGTTAGTCTGTCCACTCTTTATCCACTGTTCACTTACCCGGGGCACACGATTGAGGTGAGAATTACATTGCTCTTCCATTTGACGCCGCCAAAGCTCTTATAGATTCGTGCCGACACATATCCAGCAGGTGTTCCAAGCGAAACAAACAACACCATGGAGCAGGTCATGAGGGCACCACGATTTGCCGGCGATAAGAAACCAAGACAGGCAAAAGCCAAGGTAACCATGGCCATAACCAACACCTGCACTCCAGAGCCCAAAAATACGGACAGCAACATTCCCTTGCGTGGTGGCCTGAAGACATCACCGTGCACCAGTTTCCAACCAAACTCCTCCTGCGCATCTTCGCCGCTGTCCATTTGATTATATCGGGCAATATCTTTGTGTAATGTACGTAGCATGATCATGGCAACCATGCCACTCAGAAAGAGAACGATGACCAGCGAGTTGAGAATGGAGAACCATTGAATATTTGTATGGGGCATCGATTCCAGAATATAATCCCAACGTGAAGACCATTTAACGTTGTTGTTCAAAGTGAATTTCACGCTGTACGTGTAGACAATTGACTGAAACTCGCCCGTCTTCAGGGAACTCTCGCGTATGGCCAATGGTGGCTCATTTTCCCCACAGCTTGGATTACTGGGATCGGCATGATTCATTGATTTAGGGGTAACTTTCACAGAGATTATTCGTCCACTGCTGCCGCCGAAGCCCATGCCCCATTCCTCGGCCTTTCCACTATGATATGTGATCTCCAGATCCACATGATTGAAGGGATAGTAATGAAGTGGCCGATTATACTGTCCATTGATGGCACATCCCTCGCCATCTGGTCGGACCAAACATCCCATGGGGAAACCGGTGCTGCAATACTGTTTACCAGTCTCCAGCTGATAACACCACGTCACGGGCATGTTGTCCACAATCCAATGATGCTGATAGTTCAAGCTGATGCCCTTTTTGAGCACCATCATTCGCCGATCGCTATCCGCATTGCCTCCGGTATAATTTTTGCGGCAGGCCTGAAATAATAAAAAGGTTTAAAAAATTATTCAATACATTACACTAAGACCTAATTTTACTTACCACTGCGCACTCAACTTCCTCCAAGAACTGTATGCGGTAAGGACCGGGCCGAATTCGCTCGCCAAACACAACTTGGCCAAGATTCTCAACCGGTGAGTTTTCCTCCTTGCCAAGACAGAAATCAAAGTGATGGTATTCATAGGGTATAACAGATTCCTCAGTGTTTAATCGGTTAACGTAGAGAGTAACATCCGACTGAAAATCATAAATGATTAATTTGCGATACAAACATGAAGATAAACATTTTCTTAGGTATACGCTATCATGTGTCAGTTTCTTATCTATAATTCATAATTCTTATGACTTTAAAAAACACCATCAAACTTAAAACTTTTGTAAACTTCAGCTAATGACGTTTTTGAGAAATTTTTCTGAAGATCAGATAACAAAATCGCTTAGACAGAAAGAAGTTTTTAATTAACTTGTGTGTAAGAGTATTTAATGTTTCAACACTGTTTTTGATAACAGGTGTTTTATATTGTAAGAAAAGAACATTTTTGATTTATGGATTAAATTTTTAATTAAGTAATTGTTTTGACATGATCTAAAATTTATTTGCTAAAAAAAACCTTTACTTTCGTTCCTATCTTGTTCTTTGCCGAAACAATTACTTGACTTACTGTACACACGATTACACTATACTTAAGAATTCAAGAGCAGTGATCTACGAGCAATTCTATGTGCCTGCCATACATTAATGTATTTGAAAATTTATCTAAAGTGCTGTTTCTACTGGAATGAGAGACCCGTCCCATTCAAGATAAACAAAACTACATTAGAAAGCAAATAGAGTTCTTAAAGAACAGAGAACTAACGTAGGTCTGCAACTGTCACACATATTTGCACCAACACATATGCGCATATTTATGTATGTAGCTTGAGGCATACTAAATAAAATGATCGACGTCAGCATGCCACCTAAGTACACACACAATAACAATTGGAGAACATACCACGGAGACCCCGAAGGCTTCTTATCAGTGCTTCCGTTGCGGGAACAAAAAGCAGCATACACCCAACAATCTATTGGCCATTAGTTGATGATGGAACACACGCATACCTTGCAAACGGATACTTATACACTCACCTTACACGTAGATGAGACATCCGCTTTTTTGCAGTAGTTAACGGGGGCCAGGCCAGGTAGATAAAAGGCTTCCGAAAGCGTCAGTGCATATACTAGGATCAGCAGCATCTCAATCTGATAAGGAAGAGCCATGGTGCGACGGCACCGTGGCGATATCATTTTGATCTTACGGATTAAGCACTGCAACACCCACAATCACACTCACAATGAAGTGAATTTGAAGCCAGTGTCTGCCACAAAATGTCGATGTCAAAGTTTGTGTTGTCGTTACACTATTGGCTATTTGCTACCAAATCGTAACGTGAATACACAGAATTTCGATGTAGTCTATTCTTCAAGTCGCTCTTGCAGTTTAATTGTCAAGTTTTTTGTTTTTTTCGGCTTATTACTGACTGACAAACGTCAGCACTGTGCGACTGCAGAAATGGCGTTGCCACCTGATGGGCTGCCAACCTGAGCAAATTACAACAGAGTTGCTATTTATTTGCTTAAAAAAATATTTTTTTATTATTTTATGCTTACTTGTCTATATTATTTGCACAATATTTATGTATATAAAATACATAAATATAAAATGTGTAAAAACATACGTTTTTTGATAACTGCTCTCAATTTCAAACATAACTGACAACTATGACCAAGTAATGGGTTGCCACCGTGTGCAATGAACGACGCGCATCAGTTTTCCATGTGGAGTTAAAAATTCGACAGAGCCGGCCTGCTTCAGTTTTTTTTACAATTCACATTTTTGTCTCGGACTTGAAAATTGTTCGAAATTAATAGCAACTTGACTATTTAATGTTACATTTATTAACAATTTGAGAGACTGTCGCAATTTGTCCCGCGTTTTTTGACAGATCGAATAGCCAAAATCGAAATAGCAACACAGCTTTGGCAACGCGCAGACAAAGGGGAAAAATACACGCACAGTAAGTTATTGAAAAAAGAAAAAATCAATTTCGAGACGACCAGATATTTGTTAAGGTCTTACATTGCATTGTTGAAATTACAAATAATTTGTGTTTATTTAGCAGCTGGTTCTCATATCGTCTATATTTGCACATACACCTGCACAAGCATAGAAAGCTAAACGATTACGAAAAATTTCCACACATCCCCGCCCTAGCATCTACATCTCTTTACGAAATTGAAAGTAAAAAAGAGCGCAAAAATGACTTCGGACATAGCAAGGCAATTGATTGTTATTTTGGAGAAGACGGTATCGCCAGGTGAGTGACTAAGATCCTATAAATATATGAATGTACATATGCATGTGTTCATTGGAGGCAGGCACCTTAAATTTAGTTGCTCAGGGCCAAGCAGAAAGCCATTTTGTTATAGGCTGCGATGCGTCGCAACGTCGCGTCGGCGACGTCAGTGACGCGTATGTTGCGCAGGGTTGCAATGCAACATAAGCGTATGCTTGGTTGCTAGGGGCGCACAATCACACACACATATGCATAAAACAATGGCATATATATAAACATATGTACATATATGTATGTAAGCGTACAAAATACATACATTTACAAATGTATAATGTAATGCAATAATATAATGTGATTTTGACTAAGGATTTTATTAACCTAACCTCAAATTTCTGCACTTGACAGATAAAAATGAACTGCTGTCGGCGAAGAATTTCCTGGAACAGGCAGCGGCCAGCAATCTGCCGGAGTTCCTCAAGGCTCTCTCCAAAATACTCGTCGATACAACAAATAGCGCCGTGGCGCGTATGGCAGCTGGTCTTCAGTTAAAGAATCATTTGGTAAGCAAGGATGAAAAGATCAATCAGCAATATCAGGAGCGATGGCATCAGTTTCCAGAGGAGACGCGCGAGCTCATTAAAAATAATGTAAGTAAACACGCTAGGGGTCTTTTATTTATTACATACATATATCTCTCGACTAACCATATATAATAAAATAATGTCTTTTTTTAATGTTACAGATACTCGCCGCTTTGGGCACTGAGAATACGCGACCATCTTGCGCTGCTCAATGTGTTGCCTATGTGGCCGTTATTGAGTTGCCCATCAACCGATGGGGCATCCTCATACAGACACTGGTCAACAAAGTCGTACACGAGGGATCTAGCGAAATGCACCGCGAGGCGGCACTGGAGGCAATTGGTTATATTTGCCAGGACATTCGCTATGGCGTGCTGGAGAACCAATCCAACCAGGTTCTCACGGCGATCATACATGGCATGCGGAAACAGGAGCCTAGCAACCATGTTCGCTTGGCTGCCACAACGGCGCTACTCAACTCTCTAGAGTTTACCAAGTCGAATTTCGAAAAGGACATGGAACGCAACTTTATCATGGAGGTGGTGTGCGAGGCAACTCAGTGCACAGACACACAGATCTGTGTTGCCGCTTTGCAGTGTCTGGTGAAGATCATGTCGCTGTATTACCAATTCATGGAACCCTATATGGCCCAGGCATTGTTCCCAATTACCCTTGAGGCCATGAAGTCGGACAATGATGCCGTCGCCCTGCAGGGCATCGAGTTCTGGTCGAATGTCAACGATGAGGAAATTGATCTTGCCATTGAAAGTCAAGAGGCTACCGATCAGGGGCGTGCTCCACAACGTGTTTCCAAGCATTATTCTCGTGGTGCTCTTCAGTACTTGACGCCTGTGCTTGTCGAGAAGCTTACCAAGCAAGACGAATGCGACGATGAGGACACCTGGAGTCCTGCCAAGGCAGCCTCCGTCTGTCTGATGTTATTGGCCACTTGCTGCGAGGACGAAATTGTGCCGCATGTCTTGCCATTTATTAAGGATAACATTGAATCCCCAAATTGGCGATATCGCGATGCTGCCGTCATGACTTTTGGCTCCGTGCTCAATGGCTTGGAAATTAATACGCTCAAGCCGCTTGTGGAGCAGGCGATGCCAACTCTCATACGCCTCATGTACGATTCTAGTGTCATTGTGCGCGATACCACGGCCTGGACTTTCGGACGCATTTGCGATATCATACCGGAGGCAGCTATCAACAAACAATATTTGCAAACGCTGCTCGAGTGTTTTGTGAAGAGTTTGAAGTCGGAACCTCGTGTGGCTGCCAATGTGTGCTGGGCTTTTATTGGACTTTCGGATGCGGCTTATGACGCTGCCAGCGCCAATTTAAAGGAGAACGAAGCCCCGGAAACGTATGCTCTTTCGCCATACTTTGAGTTTATTGTGACGCAGTTGCTCGAGGCGACAGATCGTTCGGATGGCGCTCAAGCGAACTTGCGTGGCGCTGCTTATGAGGCGCTCATGGACATGATTAAGAACTCTCCCTTGGATTGTTATCTGGTTGTGCAGCGCACGACAATTGTGATCTTGGAGCGCCTTAACCAGGTCATGCAGATGGAATCGCACATCACCAATCACAGCGATCGCCATCAATTCAATGATTTGCAATCGCTGCTCTGCGCCACTCTGCAGAGTGTGTTGCGAAAGGTTCGCGAGGCGGACGCGCCTCAAATTTCGGACGCTATAATGACGGCTCTATTGACCATGTTCAGCTCGAGCGCTGGTAAATCTGGTGGCGTTCAGGAGGATGCTTTTCTGGCCGTCTCAACACTGGTCGAATTGCTGGGCTTCCAGTTTGCCAAGTATATGCCGGCCTTTAAGGATTTTCTCATAATGGGTCTGAAGAATCATCAGGAGTACCAAGTGTGCTGTGCCTCCGTTGGACTCACTGGTGACATCTGCCGCGCCCTGAAGCACTTGGTGGTGCCCTACTGCGATGAGATCATGTCTGTGCTAATGAACGATTTGGCCGAGCCGACTTTACATCGCAGTGTTAAGCCACAAATTCTGTCTGCCTTTGGTGACATGGCGTTGAGCATAGGAAGCGAGTTTCTCAAGTATTTGAATATGGTGTTGGACATGTTGCGTGCTGCGTCCAATTTGCAGGTAATAATAAATCAAAAAAAAGGAAAAAAATGTTATCTTTGACTTTGATAACTTTGCAAATCGTCGTGATATTAAATGTTATATTTTACATAGGTTGATAATTCCACCTACGACATGACCGAGTATATTTCGGAACTTCGTGAGAGTGTCCTTGAGGCCTACACCGGCATCATTCAGGGCCTTAAGGGTGTTGAGCAAACGCCCAGTACGGATGTGTTTCACATGGAGCCTCATCTGATGCACATCATTGATTTTATTAAGCGCATTGCGCAGGAGAGTGAAGTCTCTGATTCGATGATGGCCAGTGCTGCTGGATTCATTGGTGATTTATGCACTTCGTTTGGTCCACGTCTCTATCCATTGTTGGATGATGCAATTATCACACAATTTTTGGCCGAGGGAAAACGCTCGAAGGGACCACGCACCAAAATGCTATGCGCCTGGGCTGCCAAGGAGATCAAGAAGATTAACAGTCAGGTCATTGCTCAATAAATTACTTTTTAGTTGTAGTAGTGTATGTGTATGCAGCCAAACTGGTGAGTAGAATGTTGTGATTCCACCCACGAATCATGATGGCAACATTACATTTTTCAATTTACACAATTTCTTTTACAGTCCAGTCCGAAATATTAAAAGTTCTATCTGCAAAGTTTGTTTGTCCGATTATTATTGTTGCTGTGCGACGCCTAAACTTTAAGTAAATTGTGTGGATACATTTAATTTTAAGCAAAATCCTGCTATGATTATGATATTTATATATTGTTATTATTTTTTTTCTTTGTGTGAAAACATTGTAAATTCAATAATTCCTAAAAAGCGACGCTTGAAAGTCGAAGATTATTATTCAACTACATTACAATTACTTTATAAGCAATTATTATGACATCTTTCTATCACTTTAAGCAGCCTGATAGCCCAATCTTTTCTATTACTATGACACTTTTATAGAACCCGAAACAAAAATGAGAGAAACCAAATTATTTCCAATTATGTCTGTTAATTTAAGTCGAAAATTGGTAACACATTAAAGCATCAGAGAACACTAAATTCAATATTAAATACACACAGCAATATTGGATAAAATTATATTTTACGGCTGCTGCTATATTAGACTTTAAGATCCACTATTTGTAAACTAGCCCAAATGAAAAGGGATAAAAAAAAACAAAAAAAAAAATGGATGATGAGAACCTTAGCTATGTGTGCTCTAGAGTGTGTATGATTATGGTTGTTTGTGTGAGTATGTAATCGAATGTGTGATAAGAATGTGTATGACATGAAATAAATATCGAATCTTGAATCATATGTAATATGTATGAATGATTAAAAAAAAAAGAAAAGAAAACTGAGAGTAATAGATATAAGTCTGAAATTCCGCAAGTCTGTCTGCGATTAGTCCAAGCAAATAAATAAATAGAAAGTCTTAAATAAATCCCTTAACAAACAACAGCCCTGTCTATTTATAGTGTGAATCTGTGCTATATCGAAGGATGGATGAATTTTCTGAGATGGAACTATATAATTGTGATTGAAGTATTGTGAGAGTGAAGAAACTTCTTATATGCAACTTGATTTGCGCGCGTGTGTGGCGTGATGTGTGATATTACTAAACGTAAGTTTTTTTCTAGAGAAAATGTAAGCATCTAATTATAAGTGCGTGAGACGAATGAAGAACTTAGATTTAAGAAAAAAATTTACAAATGCACGATATACCAAATTTAAATTTATATATGATGAAAAATAAAAACACCTAAAAGATTTTAAACGGAAACCAATTCAAAAGTAGTATACAACAAAAAAAAAAAAAAACAATATATACATACATAAACACATTGAAAAATAAATGATTTATTAAATTAAAAACAATTAGCTCCCATCGATTCCAGTTCAGAACATGACGCTTAATTTGCAATTAAATTACAATTATATAGACACAGTAACAACCAAATAACTACCTGCAGCTCATAATTGTATTGTATATAATATAATTGAACAAACACTAACAACAAACAAATAAATATAAACATACAACAACGGACCAGGGAAACCGACATGTACTTCATTTTACTTACATAGGCATAGAAAGACAAAATAATGAGAACATACTACATATATAGGACGGCTTAGGACAGAATCAGACTATTTATCCAGATTATTTATTAATGATTAGGGAATTTAATAATTTTCGTCACACAGGTACAACTAGCACATACATACATTCTTACAGACAAACAATTCAATTCTTAAATATTTGAATTTCAACCAGAACCGTTTAAAATCTTTTCACAGTTTCGTGCATTTTATATACATATAATATCAACAATAGTTTTGGGTCCCCTTGTATGAATAATGTTTAAGAGAAACAAAAAACATTGTAACTACTTAGAAATAAAGCTTCACATAATTGTATCGGTTTTGTCAAAACAAAAGCCATTTCAAAGTTGTTGATCTGCCTGCACAAATTGAGCTCTGTCGATTATTGGTATTGATTATTTGAATTTATCTAAAAATCGCACAGCCGTCCAACGCTAAAACACTCTTAATTTGCTTTCCAAAGATAACAACATATCAAGATATCATAAATGAACATAATTGGGGTGCGTGAATGATTCGTTCCTTGGCAACAACTTTGAACAGGTAAATTGTTTAATTAATAATAATTATTATTGTATTCATCAATTTAAATGGATTAGATTAATTGTAATACAACATTGAATGGAAACTGGTGATGATAAATGTTTGGTGTTTGATGCTAGTGATGAAGATATGTATGTATGTCTGTCGCTTGAATGCCGGATGACGTCTTGTATGAGAAACATTTCTGAAAGTTAAGCGCCAATGGGAACTTGGAGTTTATGGCTGTGGTATGCGAACGTAAGTTGCATCAAAATTATACACACATTAAATTCTATATTAATAGTTGAAATTTACACAACTTATCTTTTATCAAACAATCAACTGATGAACAATTCTTTTCTTGCCTAATTTTGCAGGTGTGTTTTATGAGAATGAAAACTTGATGATGTTGGATGAGAAATGATGAGAGACTTGTGCTTGTGTGATGATGATAATGATGACAAATGATGTATTATTGTAAATGTAAGCGTGACTGAGAATGACGGAAAACAAAAGCAAATCGAATCGAACTTTAAATGCTTTTCCTGCACAAATTTCTACATTTTATACATACATAAATTTTGTAAATGAAATCTGTTGCATATAAATATAGTATAGAGTGTATGTGTGTGAATATGACTGAGATATTATACTGTGTGTGTTTGTATCATTCCAGACTCCTCCAAGAATTAAATAAAAAACAAAAGAGAAAAAAAAACGAAAAACAAATAGTACATGGTCGGTCTGATTGTGTTATTAAGAATTAGCCAAATACAATACAAGTTATTAAAGTGAAGTTTGACTTGACATGAGTGCGACTTTCAACTGTGATGTGTGTGTTTTGTATGTGTGTGAGATTGAGAGATTTTAATTGAGCAAAGCACCACGCGCAGCTGAATAAATTTAATTGTTTTTGGGAGAAGAAAACAAAAACAATTATAAGTATAAAAACCAAATGAACGAAACAAATGGAAAACGTTAACATAAAATATGTATGGTACTGATTTTATACTGAGAACTGAGACTTACTACTTATACAATACACAAAATACTTAGACAACTACATAAGGACTATCATTAATTACTTTACGCGGGACGTACAAAACAAACTAACAGCAAACTAGTGAAATTTACACCAACATAACTTACGAGTATACATATAGTATAAAACTAAAAGTACATATAAATATAATGCATAAAGACATGTATATTAAATAAAGAAATAAATCATATGCAAATACAAATAGAAATTGGTAACGCTGACGCGCGGTGCTTTAGCACAAAAACAAAAAATTAGTAAATAGCTGATTCTTAATGTGTGATGAATGCAAGAGAAATTGGAGAGCTTCTTCTCACTTTTAAATTTTGATTTAAGCAAATTGTGTGACTAGCCAAAAATGTAAAAACCTACCTACATAATGAATTCATAATTCCTTTTGACAAAGTAAGAGTGGATTACTTTTGTGTCTATCTTGTAAGCTTTTTCATTCTACATTAAGTATAAAGTGCGGCTTAAATGTTAATAAGCAATGTATGACTGATAGTTTGTACGAGTTGAATAGCAAATGTAATTGTGTTGTGTGCAAGAGAAAGAATAAAAGTATTTTGAATGCAAGAAAACAAAACTTAACGTCTTTTATTTAAATACATATTCTTTAAAGTTTTGGCTTAATGGGTAACGTCAACACACCGTCCTCCGTCAGTTGCCGCAGTTCCTCAGGTTCTAAATTGAGTTCTTCGAGCACAGTCTTAAGATCATTCTGAGAATTCGTCCTCAATTTGCCCGGCGTACGACTTAAACGTGGCGCTGGACGCGGTGCAATGGAGTTTCCCACGCGCTCAAATGATTTTCGCGTAGCATTGTGATCGTGTTCCTGGACTTTTTGCCAATCCACCACGGGATAAACGCAAGCGTCTACATCTTCAAATATCTCCGACCATTCGTCTTGGGTTTTAGTGAGAAACGCATCCGTTAAGAGCTGTCTGCCTAGCACTTGATTCTCTGCTCCATATTGCGACAGTTCCTGAGGCAATTGCAAACGATCCTTGATAATCTCAAAGAATTGCGGCTCCAATGCAGCCACTGACATGTAAAGTCCATCTTTTGTTTTATATGTATCATAGAAAAAGGCGCCGCCATCAAGCAGATTTGCTCCACGTTGTTGACTCTCTCCCCAAATGCTGAGATGCCTGGACATGAACAGCCAACTGGCTACATATGCGGCACCATCAACCATTGCTGCATCCACAACCTGACCACGTCCGGATCGATGGCGCTCCAACAGTGCCAAACATATGCCGAGTGCACACATAACGCTTCCACCTGCAAAATCCGCTAGAGCATTGATAGGTGCCGTTGGATTCTGATCTTGACGGCCCAGCATTGAGAGCACCCCAGAAATGGCAACATAATTGAGATCGTGGCCGGCACGCGCTGCTAGGCGTCCCTGCTGTCCAAAACCCGTTAGACGCGCATAAATCAATCGTGGATTCTTAGCACACAATTCTCCAGGCCCTAAATTCAACTTTTCCATGACGCCGGGTCGAAATGGTTCCACAATCACATCATATTTGCTTGCCAGTTGACGTACAATCCTCTGTCCTTCAGTCTTCTTTAGATTAACGGCCAGCGTGGATTTCCCATGGTAAAGTACATCCAAAGGGTTCTCCAGCATCTATTGTGAATTGGCCCAGTTAAGTTCACAATGGTTACAAAGTTCATGTTCTTATTTATTTACCTTGTCAATTCGCGTAACACTGGCTCCAAAATCGGCAAGTATTTTCCCACATAATGGACCAGGCGCCAGGCCTACAAACTCCAAAACTTTTACGCCCTTTAACGGCATTTGAATGGGAGCTCAAGTGATAGCAGGAAAGTGAACTTTGGTTCAATATCATGATCAGCAGCGTCGATTCAAAGTGCATGTGTGAAATCATGATGAAATTATTAAAGGTGATGTATTCGTTGGACGTACCCTCTTTTTCGGGGCGCAAATGTCAGTACGAAAGCAAACGTCGTATGTCTAAAATTTTGATAAAAATGCCCCGTGTGTGCAAAATATGTCGAGTCGTTTGGTTTGTGTTCCAAGAGATATAAAAAAAGAGACAAATGTGGATAAATGCAACAGGAACACTATAAGACGCCGATAATAGAATTTGTGAAAATCATTTCAATGAAGGTGATTTTACATATTACGGCAAAGCGTAAGGTTTTGCAGCCAAACGCAGTTCCTCAAAGAAGTTGTTATATACGGCAGAAATGCCCTCTCAAGTTCTCAAAACGAAAATGAGTGAAGAGTATAGAAAACCAAACAAAACAAGCTTTCTATATATTTATCTCTGTCGTCTCTCTCACGTCAGACTCTCTCTGACAGCTTCGCCCCGAGAGAGAGCGACTACATCACCTCGTTAAAATTCATCTTGTGTGAAATGTTAATTTACTACATTCATCAGTGTTAACATAATAACAAAACACAATGTTAAACAACAGATGTTCACTTATACTGGGTATCGATACTGACACCTTGTTTTGCCAAAGTTGGGCCAAGGCTGCCACATAGTTCTGCTATGCTAGTGCCGCAATGGTAATTTATCGAAAAATAATTGGTTCCGTGTCATTTCTCTCATGGAATTTGATAAAATTTTTAAAAAATACATTGATTTATTATTATTCAATTAAGTACAAATTCAAAAAACCAAGAAGAATATAAATTTTTTAAAATAATAAAGTTAATTTTAAAATTAGTTTGTGGCACGTCACCCCTCGCATGGTGATAAAATTAAGAAACTTTTGAACTTTTTCAGAACGAAACGACACAACTCTAAATAATACTTATTTTGTTTAAGATTGTTTTGGGCTGCAGATGAGTGTGTGTGTTTGTAACAAGAATAATGAAATAATTAAATAAGACAAATTGAGCTCTTTATGATTTTGCTGTTTCAACTTTTTATATTGAAAACTTGAATGGTCAAACATAAACAGTGCTACCGTGAGCATCCACTTTAGTTGTTAAGATCGATGCCTGTTTGCCATTTGTAATAGGTGTAGGGTATATAATTGTCATAATAATACGATTTAATAGAATAGTTCACAATTGCGTCGGTAAGCTCATTTTTGCGTTAACGTTCACACACATGTGCACACACACATGCATTCATATGCGTAAATGTGTTTGATTACTGCATTAACAGCCGGAAAACCACATATGTACATAAAACATATGTGCAAAAAATATATTAAATTAAGAAAGTATTGCAAACTGTAATATCTGGTGAAATCTAAAGATGCCACAGCAACGACGCAAGGTTGCATTTAGCGGCAAAAAAAAGAAGGATCAATTGCTGCAAAAGCGCAACACAAAAGGTAAATAATAATGGTGATAATAATGTGAGTTTGTGCCGGAGTAATGATTGACGACATGCACAGGCCCACCAAAGTACTTGCGCAGCACACAGGAGTCCTACGAGGATAGCGATGCACCAGAGACAACCGCGCCAAGGAAGCTCATGGAGCAGCCTTTTAATCGCGGTGGCGGCGGCGCTCGCAGTAAAAATTTGAACCGTTACAATCTGCAATTCACACAGGAGAGCAAAAAGGAGCTCGAGCTAATGAAGGAGGAAGGTTTTAAGCCACTCAATATGCTAACGGCAACAGAAAGGGAAATTGACGCGGCTAATTTTGAAGGCTTTGATTTTCCTGTGCGTCCACCTTGGAGACTCGACAGCAGCAAAGAACTTTTGGATCGCAATGAGAATCGATACTTTAAGGTAAATTCATGGGGCTAGGGCTGACATTTTAGTTATTAAGTAGCTAGACGGCAATTAATTCAATAAATTAAATTTAAACTATATTTCAGGAGTATGTCGACGAACTATTTAAGAAGAAACAAGGCGACGATAGCAAAGAACTTTCTCTATTTGAACTCAATCTGGAAACGTGGCGTCAACTCTGGCGCGTACTCGAGTTCTCGGACGTTCTGCTAATCATTGTCGATGTACGTTTCGCCTCCCTGATGTTTCCACCTTCACTCTACGACTATATTATCAACACGCTTAAGAAGCATGCTATTGTGGTGTTTAACAAAGTGGATCTAGTTGCGCCCGAGGCTGTCGTCGCCTGGCGTCATTACTTCAATGAACGCTATCCGGAACTACCTGTTGTGCTTTTCGCATCTTATTCAGCGCGTAGCCAAAAAGGAACTCAACGCGCTCGTGGTCGAATGTCCCATCAACGAAGCATGGAGGGTGTTTATAATATATATCGAGAATGTCAGCGTTATGTTCAGAACGATGTTGATCTGACCGCCTGGGAGCAGAAGATCCGTGAAGATATGCGGGCTGAGGAGATGAACATGCTCGACAATGACAACGAAGCAATGAAGACGCAGGTCGAGGGCGAATTGAAGATTAGCAGCAGCATTGACACCACACCACATCAGCATGTAAAATATTATAATGGCGTGCTGACCGTTGGATGCATTGGATATCCCAACGTGGGCAAGTCCTCACTTATCAATGCCCTCAAGGGGCGAAAAGTTGTTAGCGTAAGTCGCACGCCCGGACACACGAAACACTTCCAAACCATATTCCTGACCCAGCAAGTTCGCCTCTGTGATTGTCCTGGTCTTGTCTTCCCCTCCAGTACACCGAAGTCCTTGCAAGTGTTTCTTGGCAGCTTTCCCATCTCTCAGCTGCAAGTTCCTTATCGTTCGCTTAAATTACTGGCCGAGCACATAAACCTGCCGCAACTGCTTCGTCTGAGTTTACCAGAAGATTACGACGAGTGGTCAGCGGTGGCTATTTCAGATGCTTGGGCATATAAACGGGGCTTTCTTACGGCTAAAGCAGCGCGTCCGGATCGTTACCGTGCCGCCAACCACCTTTTACGCATGTGCCTTGCTGGTCAACAGCAGTTGGTGCTCCAATTTTATCCACCCGGCTACGAAAAGCAACGTGAGAAGTGGCAACATCATCCCGACCTGGAAGCTGTTATTAAATATCAACAGGTGGAGGTTGAAGAGCCTGATAGCGAAAGCAATGAGGATACATCCTCCATATGCACAGACAGTGAGTAGATTGAAAAGCCACATTATTTGTTATAGTAAAATCGACTTGCATTTCTGACAGCCGCCGGTAGCGATGAGGAAGACGACGAGGACAGTTCCAATGATGAAACCAATGCCGATGATGATGAATGCGTTGATCAACCGTTGCGATCTCGCAACGTCTTTACCCTGCTTGAAGATGATTAAGCCTTACACTTGGCATCTATTATTTATTTACATTTTGATAAACTATCAAAAAAAATAATATTTTGGTACAATACTCTACACAGACAGTTAGATTTTGCTAGTAACACGCATTGATTTGATCAACTAAAAAATAAATCTATATATTTAAAGATCTAAATGTCATCAATCTCATCCGACAACATCACATCGTCGTCATCGCCTATTTGTTCATCCATGGAGAGCAGCAGCTCTATTGCTCTGAAAAAAGGGGTTGAGAAATGCAAAAAAGAATTAATTATTTACTGAAAATTGCAAGTGATTTATATTTAAACCAGCGATCAAATTGAATATAGTTTTTCAAATAAAAATTATTTGTAGATTTTTATCAAGGATATCCCATTAAAAAAATTGAATATCTGGGATATGAGCTACAATATTCACTTTTTTTATGAAAAAAGTTGCTTAATAACTCTATGTTGATTTCTTTAGGGAATTCACATACTTGATTAGCCTATTATCATCACTGTTCTCCTCAATCGGCGCTGGATACATGGCCTTCTTGAGCAGCAGGCGTCCCAAACATGCTCGCAAATTCAGCACAACTGCAGCCGTTTCCGGATTGCATTTGAAACTGCAAAATAAAAGATACAATTTCCCAATAAGAAAAAATAAAATTAAAAAGCCCATCGACAACTTACTAATAGGCCTTGGCTACGGAAATATAGGGTGTATTTTCGATGACACCAGACTCAACTCCATCGCCAAAAATGATGAGGGCCATTGGGAACACCATGGTAGCATCGAGCAGATAAAGAGCTGTAGATTTCTGCCGTTGAAAATAGACAAAATAGCTCGAATCGAATCCAGCTTCGCCGCTATTCACCGATGAAGGATGGAAATTGACGCGACGACCATCGTCCGTGGACATGTGATGAATGGCGCGCACTTGATTCTTAATTTGCCGTGATTTGCTGAGTTTAAACAGATTAATTATGTAGGGAAGGCAAAGATAATATAGAATTGAAGCTCACCATAAGTGGGCCATGTTTGGATAGAGACCGCCGCCAATAATGGCACGCAGCAGCGAAATCTTATCCGAATTGATGTTGGAAGATTCGTGCTGGCAATTGGATGAGGTGAGAAATCTGTAAGAATCAGAGATAGCAAATAAGAGTTATTAGTCGGCAAAAAATCAAACACCAAAAAAGTGCCAGGGACATTGTGAAAATTGCACATATGCTATTTTTGGAAGGACTATTCAGGAACAGGATAAACTTCGTTTCATAAATCGGCATATATATTTGAACTGCACTGCATTACCTTTCTATTGATGATTATGATTATACTATATACCTTTAAACATAATAACTTCGTGAAAAGATATTTGAATTCAATTTGCATTTTTATAATAAAAATTGGAAAATAAGTTTTATTTCTAATTTTTTATTGTAAAAAATAACCCCTGCTATCGAAACTAAAAAAAGAAAAAATTTAAATAGGAGTTATAGTTTAACATTTAAATAAAAATTCAAAAATAAGTTTTATTTTCAATTTATATTATAAACATTAAAAATAAAAGTTACTTTTCAATTTTTTTTTTTAAAATCAGGAAATAATTCTAATTTCATAATTTTTTTCATAAAACTTATAATAGCTACAATCCCAGGTAAAAATAAATGTGTTGTCTATCAATAAAAAAGATCAAGAAATCTCACTTGTAATTGTTGAGCAGATCGGCAAACTGTTGCTTCATTCGCTCCAGCTGCTGCAGTGTCATGAGGCTGAGGAAGTGGTCGTAGCAAAAGTCGCGTTCTTGACGATCCTCCCGACTGTCGCGATAGGCACTTATGGCATTATGCACGAGCAGATGATCACTGCGCATGTTGCGGGACAACCGACGTTTTGCCTCGTCGACACGACGCTCCTGGCCCATGGGCGTATAGAAGGGCATCTTGTAGGAGAGCGCAGCAGCTGCTGAGGTGATGGGATCCAGGCAACGAAACAGGGCAGACATCAGTATCATTTTGCCCATCTGTGGATCAATGGGCATCTTGGCCAGATGCATGCCCAAAGGCGTGAGCTGTCCTTTATCATCTAGAGCCTCAATTCTATGTAAATATTAATGCAAATGTAGTTGATAAAAGAGGTAATCTTCAAAACTCACCGCTTGAGTAGCGCAACGCCATTGTTGACAGCCTCAACGGCAGGTGCATTTAGTAATGTTTGCAGGAAACCATATGGATCGTTGATGTGCAGCAGCTTAAGACTGAGTATAATAGATTCCAGTTTGGAGCGCACTATTTCCGGCGTGGGTATCTCATCCATAAGATTCTCACGCGCTCGACTGAACAGATTATAACAAATCCCTGGCTGGACTCTTCCGGCGCGTCCCTTGCGCTGCTGTGTGTTCGCCTTGGTGACCCAACACTCTTCCAGCGTTTGGATGTTCGTCTCAGTGTCATAGTTGGTGATCTTTGTACGTCCCGTGTTGATGACATATACAACATCGTCAATGGTCACCGAAGTCTCGGCAATAATCGTTGATATGATGACTTTTCGCTTGCCTCTCGGCGCACGTCTGAACACCGCCTGCTGCTCTACCGAAGGCAACATTGAATGTAGTGGAAAGATTATTAACTGATCTCGCCAGCGTTGACCTTTTGGTGAGCGTGGATTTCCAAGTGCATTGTGTAATTTGGAGATCTTATCGAAGCCTGGCATAAACACCAATATGGCACCATCTGGCTGACTACTGCATATATAGTATATGAGATCCACAATAAAGTCGATGTCCTCGCAGCCTTCGGATTCGGGCAGTCGCAGTTGATCCAACACTCTGTCATCGTAGCTGCCACGTATGCGTCTTATATAAGGCTCAATCATTGCCTTATACTCCGGCTGTTCTCGTTGGGATCGTCCACGCTTATCACGTCGACTGGCAAACTGATATCCAGTCAGAGAGAGCACGTCTTCCAGGTAGAGCATCTGGACGGGATACATGACACCTTCAATGCGAAACATTGGACAGTTCTCAAAGTAATCACAGAAATCCTGCTCTCGCACCGTCGCGCTCATTAAAATCACTTTCAATGTTGGTCGTTGAGGTAGAATGACTTTAAGCAGAGCCATTAGCAGATCCGTTTCCACGCTGCGCTCATGAATCTCATCCAGGAGCAGCATACTGACGTTGTGGAGCAACGGATCCGACTGCAGCTGCTGGAGGAGCACACCGGTGGTGCAGTATTTGATAGAAGCTCGTTCCCTTGGCTTGCAGCTCTCCAAGCGAATCTGATAGCCAACGGATTGACCCAGCTTCTCGGCACGCTCATAGCTGACACGCTCTGCCACAGTGATTGCCGAGATGCGACGCGGCTGCGTGCAAATAATGTGACAAATGGATCCGATACCCTTCGCAATGCAATCATCCAGCAATATCTGAGGAACTTGGGTTGTTTTACCGCATCCGGTGCTGCCCACAATTAACACAACTTGATGCTTGTCGACAGCCTCGATAATGTCTGCAGCTTGCGCTATTGTGGGCAATTTTAGACGCGTTTCGTAACGCGCCTGAAAGTCTGGGCATTGCAAGCGTTCCTGTTGCTGCTTTAGAAGATGCTCATCCAAGTTGCGATTTCGTAGGTCGACATCTTCGTGCTGTTTCCTTGTCTCTTTGATAAATGACTCAAAATTGACACTTAGCAAATCGTGAAATTGTCGCTTGAAGTTTGCATCCAAATTCTCTTCAGTTTCTCCGTCCGTTTCAAAGTGTTGCATGCATTCCTTAACACGCTGCAAAATGCCGGGCGGCACACTAACATTGCAGCCTAGTCGAATTTTGGATCCCTCGTCTTTGGCGTCTTTTTTACGCTGGCGTGCGAGGTTCCTATAGTACATGCCAATCTCCCTGCCACTGAGTCCTGGAGGGCGATTGCCACCCTTTCCTCCGCGTGAGTGTGATTTATCACCACGCTGCATTCTCTTCATAAACAAATAAATAAAAAAAAAAGTAACAAATGACGGGCTAACAGGGGGACAGTGTGAACGTATCTTGCGAGCAATAATATACGTTTCTTTTAAAAATGTACAACATCTTAACACTAAAATATTAAACTACTTTTTTTATTATATTTTCAATAATGTTTAGTTACTAAAAATATTTTCATTTAATATATTAACTTTAACTTTACATTTCGGTTTCATTGTATTAAAATATATTTTTTTTAACTACTTTAATATACTAGCAATTGCCACAATGTACTACGAAATACCAATAAATACGAAATTTAAATAAGGTCACCCTGCTTTGGATTAGCAGTTGAAAACGAATCCGTATGTAGCCCTGGTACTGCTTGTATTCATTTATATTAAGTTTTGAAAATTTAATTCCATTAGGATATACATATGTACAAAAATCTTAATATATAGTGAATCGTACAACCGCTATCGTAAAAATTTTTCATTTCATTTTCTTAGAAATGTAGTAAAGGTCAGAGAATGCAGCTCCATGTCACGGAAGTAATACTTAGAGTTTTTGCTTATACATACGTATGTACATACGTTCAAATATGAATAAAGTTAGTCACATGATTGTTTTAACAACACAAAAAATTGATACCTTTCAGTTTGCAAATAAAACTTGTATTAACTTGTATTTCATCGTTCTTGAACAATTCAATAAAAGATATATGACATTAACTTGGCTTTTACTATAGAAATAAAAAAATAAACAAATGCCATTTCTTTTAATTTTGCCAAAACAATTACTTCATTTATTAGAAACTTCTACGTTTATTACAGAAAAAACTTGTTTCGACGAACGTAACTAGTCGGCATTTTCAGTTTAAAAGTAAACTTATATATTAATAAACCTACCTGTAAATTGATTTTGTTTAATCAAGGTTATTTCCAGAACAGATTACCTTTTAACTAAATGTATTTTCGTTTTTCTTTGGCTTTTGATTTCTTCAAGGCACCTGAAGTCATTGCCCAACATTGACCCAAAATAAACCATCAATAATAATATATTTTTAAAAATCTTGTACATTTTATATACGAATATATATACATATATTGTAAATATAAGGAAGTAACAAAGTGGCTCTAATGACATTAATCCTTTTATCTTTAAATAGTAAATATATGAATTCTATAAAATTTTCAACTTATTGCAAGCACATGTTTCATTTTTATATGTAGGTTCTTTGAAAGAAACTTTCAATACAATTTACCTAGTGCCAACGCTGGTCGGAACAATCTTCTAGCGTCACTCACAAATGCGATGGACACGTTAAAACCAATAAACGTTTGTTGTTTTGAATTTATTTCAAAGTTAACATGGGTGTGTGTGTGTTTGTGTAAACGCTTTTCGGTTTTAGACATTATAAACTACTAATTAACACCTTTAGTTAAATGAACAACATAAGAGAAGTTTTTAACCTCTCAATTAATACAGTTAAAGAGTTATATGCTACATAATGTGTTTATATTAGAGATAGATATGAATGCAAACAGTGAACAAAAACAGACCAAACAAAAGACTTGTGCAAAATATTGGTAAAGTATATTATTATTTTTCACTATAATAACATTTTCATTAGACTGACTTTAAACTAAACTATAAAACATGTATGTATACTGAGCAATAAACAAATTTAACAAACAAAAATCTAACTAATGCAGAGCGATCGTATGCATTTTAATTTACAATTACAATTATTCATTATAATTCATTGGAAGTAGAAATTGGGGAGGGGATTGCAAGCAGTGGTGTTTAATTTCTCTTCTTAAGTACGTATTTTATGAGGTAATATATATGTGTAATGTGTAATTAAGGGATACGAAGATACGAAAGATCTCTAATCTGGCAATTAATCATTTGTCTCCAAATTAATCTCACCAATTAAGTTTTACAATGAAACTAAAACTAAATTCTAGTCACATAGCAAGTTGAAATCGAAAACGAGAACAATTATTTCAACATTAAAAAAAAGAATAAGAATTATTTAAGGAAATTACGTAACGAACAGAACAATTGTGAGTGATTCTAATGAAAAATACATATAATCGTAAATTGCGGCAACTAGGGTCTTATCGTCTTATCGTTAAGGTTAATCTGAAGACTGTCGTTATTGAGGCTTATTTTGCTTGGATTGGTTAAGTTCGTCCAACTTTGGCAAAAGCGGTATGGATGCCGCTGTTCCGTCCCTGTCGTCATTATCTCCATTTTGAAGATCACCTGCCACGTCCGACGTAACCAGACTGCTCAATGATGCATCTTCCGTATGCTCTGGCCCAATACGTTGGCCAGTTGGATGATGGCCACTGGCACTATTACTCCTATCATCGTGAGATAAATCGTTGTTTGTTGGCGACGATGTTACACTCCGGTTGGGCTTCGATAAACGTCTTGTACTCTGGCTGGCTGTTAAATAACGAGGCTTCTCATCTTCCGTTATCGAGTGCAGAAGTTTTTCAACTTCATCGTCGAAGGCTTCGCTTGAGAAAGTGCCAGACTTGCGACTTTTCTCTAATAAAGTGGCTTTCTTAGCAGTCAGGTATAAACTACGTTTAATAGCAATATATATCACATCGGTCGCAGCGCGAACAGAGTAATCAGGAACGAAAGTTTGTCGTATTTTCGAATCCATATTCAAAGACTGCAGTGATCCCATCTGACTGGGGGAATCTACAAAAAAAATTTCAATACATTTAGATTTGATGTGGTTTCATTTTATTTTATTTTTTTTATAAATGTTTGCTTACCCATAACCACATTTTGTACCAATGCCTGTGTTCCGAAATAAGTAAATGGTCCACCATCAAAGAGCAGACCTTCCCTGCCAATTGTCACTTCGACACGACCCTCTAGGATAAGTACAAAGAAGTCAACAGCTTTTCCTTGCGTAAATACAAATAGATTAGGATCATCCTTGTTTTTCCCCTTTATCTTGATATTGTGGAAAACGTCTTGATTAAGTAAACGCCGCAAAATTGGTTCAGAAATAATGTCTTTCTTAAACGCATCCACAGCTGTAATTGAAAGATGCACAATTTGTTAATATTTAATTTTACAATACGTTCGTTTTTTTTTATAATACGATTAAACTGAACTAAAGAAATGCCTAGAGAAATATTTTAGAGTTTTACAGTAGCTAATTTTACATCAAAATACCTTAAGTTGATTTCTCAAAAGAATTTTTAAAATAATAATACTAAGAATAACAAAACATGAGCTGAAAAAATACGTTATTTCTAATAATAGATTTTCCGAAATTTTGTTTTCCAAATTTTTGCTTCCCTTTTTTCAACCTAAGTTGAGTTCTTTTTCTTTGTTTTAGTACTTCTTACAAGACTATTCGAAACTACCAATTGTTAAATAGACTCTATAAATTTGGTTCTCACCTGTACTTAAATACTGGAATGTTGCCAGAGTTAATTGAGGGGAAATTCGCACTGATTGAGCCTCGCGACGCTCAGCGAATGCTGAGAAGTCAGCCTTTTTATAACGATTACGACGCGTCTTTGTACGATTATCAACAAATACATCGGTCTCATCCACAATCTCCGCCTGGATGAGCTCCTCAATGACATCCTCCAGTGTGACAAGGCCAACGGTTTCATAGAACGGATCGCCATCGCCTTCATTGTTGACCCGATGAACGAATGCTATGTGACCAATTGTACCTTCCTTGAACTGATTAAACATAATATCCAATGTGTAGTCCTCGAAAACGAAATGAACTGGATTCTGGTAAAATTCACACAGGGTCTTCAACGGCGTATTATCATCAGTATCAACAAATGCCAAATCCTTAATGTACAGCAGTGTGACAATATTCTTTCTATCGCCATCATAAACGGGAATACGAGAGTAACCCGAATTCATAATGTCGGACACAGTTTCAAAGTCCAGCACAGCATCCAATGACAACATGTAGGCATCATTAATGGGCGTCATAATTTCGGCAACTGTCTTTTTACGCAACTCCAAGGCCCCGGAGATAATATTCACTTCATTCTTATCCAAATCGTTAACATCGTTCGTCACCTAAAATATGAATTAAAATATACAAATTATCAACTGCAAGTTGTGGCTTTCCAAATGCGTTACTTACACGGACAAGTTCCTTTAGACGCTCGCGATTGAACACATTGCCAATCTCTTCACCCAAGCACCAGTCTAGAACGCGAGAAATTGGGTACGACAGTGGTGCTGTTATGGCCATTACCGTTTTGGTTATCATTATGGTTTTGGCTCCAATAGCCAAGCCGTGTCTTGAACACACAGCCTGTAAGCAACATAATAGTTTAATACAAAAATCAAATAAACAAATACACATACTACATATGTTGTATATTGTTTTTAATTATAAATTTATGAGAGAGAGCTTTGTAAAAATATATTTAAATCAACCTCTAACTATTTAATTAGTTTTTTCGTTTAAAATTTAATGTGTTAAATTCGAATCTTTTAAATTGTAATGTAAAAGTTTAAAATCAAATTTGAAACGGTAAATTATTTTTTTAAATTTTTTTTATAATGCTTACAAATAAAATTTAAATTAAATTAAAAAAATAATAATAATAATAAAGTAATATTTATTAATGGTTTTTATTGAAAAAATTAAAAAATGGTGTGAGATTTTGACTTTAATTCACAAATAACTATTTTATTTTGATTCCTGATTTGTGCACAAATTGAATTTGATAATTTTACAGAGCTCAACTCATCGTATTAGGAGCAAGTACCTACCTGAGGTGTGATTTCACCAAAAAGCACGATGGCCAGTGTGGAAAATATGACAGCAAAGAGCCCAGAGGTCAGACCATCCAGCAGAATGGTAAAGGTGGAGTTAACCAACACATTACCCAAGAGAATACTGCACAACAGATAATTACCTTGATCTCTAACAGGTGCAATTTTCGCGGCATACTTTCTTTCTTTTTCCGTGCCAGTATTACGTAGAATCTTAAAATACAAAAATACGAAAAATTCAAGCAATTGGTGCATTAACTAAAGATTTCAAATACTCTTAGTTACATACTTTTAATTCGGTACGATCCATGGCCATTAGGCCCAAATTGAGTCCAGAGAACAGGGCCGAAAAGCCCAGACATGTCACAATGACAACAATGGCCACCCAAGTAGGCAACAATGGTTTATAAGTTTGTATTTTCATCCATTTGGCGTTGCCTTGATGCTCAAGGGGTGTCGTACTTGCTGCGGTGCCATGCTGTTAATCAAATTAATTACAATTGATTAATCAAAACCTCAAATTAAATGAAAATCATAATTAAAGAATAAACATTGCACTTACACTGATACCTTCATCGATTTTCGCACAGACATAGAGAACACCCTCGGAATATGGAATCTTGATCTTATATGTTGCAGTGGTTCCATCATCCGAGACACTGCTCGGCTTAAAGATCTCCGTTATTGGCTTCAGACAGGCTCCCTGATATTCATTCTCCTCATTTGTGAACGCAATCACTGTGTTCTTCAATAGGCCAACGCCGAAAATGCGAATTGTTTGCTCTTTGTCACATAATACACCCGGTATGCCATCATTCGACTCCGAACTATCGTCTTCCAAACGCATGCCAATAAGTCGAACCACATTCTTAGCTTGGCGTTGTACTCTAAAAAACAAAGACCAAAAATTAACTTTCTTTCAACAATATTTATTTAAAATATTCATTGATTATTGAAAGAATGTAACAAAAATTATTTTATTTCGTAAATTAATTCTTTGATATCCTATTCTAAATTAACTTCATTTCATATTATTTATAGAAAGAATACATTTCCTATTGGAGAAACAAGAGATTTAAACAGGGATTAAAAACGCAACCATAAGTTCAACCGTTAACCGTTATTAACCGATTAAAATTGGTAATCGTAACTGAAACCGTAACCAAAACAAAACTTTATTACTACACCAAAACCCAAAAACCGAAAATATTCCAACCGAAATAACTGTTAAGAAACCGATTTATGCATAGCGGTTAATACTTAATTTTAAAGGTGTAATCATCGTTTTTAAAACTAAATTTAATTTTTACTTCAGCACTAATTTAATTTACATATTTAATTTATAGATTGATCGTTTTTAAAGCTTAATTTAATTTTTTTCAATAAGAAGATCTTAATTTTTAAAATATTTTTCTTTTAAAATTTACATATTTTTAAGATTTTTTAAAATTGTTTTGTAAACCCAAATCTTTCGGGTATTTCGATACCGAATCATACAAAAAACCGGTAACCGTTACGTAACCGACACATAAAAATGTTGCGTAACCAATTACCGAAAACCTAAATGCGAACATATCCGAAACCGTAAAGTTTCGTTTCGGTTTGATACCCTGGATTTGCACACTAGCAAAATAAAAAAAATATTTTCAATTTTAAAATATTTAACGATAGTTTACAATTCAAATTAAAGAACAAATAAAATAAAAACTTCTCTATCAATATGTAAAGTTACAAAACTTAAACTCTACAAATAAAGATAATCTTTCAGTTGGGAAATATTAATTTACCTCTCAAATTTTTCAAACTCTTATTTGTTGTTATTGATATACTATACTTTGTAGGTTGCATCGATAAAGTCATTTGTACATTTTATACATAGAAACAGAGAAAACGTGCTAATAATAATTTGACCAGATGTTTATGATGATTAAAAAAAAGCCTGTGACGATGTCAATACGCACTTGAGTATTATGCAATTCCTGTATCTTAAATAGAACCACAGTCCACTACGTAAATGCCAAATCGAATGAGATCTAAATACACTTGGCCTTTATTTGGAAACCGGAATAAACTAAATAATGCTGCATCGGAACCCATATAATCTTGTTCTTTTAGTATAAGCTTGCGTCATAACGCGGTCTTATCAGTAAGAAGACGTTATCAACAACAAAATACTATGTATACCCTCGTATATCTCATTCGATCAAGTGCGGAGACAATCATACCTTATTGTGTGCTCAAGTGTCCAGGAGCGTATCAAGGTTTAAATTGGGCCCTTGACAACTCCAAAAACAAAAACTTTGTGCTACATTTTCATCAACAAGATTTAAGAACGTGACGTTATATTATTATTTTTTATTCGTATCTTTTGTGGACATCATGTTCAAATGTTGATAGTAGAGATTGCAAAAAACGTTTACTAAATTTATAGTACTACTTACACTATAAATAAATTAAATCTGTGTTCTAGCACATGACTCTCACTTTTGATATGGTGTGCCTAATAAAACCAATTAATTTATAGATTAAAAATCAACAATAACATCTCTTTGACTATTATTTAATCCATAAATTTCCAAGTATAATTTCATTCCATTTAATTTGTCTTAGTTCAAAATTGTTTTTCAAAATAATATTTACTTTTAAATAGGTGATACATAACTTAGCATAAAGTTAAAATACCCTGCTTTTCATATTGATGAGCGTAAACTTAGGCACCGTAAACACTTGAGTTAGGTTGATAAGGCTTTAAATATAGTTCTTAAAAAGTAAAAGTGCTTCAGTAAAGTCTGATCGAAAGTACCCTGTATATAAAGCTGATACAAAGAAATCTTTAAGAAAATATAAACAAGGAAAAAATAGTTTTTAAGAGATTAATTAAATGTAAATAAAAATAGCATATAGAATAGAAAATATACCCCAAAATAGAAAAACATTGTTTGTGAATGATTTTTGTTTTCAATTGAATAGCGTGTCAACATACAAAAATTAAGCAAATTATCACAAATCTTCTGTCATCCCATTCTTAGGGGTCAATTGATCACTTAAGGCCGTAAAAGTCACAATCGTTGAGCGTTGATTGTCAATCAGCCAAATTGGGGTGAATGCCTATAAGAATCTTTTTGTCAATTACTTCAATTAGTTTGCGCCTCGCAATCCTATTATAAAATTATGATCAAATCTTAGTGTCAGAGTTCAACGAAAATTAAATTTTGTTATTGTTCTGATGATTCAATAAAATTAAGTTCATATGTATAAATGTATGGTGGTGCAAAAAAAGAAGTCGTCATCAATTACATGAGAATGAGAGTGGAGACCGATAGCGCAGACATACACAATCAGAAAATAATAAGAAATCCTCGTTTGCACCAACGAAATCCAGATATTGGCGGATTTGTTCAGCAAAGCGAAATTTAGAATTAACCGACACCAGCACAATAATGTTGTTGTTGTTTTTGTTGTCGCTGGCGTTGTGTTTGTCAGTCTTCAAAACATTATACACACATACACAAATGCTTATTCTTATACAAATTGAAGTACATATATACATATACATATGAATATGCATGTGCGTGTGTACATATATATGTGTATTGATTTTGGTGCGGCTTCATAAAGTACACCTGTGAATGAGTAGACACTCTCACCCATACATTCATACATATGCTGCACACACACTCAACTCAACTTTTAATCGCACACCCGCAATTTTAAAGTTTTCGCCTCTACGTATAAAGTACAATTGACATCAAATAATTTTTATGTTTTTAACGCTAAATTAGAGTTTTAAAACTGGTTAAAATTGGTGTACAAATAATTTTTATGTTATTTTTGCGCTTATTGTTTAATTTTCATGGTTAGGTTAAGGGTTATATTATTAGCGAAATTAATCTCAAAATTACTGGAAAAATAATTCTTGTTTACTTCGAATGCCTGACTTATAAAAGGCGTTGAAGTATATAAAGTAAGTGGACGAATAATTGTGGTGCTAAGTGTGCATGTGTCTGTGTGTGTGCTAAGTCCGTTAACTCAAACCCTAAACGTGCCTAGTGGCAACGCTTAAGGCAGAGAACACAATGAGTCATTATTGAAAATGTTTGCGGTTATTTGCGCTTTTTGCAGTCGTTGGAACAAACTAAGGGGCTGTGGATTGTGGGGTGTTTGTCCATATATTTTAATATGATCATTAAATTGTATAACACGAATTTTCGCTGCGTTAAATAAAAAAATATTGTGAAGCAATATTTTGACTGTCTTACTATCTGCAGACATACATATAAAAACGTCTGGGAATAAATACGCAAGTGTATATAATATGTATAAAAACATGTCCAAATACAAATACAAATACGTATGTGTGTATTCACAGTACTTATAAAAAAACCTCTTTACGAGGTAAAAGTCTAGTGCCGAAAACATTTTCATGCCCCAAAATTTCTGATATCCAATTTTGTGACGAAAAATATTAAATTTTTCACATGAATTATTAAAAAATAAAATTTTTGTCACTGGCACTTCGCAAAAAAGTACTATTTATTAGGTATGAAAAATTTAGCGCAATGTGCCCAGTGACAAAAATTTTATTTTTTAATAATTCATGTGTAAAATTTAATATTTTTCGTCACAAAATTGGATATCAGAAATTTTGGGGCATGAAAATGTTTTCGGCACTAGACTTTTACCTCGTAAAGAGGTTTTTTTATAAGATATCAGAAATTTTTTAATAAGACATCAGAAATTTTGACAATTGCAATATTTTTTTAAACAATTCAATAATTATATAATTAAGAGAATAAAAAACACATTCAATCAGAGACGTTTCAATATTATATATATTTATAAATATATTTCGATCTTGCTGTAATTGGAATTACAAAATGTTTCATCTGCCGCAAAAAGAATTCACCACTTGCAAGCAGTATCTTTCCACATGCACTGCAAGCAGTGCAAGTAGTGTACATGCAGTAGTATACATGCAGTAGTGTAAAGGTAAATGGTATATTCAATTAACAGGTAATATCTTGCCTAAACGAATTTTGAGAGATAGGTGTTATATGTCAAAAGACGCGGAATTGAATTGACTACAACATACTACATATTTAAAAGTGATTTCTTTTGTAGATTTTTCTTAAATGGAAAAATAAAAATTATTTCACCTGTAGCTGTTTACCTTTTTTCTTAAAAAAAAAACTTTGAAGGTATGCCTAAAAGCCCTTCAAAATACCTTTTAATCGATATATAGATCATATCTGTAGCTTCTATAGTATGGATGCTATGAGGGTTTTAACTTTAGCGGTTTTTAGCGATTTCCCGCTAAATTAGCTATTTTTCGAAAAAGTCGTAGAACAAACGTTTCTATATTTTTGAGCGGGAACAAGTCCTCATTCAAACATTTTAGCTAAATCATCGCTTTGATACTAACAAACAAACAAACAGACATACTGACTTTTCATCTCATTTTCGAAAGGCGACTAAAAATTTCAAAATTAATTATTTTTTGAACCAGTAATCGGATTTCGATGATCGAGATGTCATTCGACGCGTATTTTTGATTAGAATAGTAAAAAATTAAAAAAAAAATCAAAAAGGCCCCAACGGCCCCATTTGCCCCAATCATTTAAATTTTTTCCCTCCCACTTACACCTGTTTATCTCACGAACCAGGTGAGTTTCCAAAAGTCTTAGTATGCACATTTGTAAGTTAAATTGATACCTTTCGATCGGTATATAACTCGACCCGATCGGACGGTCATAGCAAATTTTCCATTCTTCCTGTGTATATATGCTAGTCGCCTTCGCACCCTTCGTGCTGCTTTCGTCACTAGCGCGGACTGCCGTCCGCAGTGATGGACGGCAAGGAATGGCGATGATTTTGCATACTTAGAGAACGTTAAAAATAGATTTTGGCAGCCAACTCAAATATGAACCATACATAAATACATAATGTGTACATACATATGTACATTCGAATGTATGTAATTTTGTAAGCACACAGAGATGCTCTGAATTCATATGCATATCTGCAAGCATAAAAATATATGTAGGTATGTTTGTAAACATATAGAAATATATTTGTACATATTTGTGACCTCAATAATTTCAATTTTCATTTGAGTGAATTCTGATTTTAGGATCGATGAAAGCAACAAGTCAACTACTTAATTTAGCCGCAAATCAAAAAACAAACAAAATCCACAAGTACACACATTAGTACTTATGTACATACACACATACACAACCATAAATATATATGTGTGTGTGTGCGTTGATAAACATTGAATGATAACACCAAGAAATTGAGTCAAAGCCAGCCTTCAGAGAATAATGGAATAAATAGAGTTATCATCGGAACGAGTACAGCAAAAAGAGAGAACTGAGATTGCGTGAATCTTTCATATTGTATACCCATTAAAAATGTGTACAAAAGGAGTACTTTAATGCGATCAACTAAATAAATTATATACCCATGTCCGCAGTTTTTGTACGTAAAAAAAAGACCATATATAATTTATGCATCGAAAGTTTTAATATGAGCATTTCTTAAAGTGGAAAAAAACACAGGCCAAAACACTATTTTATTTTGACAAATGGCGAATCTTTTAGGTCTTGATAAGCACTATAACTGGCGATAAGGTCGATTTTGGGCAATTTTTCGTTTACAATATAATTTAAAAAAACCAAGGCATTCGCACGCGACAAAAACAGAACAGAACGGTTCAAACACTGATTTAAGCGAAGCCTGAAGGAATATTTGAATGCGATCAATTTTTAAAATGTTATGCACTGATGTACATATATTAATATTGTTTTTTATTTAATTCAAAATATTAAGAAGTTTATTTATTTTAATTTTATTTAGTGTCGCACGCTACATTTTATTTCATAATATACTTATTTTCTGCCTGTCGTTCTTTTTCGAAATGATATATAAAAAACAGCTTGAAAAAGTGGTTTTAAATTAAATACTCAATATATTTATATGTATTAAAATGGTTCATATTATAATCTTACTATCTTACTTAGTGTAATCGGTAGAATACAAATAATCCATTTTGAAAGTCAATTTTTAAGAAAACGGGCAAAAATATATAAAAAGTGAATTAATTCCAATGCAGAATCGGTAGTGAAATTCTTCTAGCGTATATTGCTTAAATAAATAACTTGAATATATTTCCGGCAGAAAAATTCACAAGAAGTGCATTTTCGATCAATTTTGAGTTCTTGGCCGCGGTTGACATTTCTGTGGAAATGCCCATATGTGTATTGCTCTAGCATCTCGTCAAAAGCACACTATCAGAGTCTGGGGCAGTTGTGTTGTTTATCTAGCACACGGGATAAGCGGGGTATGTACTGACAAAAACAATTCATCTTTTATTAGTCATGTCCGTCTTAAAGGCAACAAGATATACTATACAATTCAGTCTTGGCAACCACATATAGTATTTTATTAAAAAAAAAACTCTATATAAAAGCAGTAAAAAATTCCAAAATGAACATTTTAATGTGATATTTTTAAACCACGAGCTTGGTTAAAAAATAAGTCTTTCTAAGATTTAAAATATATGTTATAATAGTACTATGTATTGTGCTATAATAAATCTACATACTGTAAATGTATCTGAAAGCCATTTGCAAATAGTGAATCATAGTGAATTATTCATACTGTTAATTTAATTTTAATAAATGACTCTATATTTCCAGTCGTAGTTCCTCTAGTGTAGTTTTAATCACAGTCCGATATTCAAAATACTGTCGTCTACTTTTAGCTTATTTAAATTAAATAATAATATTGGGTCTCTTTAAATAAAAAGAGAAATTAACATTAAATTTCTTTGACTCTCCTATAAAGCTAGAAAAAAATATTTGGAAATGTCTACGTCATTCGTTTGTAGATTGGAACGTGTTCTTCTGGTAGCCAGAGTATCTGGCACACTGTCGCTCGTTGCCAAGAATATCTAAGGCTGATCGATCCTAGTTCTTCTTCTATGTACATAACTATCTCCAGAAATCCCTCTATAATATTTACTTTAATGAATATGAAAGGTATGTATGAGTTTAAAAGATATGCTTCCTGCCTATTGCTCATTTGTACAATTTGTGTCTACGTACGAGTGACTACTCATACAGTTAGTCAAGTAATTGTTTTGACAAAACAAAAAATTCCCATAAGTGTCTTCTTGTATTTCAAAACAGTTAAACCCCAATTTCTTTTTCCCAAACGTGATCTAAGAACCATAAAAAACTGTAATAATATGAAAACACAAAAAAATCAAAAACCAAGGAACAATTTTTTTATTTAGTAATAATAGTTACTTGACTAACTGTAGATATCTGTGCTTGTGTATAGATAAATTAATTTGCTTAGACATAAATTTCCAGCTGCAAACTTGCCTTGTATTTGATTCTGACAACTGAAATTCCGTCAATATGGTATCTGAGTTGGATTTATTGTGATTGTTGTCTGCCCGCAGAGATTGGAAATTACTTATTGAGTCTAATGCTATAACATCGCCATTAACATTATTTGCATAAGAGCCGTGGACCAAATCACTCGCGATGGCAAGTATAACAATTATGAAAGCAAGATATATGTTTGATTTTGGACCCTCCAAGGTAGCACATAATTTAGCCCGTGCAATTGATTTTCCATCTTTCACACGCGGCATCCGCAAAATCGAATTGTCGTAAATGATTTTTACGTTTGACACTTTAGTCCGATTATGACATTGTTTTATACACTTTTCACTTTTTTCCATAATACGTATTTGCTTGTGATTTATGCTCGTTGTATTTATGAATTAGGTTCAACTAATTTGACAAAAACACGTTCGAGCGATTTGTTGGCACACGCAAAGCCCCAAGAAGCAATATGCCAGCCTGAGCTAAGCGTTATATATGTATGAAATATATATGTATGTTATAATTAGCTGCAGTGTGACCGCACTCGGTAAATAAATGATTTATTAGCGGTTATTATTAAAATACCAACCAGAAATTTAAATAAATTAATTAGCTATTAATTTATTTCACTTAAAATCATTAATTTAACTTCATAGTTTAGTAGCCGTTGTAAGTTAAAAAACTGTAATCTAAATAATTGTAGAAAATGAATATAAAAAAAATGTGTCGAAAGTGTAAAAAATACTAAATGCAAAATGCATATTGTTAACAGCTGCAGTCAGGGCTGCATCAATGCATGGTCACATAAATGTATATATCGATGACGGACGGTCTTAAATATTATATATTTTTTTAATAACAAACTGTTGCCACTTCTGTGATCATTACAAATAAAAAATGGATTTTACGGAGGATCTGACTGCAATTGATATTGTTACATTTATTACGGACGAATTACAACAAAGTTATCGCAATTGTGATGCCAAAGATAAAGCGAAAGTTTTTGAAGACTTCCTTGAGCGTTGGGATGCAAACGACAATTCCATTGCGAAGGTGAAATCCCTAAAATTTGAATTCGAGTCTGGTATGCCATTAATTTACATTTAACCACTTTAAATACTAAGTTAACTTTATGAGTATTGCAGATTTGGATTGGTTTAATGTCAGCAGGCCGTTGTCGTTTGCCGGATTACGTGGAAAAGTCGTGCTGTTGGATTTCTTCACCTATTGCTGTATTAACTGTATGCATGTATTGCCAGAACTGCGGGCTCTGGAAGAGAGATATCCAGTCGAAGATGGTTTAGTGGTTGTGGGCGTGCACAGTCCAAAATTCGAGAACGAACGCACTGCGGCAAACATTCTGTCGGCGGCACAGCGATACGGAATTAAGCATCCCATAGTAAACGATTCAAAGTCCGCTTTATGGCGCGCTCTCAGTATACGATGCTGGCCATCGTTATTTGTCCTAAGTCCGGACGGTTACCCGATGCTATTGTTAATGGGCGAAGGACACGGCGAGTTTCTACACGACTTCGTGGGCGCGGCTCTCTCCTACTTTGGTCGCCGGAATAAAATTGAGAACGTCAGTTTGCCGCTGCAGTTGTCAACAGATCTGCATCCTGCATCCAATCTTCGTTTCCCAGCGAAAATTGCTAGACTGTTGGATCGTTATGCTATCGCTGATGCTGGTAACAATCGTGTGCTCATTCTGAGCGATTCGGGAATCGTTGAGCATAAGATTGGAGGTCTTGAGGCCGGTTTTGTGGATGGCAACTTAATGTCGGCCCGATTTAATAATCCTCAGGGAGTTACGTTCCTTGATGAAGATACCGTCATTGTGGCCGATACGGATAATCACGCTCTTCGTCAAATATCCCTGCAGAAAGGAATCGTAGAAACATTGGCAGGAACTGGACAGCAGGGCAATGAGCGAACAGGTGGGAAATTGGGGCAATTACAGCCGATATCATCGCCCTGGGATGTGGCTGTATTTCGGGCCCGCGACATGGACATGTCTTTTCATGTCGACGAACTAAACGTGCCCGAGAAAACCATTGTGCTGATTGCCATGGCCGGAACACATCAGATTTGGGGCTATTTTCCCGAGGGCATTATTTGGTGGAAGTTTAAAAAGTTTGAGCCGCGCTGTTGTGTGTCCCTAATTGGCAACGGGCTCGAGGAGAATCGCAACAACTCTTATCCTCAAAATGCGGCGTTTGCTCAGCCTTCAGGCTTAGCCATGTCCAAGGACTTTCTATTCATAGCGGACAGCGAGAGCTCCAGCATACGTAAAGCATCTTTGGTCGACGGCAAAGTGATGCCAGTCGTTGGAGGCGATCGCAATCCACAGGTGAGTGTTGTATGATACTAAACTACAACATTATTATTAATTTCCTTATTTTTTTCAATTTTATAGAACCTATTTGCATTTGGAGATGAGGATGGTAAACTGTACAATGCAAAGCTTCAGCATCCATTGGGCGTTGCCTATAACCATATCAATCATAAGGTCTATGTGGCTGACACATATAATCACAAAATCAAAGTAATTGATACCGAGACCAATATCATTTCCACTTTGGTTATCAGGAATCAAGATAACAACGTGGTGACTTTCCGAGAGCCTTCTGGCCTTTGCATTGATGCGAGTGGGAAAAACTTGTTGGTTGCTGACACAAATAACCATACGATATATACAATTGACTTGGCAACAAATACGGCTCGTCGTTTCCTGTTGGATTTTAATCAGTTGTCTTCAACCAGCGAAACGGATGCACCTCCTAGCTCGTCAAGAGGAAGCGGTCTTCAGTTGATGAAACGCATTCCTTTGCTGCTGCATCATAGTAGCTCTATACAATTTGCAGTTAAACTTTCGCCAGATCTTAAATATACCACGGATGCACCACAGAAATGGACGGTTAAACGCATAAGTCCGGCTTTGGAAATAAAACAATCAAATGGCATTTTAACGGATGGAAAATGTACTTTGCAGATTAAACATTTAAAAAATATGGAATCCAGAATAAATGATGTGCTAGCGATCGAGTTCTCGCTAAGTCTTTGCGACGCACAAAGCTGCCTTATCAAGAGATTTGCTATATCCGTGGACAGTGAAAGTCCCTCCGATAATATGTCATTGGATCCATTAAGTACGGAAGTTGGAATTTATGTAAACCACTCTAATATCAGTTTGTGATCACGAGAATTGTTTTCTTTTTTTACGAAATGTTTACGTGCCAGCGATAATATCATCATTATCTTGGCGAATTTGCATTGTTTTAAATTTATTAATTGATTGTCATCAATAAAAATACTAATTTTTATTTAACAATTGTCCGTAGAAAATATTAAAATTAGCTTTGATAATTCGAAATAAATGTTGTTCTAAGGTTTTTTGCAAATTTTCTCAGCCTGTTCCATGTCGCCAGCTGCTTTGCACACCTCGGAAAGGAGATCTTTTAATATTGATGGTTGCCTGCCTTGTGAGCCATCTAATGTGATGGTTGGAATGAATGTAACTGCCGGTCGGAGTGCATGTGTCGCATCACCATTGAGTTTCATCAACTCGGAGCCATGACTGCTATCATAACACTTCTGAATTAGATCAATATTGTCCACGTTGTACTGCTTGGTACACTGAAAACGGATTTGTTTAATATATATACAACATTTGAGATTAAAGACAGACTAACCTTTAGCATAGCATCTTTGGGATGTCGATTATCACGTATCATACAGGTCACAACCTCCAAGCGAATCAGGGGATCGTTTATCACTTCTGCCACACAGGCATGATACGTGTTGGCTTGGCATTCTGTAATTCCGTGCTGGCAGTCGAATGTGTATTTGCCCTCACCGTCTGTTGAGGTAGTTGCCTTGAAAGAAAGATAAACATTTGCATTTAAAGTGACAGTGTTTATACATATATAAGATGTAGTCTTACCTTGCCGTAGGGCACCAGCTGCACCTCCATAATCGGTGCTGCGGCTTTAAATGCAGGCAAAAGTTGCTTCGTGATGAAGTATTTGGAGTCTGGACAAAGTGCCTCATAGAATACCATTACGAGCACGGGGGCTCCATTAGTCTTGCGAAAACTTGGTTCGTCCTAGAGAAGAGCATTTAAAATATGTGGATATAAAAAAGTTAAGTCAAAACGATATCCTCCCATTTCATATTCCTTTCGAGAATTATACTACCAATAATATTTTTTTAACTGATTGAGATTTTCTGGATTTTCCCCAATCCATGCAACAAATGTTGGATCATTTCAATTTTATTATAGCATTAGGTTAATTAATATAAATTTAATGTTTTAAAGTACTTTTGATCAACAAATGCTTTTAGTTGACATAAAATAAATTAATATCATTACTTCTATTTTCTAAATAAAATATTGTTTTTTTTTAGTTTTTTTTTTTTAAGAATAATAGGGAAATTTAAAATAAGTAAATTTAAAAATCATTCAAATTCATCTTTTTTTGCAAAATAAAATATGTGAATTTTTATGTTGTCGAAACATTAACTTGACTAACTACATTCATACTTATGTACATGCATAGATGAAAAGAAAGTATGGATCTGTATGAATCTGACTGCTAATATTTGGTAATCTGGTAATATTTGTCCAAATTAATAAGTATGTGGTCGAAACCGGCTGTAAAGACTCAGATTTCAATTCTTATCAATTTAGAGATACGTGTACACAAACCAACACACACACACACACACATTACACAAATGAACACGAAACAAAAAAATACTTAAATTGGTCTTTACACAAATAAAAGATGCAAACACTTACCGTCAATTCTAGTAGTGGATTATACAAGAATATAATACGCAGCAAAAGTCCCAATACGATAATTAAAAATATAATTAGAAAAATCCGTTTACGTGTTGGTATCATTTATCCAATTCATTGAATTAAACAATTTTGTGCAGTATGTGCAATCCGAAAAGACGTCAAATAACCATACGCCTGTATACTAATGCTTTAAAGGGGAAAAATAGTTTTAAGTGATATAGTCAACAACATTTCTGTAAATAATAAAATGCAAACCAGCCTTTACAAAAATGAATTTGGGCTAAAATTTACCAACAGCTAATATGTTCACCTTAATCCTAAGGCTGGTCACTCAGATATGTAAATTCGGTCAGTGAGACCAAAGGTTGCAGGCGCTTAAAATTACTAAAAAAATGTTCTTAACCATTAATTTGAAAGGCTTTTTTTTATAAATACAAATTTTAAATCGATTGTAGCTTTCTGATAATTAGCCAAAACATATGAGAAAAAAAAAAACAATTTCACATTTTTGTTTGGATTTTTATTTATTTCGGTAATAAGTAATAGTAAATATTTTGGGAGGGATCACAAAAATTTTGATTAAGGATTCTTTCAACATCAGATCAATAATTATTGATTGTATTAATTGTATTAATATTGGTTTTTGGCAGATTTATGAGCAATATATTTAACCTGATATTTTTCAATTATTGTGGTGTATGTTCAAATTCATGTTTAAATACGGACGAAATCTCATTAATCATATCACTAGCAACCATGCTTCGACCGAGCCTTTGAAATGCAGCCAAGTTTAGTTTTTTTACGAAATAGCTTGAGGCACAAGCAGCTAAATATGCTGGATTGGATTGATTCGACTGCAACGACCAATGAAAGAACGTTGCCAAAGAGCCGCTTAGCAAATCTCCCTGACCACCGCAACGACGTCCCGACCCTCCAGTGGGCATCGCATACACTTCGCCAGTATGTGGTATGTGAATCTTGTCCTGAGCACCTTTTTCCAGCACCACAACCCCATCCCCCAGACGTAACATCTTTTCTCGAGCAGCAGCCAAGTCTGGGCCAAACAACCTTTGAAATTCGATTGCATTTGGTGTCAATATGACATTACGTTGCCCACAAATAAGCCGAATATTATCATTCAATATGAATAAGCCGTCGGCATCTACCACAATTGGTTTACCCAAGTCCAGGCACAATTTTATTACATCTGTGGCGGTTTTTAGAACATGAGCATCTCGCCCCAAGCCAGGACCAATAACCTGAAAAACATAAAACAGTTTATTAGTTATGATAAAAGCGAATAAATTGAATACAGTCAAGTAATCGTTTTGAAAATGAAAAATCACATAATTGTGTTATTTTATATAAAATAGCAACTAAATTAGAATAATCAATAAAAATTAAATATTAATAAATTTTTAATTTTGTCAAACCAATTACTTGACATACTGTATGCACTATGTTCCTACAACAACATGTAATCGGTCGATCCAAGGTTTAATCTGGTCCACAGCATCCTCACGATCCAGAACAGGATGCACAATTAAATCGGGACTGTATGATTTTATAACTGCAGCGGCCTCAGAATGACAGAAAACATGCGACAAGTCGGCCCCTACTTTAATGGCGGATATTGCGGCAAAATAGGGTGCTCCCGTATATTCCAAAGAGCCTCCGATGACGCCAATGCGACCATATTGACCTTTATACTTTCCATTACTAAGTTTCGGAATTATTGTGCGGAATATTGTCAACAACTTTTGTGCGTGCACCGGAATTTCTATAATTTTTGACATTTTTGTGCAGCGGATCAACTTGTTGATATTGTTGCAATTAGTGAGTTTAATTAAATTGATTGTTTGCCAACTCGATAATATTAAGAAAAAGCTTATACTGGTGGCGAAATAATAAAAACTTGAAATAATTAGGACAACAAGCTTTAAACAGCGTAAATCAATTTTTGGAACGGTGTCAAAAGCAACTTGCAAATCCTCCCCATTGGCAGCTGCATCGATAAATTTGCCGATGCCAGCTGATCCCACTGCAAGAAGCCTACCATCACCAACAATGAAACAGCTGTTTTATGTTTACATTTTACAATTGCTTGTGAACACTCTCGAATGCACTGGAATTTTGGTAAATTTTTCTCGTATTTGTAACTTTTTTTTTAGAATTTCTTACTAAACTTCGCGAAAGGTGTTGCACCAAACCAATTTTAAAATAAACTTCATTGTTTTAGAAAATATACAATTTCTTGGTATTTTGAATTTGTAAGTAAAAATTTTTAATTCATTTTTCAAAAATAATTAATTTGATTAGAGGAATGATGTGGGACCAATTTCTATAGATATTTTTTGCAATAAATATCGATAAAGGAAGAGAGCTTTTATTGCCAATATTAGAGACATTCCCATACCCGAAGAGTTGGAAACTGCACATCACAGTGAAACATAAGCAAATAAAACAATTGAATTAAGTTATACTTGATTTGAAATAATATAAATAATTTATTAAAATATAGAAAACCAGGTTTTATTTTTAAATAGATAATAATCGACATCAGCAATGTGAATACCCAACATGTACATAAATGACAAATCTGGCAGCCCCGAACCATCTGATCGTGCAGCACACATTTGTACCTATATGTCTGTATGTACTCATAAACACTGTTGCGCAACAGTGATAAGAATTATTAATTTGTTTGATATCCTTGTTATAACTTAGTAAATAATCATGAAAGTGTCTACTCTTGCTCGCGGATTGCTTAGTGCAATAAAAACGAACAAACCTTCATTGACACGCTCACATTTTACTTATTATCCTACAAAATTAACTGATGGCTCAGTCGGTGCGCAAAAAATGAATATGTTCCAAGCAATTAATAATGCTATGGACTTGGCCCTTGAAGAAGATAATTCGGCCTTACTATTTGGCGAAGATGTTGGCTTTGGCGGCGTTTTTCGGTATTTTTAATTTAAGATTTGACTTTGACTGCCAAACTAATTTGTTGTTTGCCCACAGTTGCTCCATCAATCTAAGGGATAAATACGGAAAGGATCGCGTTTTCAATACTCCATTATGCGAGCAGGGAATTGCAGGGTTTGTATTATTTAGTTTTCCTATATTTTAATATTTATATACATATATATAATATATTTGTTCACATTATAGTTTTGCAATTGGCGTGGCCAACACGGGAGCAACTGCTATAGCCGAAATTCAGTTTGCTGATTATATATTTCCCAGTTTCGATCAGATCGTGAATGAGGCTGCCAAATACCGTTATCGCAGCGGTGGCCTATTTGACTGTGGATCCTTAACGTTCCGAGTTCCCTGTGGCGCTGTGGGGCATGGTGCATTATATCATTCTCAGAGCCCCGAAGCGTACTTTGCTCACACGCCGGGTTTAAAAGTCGTGGTAATTATCAAAAATGTCCAATGGCCTAATTTCCTTAATTTTAACTCCCTAATTACATAAAAATAATTAATTTCCTAGTTATTAATTTTTCTAATTCTCCTAATCCCGTGCTTCCTAGTTTTGTAGTCCTTATATTTTTCTCCAGAATTTGGAATTCTTAGTATCTGTTTTATCAAAATTAATATCAGAAATAATTTCTGCTATTCAATTCTAGGTTCCACGAGGTCCAATCAAGGCCAAGGGTCTATTATTGGCTTGCATACGTGATCCAAACCCCTGCTTAGTGTTTGAGCCCAAAACATTGTATCGTGCTGCGGTTGAAGAAGTGCCAACTGCGTCTTATGCGGATGAATTGGGCAAAGCTGATATTCTACGTGAGGGAAAAGATGTAACTCTCATCGGCTGGGGAACTCAAGTTCATGTGCTCTTGGAAGTAAGTAATGATCTACTATACAAACAATTCTATCTATACATATAACTATCTACCTATAGGTTGCAGAAATAGCCCAAAAGGAAATGAACATTGATTGTGAAGTTATTGACTTGGTATCTATTTTACCTTGGGACACTCAGACAGTTTGCTATGTAAGTACATTTAAATCTATAATATTTCTTCCAATTAATTTATACAATTTCTTTGTAGTCTGCCAGTAAGACTGGTCGCGTAATTGTTGCCCACGAGGCGCCATTTACCCAAGGATTTGGCTCTGAGTTGGCTGCTTATATACAGGAGAAATGCTTCTTACGCCTGGAAGCTCCCGTTAAACGAGTTACGGGCTGGGACACTCCATTTCCACATGTATTTGAGCCCTTCTACTTGCCTGACAAGCATCGCTGCCTTGCAGCTCTAAAAGATATCGTCAACTATTGATTGATAAAGAACTAGAAGCAATCTATACGAAACGGATGCATTTATTTACAAGCTTGCTTTAATATTTACTTAGTTTAAAATTTACGACGTGCTTCCACTATTTGCGAATGCCAAAACGGCTTTAAAGTTAAATTGAAACATTTTTACGATTCCCAGCTTAGGAGCACAGATGAATAATAAATACAACATGTTTAAATAAGCAATTTCGCTTTATTTCTGTGGCCTGATGTGAAGATGTTTTTCCACATATGCATAATAATTTCTGACTCCCTGACAAACTTCAGTTCAAAGTCCAAGTTTTCGAAAACTGAGCTTTACAATTGTTAAGTGTTTGAATGTGGTTATTAAGAGAATTTATTTATTAATGAAGAGAATAACAATATGACGATTTATTGCGCTAGCATCTTTGGTGACGCACTTGGAATATCACTTTAAATATACAATAGTTTGAATGTAACAATTACTTCTTAACTATTTAATTAATTACAGGAAAAAATGTATGTTTTAAATGTTGGAAATACAATGCTAATTAGTTAATCGGCGTAACGTCCGCATCGTGATTATTATATAGATGTGTACATATTGGGAGGGAATTGCATTCCTTAAAAAAACTGTATTTATCACTAGTTTTTTCTTTCACTATTTTTCGCGTTTTGGTCTACAAGAAAAGTAAAAAATAGGTTATTTTAACGACAGTTGTTGATGCATTTAATTTTAAATAATTACAACTAAAATTGTGGTGTTTATAAATTATGAAATTTGTAATTATATATTTATATACACAGAATCACGTCTTTGGAAACAAATTATTGGATGTGGGATGGAATATTTGTTATATGGAAAATTATATTTCTTTACTTTCGAGCCATTGCAATTCCAAGTCCCAAGAGTCCACCAAGCACGAGCGCAGCTCCTCCGGCAACAGCAATGCCCTTAGCCACTTCCTTGTCGCTCTGTTTTTTCATGTATTCCTACAACAAATTGAATATTCACCCATAATGCACTTGAACTCTGTAATTTTCGTATAATATTTAAAACATACTTCCAACGCTCGCACTTGATCGTTTGATTCTATCTCCAGAAACGCTGTGCAGTATTTTAAACCATCGGCATAGTTTTTTATGCGTGCATTTCCAAAGGCAAGATAATAAATATAATCACGTTTGCCCTCCGGATGTGTGCGCGCCAGATCCTCCAAAAGCATCACACCCTATTTAAAAAAATGTAACACTTTGTAGTTGCAGGTGAGCAATTAAATATGTTCACAAATTTAGTCATTTAATTGTTTGATCAAAACTGCCAATTATGATATTTTACTAATTTAATTATTTATATAATTAAAGTAACAATATTACGAGAACTTTTGGCTACAACTATTGTTCGAAATTAATAACCTTTTCTTCGTCAAAACAATTAATTGACTAACTGTATTTACATTTGAAGGTACGTGTACATTATGTACATACAAACGCTGTCTTTGTATTTGTATATATGTACTGACTCACCTTTTTAATGTCGTTGGTGTACCGACTCCGGACCAAACAAAACGCATACCTGACGTATTAAAATAAAGAAAACATATTTAAACAACGTCTCTTAATTTTAGTTATTATATACACGCACTCAAATTTTGTTTCTGTTGTGACCTCTCCATCGAGTTCATGTTCGTGGTTGTACTTTCTTTCGAACCTCTGCAACAACAAGAACATTAATTTGTATGCACATTCAAGAATAAAATTCAATACTCACCTCCAAATCTTCTGGGGGCACCACGTCATTTAACAGTTCCTCCATTATTTGCTGAATTTCACAATACAATATGTTTATTATTATTAATTTTTCTTAGCTAAAGTAGTGTTGGGTTGCTCATGAGTGAGTGAACAAAACCGAGTTGTTCACTGAATTGCGCAAGTGAATCTGTTCCTGTCAAATTATTCTTCATTGCTCAGTTGCTCTTTTTTGCTCACTATCGCTTGGTGGCAGCCATCTGAAATAACTCAATCCATACTTAACACATTTTTTTAAAATTATCTTCTATCTTTTAAAAATTAAAAATTAAATTTAGAAGTAATATACCACCTTCACCACCAAAGAGTGACGTTCACCAAACATTCTTCAAAATTAAATTTATTATTTTAGATAATTTATTATTTTTTGGTTATTTATTGAACAATTGTTAAATTATAAATTAAGAAAAATTCACATTTAAATTTCGCGGCGCAAAAATGGTAGTGTTGTTTATGAATAAAAAAAAATCGGGACAAGCAATATTTACGTTCCAGTAATTGCCATCTATAACTAAAAGTAACGAGTCGTTACTAACGAGTCAAGAGCTGTCATCGAAAATCTATACTTTTTGATTTGACATAAAGTCGTATTCTGACAAGACCAAAAACTTGCACCAAAATGGATATTTCAGACAATTATTGTGAAATAGCTTTGATTGAAATAAATTTGAAGCAATGTGCTTTCTTTTATCAAGTAAACCATCACTAGGTTTGAAAGATGCTGCGTATGGTGGTTTCCGATTTGATTTCGTGCTGTGATATATTAAAAATAGAAGAAAAAATGGTGTCATACTAATATACTTATTTTAATATTATTATGTATATTAATAAGTAGTATATTTAAAAATAATCGCTGACTAGTTCATTTCACATTTACATAGTCTGGCAACTTGTTGTTTGTTCTCATATGGCAATAAAAAATTTTCAAGTTGGCAGTCCCATTTTAGGCAACCATATTTTTTCTGTCTACCAACCAAAACAGAAATCGCGAATAGTTATGGTTTATTAAATGCTGTTGTACAAATTAAACTTACCATTATTTCATTTAATGTTTCTGAATGATTATGAAACTGTATAATAACTAAATACCATATCAGGTTATTCAAAGAAATACTCAAACATAGTATCTACACTGCACTCGCAAATGGAGCAACAGCAACAAAAAAGCGCAGCTCATGTCTCAAAATTGTTTGTCTGTACGGCTGTCGACTGTAAAGATGAGATCGAAGAGGTGCATTTTGTTTTAACAAAATTAAAAACTAATAATTAAGATTGCTAATATTCTTTTTTAGAAATTTGAACGCTCGTACATTAACCTGCAGCAACAAATTGCGGGCCTCAGTGATAAGGAAATGCACGACATGCTCTCACAGTTCGTGTGCAAGGAGAAGCAGCATGAGGAGATTTCGATTGGATTTTTGTATATCATATTAACTGATCCGGCGATGGCCCCTAAAACATATCGGGATATAACACTTGTATCGAGGGATGGCATGAGCGCAATTGTGGCAAATCTTACAATTTTGGTAGTTGAAAAGTATGCTAAACTAACGGAAACTGCTCGGAGGCAACTAATCTGGGTGCTGCGGGAATTTGTAAAGCATCAGGTGCTCAGTGTCGAGAATGTTATTTGGAATTGTTTGCGACAAGCTGGTGGCGGAGATGTATCGCATAAGAATCTGTTTCTTGTCGAAAGCCTTTTGGATATTTTCATCGAGTACAGGGCATGGCTGGAAACCAATCCGTTCCTTGTACAATCGACAGTTTACAGTTTCGTGCGCCTTATAGAGGATCATGCCAATCCTGCCTTGCTACCACTACGCCAAAAAGAGGTTAAGTTTACTATTTCGCTGATACGGGATCGTTTTCATGATATTATACCATTGGGAAGAGATTTTGTACGGTGAGTTGAACTCGAAATTAATAGTAGTCATTAATTTATTTTGTTACTTTACATATTTGATATTTTTTACAGGCTCCTACAAAATGTTGCACGCATTCCTGAATTTGAACTCTTATGGCGTGATATCTTATACAATCCGAAAAGCTTACATCCGACTTTTAATGGAATTTGGCATTTACTTCAAATACGTACCAGTCGGCGGTTTCTACAATGTCGATTACTTCCCGAAATGGAACGCAAGTTGCATTTTCTGGCATCGAATGTGAAATTTGGTAACCAAAAGCGCTACCAAGATTGGTTTCAAGATAAATATTTTGCTACGCCGGAATCGCACAGCTTGCGTTCTGACCTGATTCGCTTCATTATTAACGTAATTCATCCCACAAATGATATGTTATGTTCTGACATCATCCCACGATGGGCAATTATCGGCTGGCTAATATCATCATGCACAAATCCAATTGCATCTGCCAATGCAAAGTTATCGCTGTTCTACGATTGGTTATTTTTCGATCCAGCTAAGGATAACATTATGAATATAGAACCTGGCATTTTGGTCATGTATCATTCTATACGAAATCATCCATTTGTAAGCAGCACATTGCTAGATTTTCTGTGTCGAATCACCAAGAATTTCTATGTTAAGAACGAGGACAGAATAAGATTGGGCGTGTACAATTCATTAAAATTGATTCTCGACAAGCAGGTAAGAGTATTTGTCGTAAAATATAATACAATTATTGCTAAAGATAACAAATCTTATTTGTAGGTCATTCCAAACTTACACCCGCTTTTTGAGTCGCCGAAACTTGACAGAGAACTACGCAATTTGATACGAGAAAACTTTAGAGAATTTGTTTCGCCTGTTGCCAATATTCCACAATCCATGTATCCAGTGACACATCCAATTCAAGCGCCCATCTTTAAAAAAGAAGCTGATCAACGAATGATGCCAGGCGGTATGTGTGCTTATAAAAGTATTGGACAAAAAAGAAAGATCTTTTGGGTCCCCCAAAGATCTGATAGCTTTTTAGAGCCCTGTGTTAAATTTTTTATTCATCTCATTCCTTATTGCGGTTTACATTTTTAGACAAATTTACATAATTTGGATTGGTTTTTTTTTTTTTTTTGCAGAGACCATGGATGTTGTTGGTGCGGCATTTGCAGCTAGCAGTGGCTCAATTTCATTGGTAGACGAGGACAGCAAAATAGCAATTGCACCAGTGGAAAGTGTGGAACGTGAACATGAACCTGTATTCAGCGACGAAGACGCTGAAAATGTGGGCAGAACCAACAAAACTGATGAAAACACCGACGACGATGATGATTTGCCATTGTCAAAGGTTTGTGGTTAGAAGGACTGCAAAAATTTCAATAGTTATGTTTAGCAATCAATGATCTTTGCTTCTTATTTGATAGCAATCAAACAAAGATTATATTTAGAAATTTTTAGTAATTGCTATAAGAAATTGATTGCAATCTTTGTATATCTTAAGCGATTGAAATTTTTTACTGCTCTATTGCTTACCAGTGCAATCCATGATTAAACCATTTCTTTTAGGTGCGACTTAAAGAAAAGCCAGTGCCCGAAAAAGTCGAGTTGCCCGATGCAATAGCCGAATCATTCGAGATATTTGTAACGAAGCGCAACTCGTTTACATGGGAGGCATTTTTGAAAGACTTTCGCACGCTACCTGCATCAAATATGGATGAAGCGCAGCTCAATTATGTGATCTCAAATACGGTTTTGATTCTACGCGAAACATTGCCTCAACAAAACGTATTCTCGGAGAGCAAGACGGAGGAGAAGTTTCTCGCGAAAAGCATTAGCTATCCGCTGTATGGATTATTTCGGTTTCTTTATGAAAATGAAGATAAGAGCAAAAAACCATTTCAAACCCTACTATCTGAGATATGCGAGCGGTTAACTGAAACCGGATATTTGCTTCTCTATTTTATGAAAATCCACTGTAAACTACAAACGCGCAAAAATGTACAGCAAGCGTATCAGTTTAAAACGACTGTTTATCGACAAATATGTGAAGCAGCAGATGAGAAAATTGGCATTTGTCTAGTGCGGGATCTTGATCTGCTCGAAAAGGAGAACACTACCATATACTTATGGCTGCTGCCTGATATTTACAGGGAGTTTAAAACAATTGCCATAAATAACACAGATCTTTTGCGCATTACACTGCGATGCATTGACGCCAAAAATGTGCGGGACATTATGTATTCGATTGCTCAAGGCAAGCTAACCATATTTAAGCAAGACGGTCTTATCGATTGTATTCGTGAAAGTCTGGAGTATGAGACATACGAACAGTTTTGTCTATGGCAGCTTATCCAGGCACATGATGTACCCCTAAAGTGTATACAGGTGAGTTGCGATTGCTGGTTTTGTATTCAGCTAATATAAATTTAATTTCTTTTCTTTAATTTTTGTTTAAAAGGACTTACTACCAGAACTTGAAGCTGCAAATCATCCAGAGGCACTTAGCCATTTGCTGCTGCTATTGAAAAATGAAGAGCCCACTAATGAAATCATCAGACTTTTGCTCAGCAGGGAAGCTAAATCCCGCGGAGATCCGTTTGTCACGTCGGCTTTAAGGTAAATAAAAAAATTGCTGTAAAAAGGTACCACATTTCAATATTTTTGAAAGAATCCCAAAAACCATGACAAACAACCACAAAGTCTGGTTCATTAATACATATTAGGAAATAGTAACTTTTGGTAGATTTTTCCGACTAATATTTCCCCTCAAGCAAGTTCATTTAAATTGCTTAAATCTCATTTTTTTAAATCTTTTGAACAGATTTTGGTGTCAGCGTTGCGAAGAAAAACTTTCGGAAATCATTGCATCTTTGCTGACATCCAAATATCCGAGCTCATCACCCAATAAGCGAAAGCGACCATCCAAAGGTAGCTCCGCTGCAAGCAGTACTCCATCTGCCGATAATGTGAGTGGATAACATTTATTTAAATTTAAGAATTACAATAAATAACGTTGGTTACCTTTACAGGTATTAAACCACTTAGAGCATTATAGAAGAAGCTGTAGGCATGGAACAGGGACAGGATTATATGTTCACGATATGATGCAGCGAGCACTGCAATCCGCATATTCTCACAGCAATGAGAGCACAAAGGTAAACTACATTCAATAATTTAAATAGATTTTATTTACTAATTGTTTTGTGTTTTTCTTGAGCAGAAACAGTTTAGTGATCTTTTCGCATTGGCAGCGGAGGATGAAACCACTGCCGTTGGCCGACGTGGTGGCAGTGGGCGTGGCCGCAAGCAACCAGTTGGTAAAAAGGACTCCAATAGTCATAGTGCGGGGAATAAGAAAAATTCGGATGTTGTGAAAACAATATACTCGTCTGATGAGAACTCTAGTGAGGTAAGATAGTCAACTTAATAGCAATAAAGCAATTTCTTAAGTTATAATTCAATATTTCAGGAGGACTGGTCCAAACATAAAGTTACACAGCCGGCAAAGAAGAGAAAAAAAGCAATTAATGATTCCGACTGACAGTGTCCAGGTCAAAGGCAGTCCTCGGTCTTAATTGGTTGCTTTGATGATAAGAATTATATGAGACAAGAATATGAGTTTTTTAACGAAATTGCTTAAGTTCGAAATGGTTTAAGATTTTATCAATTTATATTTAGTAAAACCAATTGTAGAATTTTTTGAATGTTAAAATTGTAACGTTATATTTTTTTATTTTTAATAAAAATAAAAGAAACCTATTCAACATATATACAAATATACAAAAATTATACAATATACAAAATACAATTGACATTTATTTAAACTGTAAATACTCTCCATGTTGAAATATGAAGTTATTATGTTACTTATGAATCCTTTCGGTCAGCGACAAACTTTAAGACTTATTCAGTTGTTTAAAAGAATTTCGAATTTGAAACCCAAAAAATATATATTTGGGGAGAATATCCCAGAAGGATTGAAATCAACAAATATTTATTTACAAAAATATAATGGTACCGTTTCTATTAATTATGAATTTATTAAAAAAATTAAAAGTGGAGAATACTTTGCAAATTGTTAATAATACTTTTTACAAATTCTTGATGTTCGACGCATTTCATAAAACAGCCTTGGTAAATTTTTTTAAACCATAAATACCGAATTACAAAATAGTTTTTTATTTATTTATTTTTGATTTATAAATATAATATATTTAAGATCAAATTTACATGTTCATTGAAAAACGGCACAAGTTATATATACAGTCAAACTTCCCTAACTCGAATCACCATTATCCAAGAAAAAAGTTCGAGTTATGGAGATGTTCGACTTATAGAGTTATATTTCTTAAGTTTATTAAACTTACTGCCACTCATTTAGCTCGAGTTAGAGAGAAATTCGAGTTATAGAAGTACGAGTTATGGAAGTTCAACTGTATATAGTTTTTTAATTGTCACAAATTAAAATGCAGAAAACTTGCATCGTTCTCCAAATTGAAATCACAGCTTTAAAACAATAAGAGTGGTCTAGTCGCTAGGGATACTCTCTTACAGATTCAAACAAATGTGTAGTACACATAGAAAAAAGCTCGTTACAAAGCTACAAACACTAGATGGCGATAGTGCTGCCTACGCACTCTGTACAATAGTTTCTGCAACATAAACTACATAAATAATGTATGTGTGCCACTCTATACACTTACTTACATATGTATACTTTTCAATTACAGAGTCGACTGTCGTAGCTAATCAGAAATACATACATATATATGTATTGCATTTTATGAGGTCGCAAATGCCGCCGTCTACCTGTTACATACCAATGGGCGCAGGGTGTAACAAATACATTCAAACACAGCCAAGTACAAACAAACACACAATTGTGCATATACGAGATAGTAACGAGATTGCTTGAAACCCGCTCAGTGAATTGATCATTATGAATGAAAAAGAACTGGTAAAATTCTCTCACCGTCGCACACACACAGACATAACAACTTTAACTTCAGTTGATTTTCTTGGGCTACATTAAGAGAGCGGAGCTTTTGTCTCACTCTCTACTCTCACTGACTGACAATGGGAAGTCAAGTTTCCAACTGCCGCGATCGATGTTGTTGTGAAAGCGTTTCTGCGCATTGTGTTCGCTGCTGTCTTCGCAGTCCGGTAAAATTAAAGAAAACGGAACGCGATATTTGGCAAAAAAACTAAATATAACAATAAATACGTGCGTTTTAATTATTTGAAAATAGTAAGATTATAAGCACAAGTGCCCAACTAATCACAATATGTTTACATGTGTACACAAATGATTGTGTGTTTAAATGCAAGCAAAAAATTCCAAATTCGAATGTGCCCTCTGCAAAGCAAAGCAATGATAATTTTCTGTGAAAAAGAAAGTTATCTATAAATTATGCCAGATATTTGTAAGTTATGTCTATTAAAAACGAAATTTATTTTTGCTAAAGACGTATTGTGTACCTGAAATACCTGATTTGAATTTGCATATTTACATATGTATATTTATTGTGGAATGTGTTGTTGGCACAAACGTTTCTCTTAATGCACACACATTCAAACATATGTGTCTTTATTGTATGTATGTCTGTATTGATGTAGGGTCCATGAAGAGATGCAAACGCAGTAATTAGGTTTCAATAAATGATCATTTATCGATAAATCATGAGAGAACCATTTGTGGGTCAGAACGCACACACATACATATGTACATATATATGCACATGTAAAACACATACATTTGTGAAGAATATGCCTTTTTGTTGTGATATTAAGTTCGCTAACACATACATATGTATGTATGTATATTTTCATGTAGATTTACAAATAATATTTGAATTTTCTGTTAATTAGTAAATCGATATATTCTTGATTATTGTTGTTGTGAAGATGGTAAAAAATAGTTGCTCTTCACCTGTTATTGTGTAGTTGATCGTGTATATATTTTTGCTAAAATAAACAAGAAAAGCTCTTCTTTGTGGACTGAAATGAAAAAAATTATTTTTAAATTTTTTCAGAAATTTCAAAATGGGCAATTCGGGAAGTGCTCACAATATAAGTAGTGGGAGATCGGGAATCGATCGAAGCTCGCAATTTCAATCACAATTCAAACATCTTGGCCAGAGTTCGCATCATCACAGTCAGTTAAGTCGAACTGGATTTAGAACTAGCCCCATAAATCCGCAACGAAATTTAAATCCACAATGGAGAAGATCTTATCAACCTCCTGGCATTGATAAGGATTCAAAGGCTCAAAATGAAGTCCCTTTTAAGGTCCTGCCAGAGTTGGACAAAAAGTTACATTTGCGAGCTACAACGAACGGTGCAATATTAAATTCTGGAGGAACGATTAGTGGGCGAAAGCCAAATGAAACTCAAACTCAAAGCATTTCAAATGCTCTTAGTCAAAGATCCAAAACCTTTATAATAGAAACAGCTAAAGACGGAAATAGAAAAAATGATCTTAATTCGGAATTCACACGATCCCAGACGTTGCTATACGTTAAGGCCAAGACGAGGGACTCGGAGACAAATCTCTCACGAATGCAACGACATACGTATTCAGAGCCCGAGCTTATAAATAAACTTAATCAACAAAAACCCACTGCCGCTAAGAATGCGCTAGAATCTCCATCTAGGCCAAGTAATCGGAACAAGTATTCAAAAAAACGAAGAGCTCCCGAAGCTCCAGCCGCAGCCGCAACTACAACTACAACAACTCCATTCATTAAGAGTAGTACTGACATTTTACGGAATAATCCGAATCCGAATTTAAAACCAGATCTTGCGAAGCCAGCACACTTTGCTAAGAATTCAGATCGCCAAATGAAGCTTACAAAGCCGCCGTCAAAGCCAGTTCAGAACCAAAGTGACACCTTTAAAAGAGGAAATGAAAATCGAAGCTCTGTCGGTGGTAATTATCATGAAAGTCCTTCAATTGAAAGACCTAAATTCACCTATCGACGGGAGAAAAGCTCCGATGCCATCATGTTAAAAAGTCGCAAATCTGAGAATTTTGAAATCAAAATACCAGTGAATATGGATCATCATCAAAAGTATGATGATCGTAGCAATATTCAAAAATCTGCAGCTCCGAAAGAAAATGTAGATAATGTGATTGTTTCTACCCAAGGAAATAAAACACAACGAACATTTTATTTTGGCATGGAAATGGTGGGATCGACAGATACCACAAAGACAGGTGTCACTGGTGAGTATTATTGCAATGTCTCTTTACACTTTCTCCTAATTCAAACAATTATCTTTTAGCTGACGAAACTCTTGCCAACGATGGAGCTCAGCTGTCAAATAGTTTAAACTACGATATGGAATATAAAAACATGAGCATTTCGGAGGAAAGCATGAATGATAATGGATTACTAGTGCATATTCGGCCGACTCTACCTCGTCGACAGGCTGAAACACCTTCGTTTAGTCCCACATTAGCTTGGCGTTCCCTCATGGAAGAATTGGATCGCGTGGAAAGTTCACCCGTGAAGGAGAATTTAAATATTTGGTCGGGCCATTTGACCAATGAACGTCCCATACAACCAAATCGAACAACACAAGTGCGCCAGGTCTCCAGATCGAACCAAATAGTGAATACATGGACTCCGGAGCAGGATCTTGGCGATGATAATGACGACAGAGCTAAGGGACTTGGCACAGATGATGACACGAGCTCCGATGAGTATCGCTCCAAATGCGAGGGAGATGGCTTATTGTTTTATGGCAGCAAAATGAAAAAGTCTGGACAAGCTGCCGTATCGCCCATACATACCTTTAGTCTATCCCTTCCAAGGGATTCTCATTTACAACATAATCGAGGAGTAGACGCTGGCGATGTAAGTATATAAATTTTTTTTTTCTCGACTATAAATAGAAACAAAATGAATATTGTGGGGATATTAATTTATATTAATTTGTTTTTTTTTAATTCATTGAAGGTCTGCATCTACAAGAGTCTACAAAAATCGAAGCCAGAGGATTATTTTAATAATAACGCTGGTCCGTCTGCTTTTAGTTCCAGAAAGCCTGATCAGATAGATGTTTCCGTTACCAAATTTGAAGGCTGTAATAATTGGTTGCTTCATAAGAACGTCAGTGGTTTAGAGAATCACACGAAGAGCCTAGAGTATGGTAGTAAAAGGCAAAGATTGCTGACGATAGAGCCGCAATCGATAAAATTTCTAACTGGAGGAAAGCATGTTATGTACTTGCCAGGCAACAACGACCAACAAAGTACAGTGAAACCTGGGCAGACGGAACCCCAAGCAGATGTTCAGCCAAAACTTAAATCAAATCGCCATTTCAAAAGCAGACAGCGACATATTCCCCAAAGCTTGCAGGATAAAACACCAATTTTTCCAACAACGGTAACAATCCCAGAGATATTTAACAACAAACACATCTGATTATTTAATTAAATTACAGTCAATAAAGGAACATAGCTTTAAACTGGAGGATGAGAAGCCATTGCATCAACGTTTCTCATTCAATAATCCCGTGCGACTTTTGGAGAAAAAGTTACATCCGGAGAAAAATGTTAAAGCGCCAAAAACGAAAATGTCTTTGGAAGGGGAGCTTGAAGCGTTAAAAAAGTAAGTATATCAACCATGTGGGGATTCCTAATTTTGAATACTTCCATTGATTCACTTCCTTTTTATTATTTTAGGGTAGAGGAGGATTTTCAACGAAATCGTGCTAATGAAAAGGAGAATATACAACACCAATTGAGACTTCATTTTGGCACCGATAATGAGCATTTTGAACAGTATCATAGCTTACCGATAGCTCCAGTGCTTGATCGATTTTCAGCAATCAATCTCAATGAGTCGAACAGTAAATTATATTGTCGCGATGATCCCGAGGGCTGCGTTTCGAACGCGCCCTATACTGCAAATGAAAGTGAGGAGCACAACTTAAATTTTGCAACAAAAATATTTTAAGCTAGATTTATCTGTAAATAATTAAATAGCTTCAAGCTGAACAAAATTATTCGATTTCAAAAGTTTAATAAGTGATGTGGGAAGAATGGATACCGCAGTACCAATAATTTGCAGGTAAAAATAATAAATTGCAATATCTGATTTGAAGATAACTTTGAAAAATGTAAGGATAGTAAATACGATATACAGTCGTCGGATAAAGTATTTTGACAAAACTAAAGTAGAATCTTCTCGTAATGAAGTTTGGCATCAAGAGAAAGGTCATTTAAAATTCGTTTGAATGATACAAAACATTTCTTAACCCATTAAGTACCCATTGCAAATTTCGAACTTTTGTAAAAGTCTACTGTTCTCACTTTTTTCATCGGTCTCCAACAAAAAATGTTTTTATGCAAAAAAAAAAACAATTCTAATAGTGACTGCATAAAGAAATTTTTAAAAATCTCATCGCTAGTTTTTTTTTTTAATATTTAGACAATTGCTAAAAATGGCTATTTTAGCACCTTTTTCCTCCTTTCATACAAAATTTTTCTGAGACATCCCATACAAACAATCATAAAAAATACTAGCGATGAGATTTTCGAAAATTTCATTTTTAACATAAAGTAAGTTCAAGTTACGAGAAGATTTTACTTTGTCAAAATACTTTATCCGAAGACTGAACGTTAATTTGGAATTTCTACATGCAATCACAGTTACTGTTATTTGTCACACTGTGACACCAAATGATAATTCGGCGCACCGGCAGCACATACTGTAAATAGGATTCGAACGAAACGAACAACGAAGCGAACTAAAGAACGGAACTAGTGAACTATATGAACGAGTTTGAGTGATTTAGTTCGTTCTTTTCTAGTTCAATCGAGCTTTATCTGAACGTTTCGATACAACCAATTTTGGGACAGCAGCCAGAGCAATGGAATTGTTAAAAAGTATCAACAACAAAGAAATATTTATGGAGGTACTGACACAATTAATACCTTAAATCGATGCAAATCCTTATTTTACTATCTCTGACAGGTTCTCCATTTATCAATTGATTTCCTGATTGGAAATATAAATGATCAACAGGCACTTCGATTGTCACACAAATATGGCTTTCAAAATCCAGATGATTTCTTGCTTGCAACGCGCACAATATCCAAATACTACAGAAATTGTTGTACAGATAGTGTTGATGTAGGAGCTGCTGATAAATTGTCGTTTCTAAGTCAGGAATTAAGACCACTAGTGCCCTTAGTTCTTGCGGCCAGACAAGACGCTGTGGAATATGCTCTTGGGCGATCGGAATATCTAAGAAGCAATATAAAGTGTGTGGTGTCATTCGATTGGGACACTCGCTTGATATTGGGCGACAGCAGCTATCGGAGTAATGTACGCCAAGTGGTTTCAGTCAATTTACACTGTCGATCCAATGCCAAGGACGAGACTCTTTTGTTTGAAATGAATTTGGATCAACTAAAGACATTCATTGAGATATTAGAAAAATCTCTCAAAAGTGACAAAGCAATTAAATAAATCTACTCGCAATAACACTCCTATTTTTATTAAAAAAACAATTAATTAGATTAAATATAAAAAATAGATGTAGAAACCTCCTCTTCTATCTGAAACAATGCAATTACTATTTTAATAATTTAGAATAAAAACAAATGAATTTAACAAATTAATATTTATTTATAGCTGTACATTTTTCTTGCAGTTTTTATTAATGTGTGTAGCATGTATGTAAATATAATAAGATAAACGAGTTACTCGTATGTACATTTTATTTTAATATTATTAATATTTTAAATTCATGTGACGACCTTCATAAATAAATTAATTTGTAGCTTACACATATGTATTAACCTCTGAATTTATTCAAATCTACATTCATTTTTACATCAGCACACGGCCTTTAAAATTTAACCAAAAACCTTTCTTTCTAAAATGTACAATAGTTCCTTTTGGGTATGTCATCAATTTATACATGCATGTTTTAAGAGTACGTCGTGAACGTGTTAATAAAGGCAAATTTCGACCGCACAACAGAAGATTTTCGGCTGTTTAGGTATAGAGCGGAATACATAGTATAGCGTTGGATGGAAATAATCAGTGACTCAGCTAATACCCGCAGCTAAATACTGATTCTTGTAGTAATATGCACAAATGCCTACCACAATCGAAACAGCGGTTGTCATCATAAGCGATTTCGGGGTCAAGATATTCAAAAACCATTTACTTAATTTATAATTTGGTTTAGAAGACGCTGAACGAGCACGCAATCGGTTTCTCTCCTCCAGTTGTCGTTGTTCATTCCTAAAATTGGCAATGTTTAGTTAAAATTCAAGTTAAGTAATATAAAAGATTTTACTTACTCTAATTTTATAAGTTCCTCAACCTTTTTCTCGATTACAGTTAAACTGTATTTTTCGTATAGTTTACTCGACTTTTTCAACAAATCCTCAAACGGCAAATCATCTGGCAGCTGAAAATGTAATTGTTTAATTTGTTAATTTGTAATTTAGCACGATAAGCATGTGTATTTTTTGTTGATAGTGGTATATTTTTGTACCTTTGATAAGAGACAATGCACTGATGCCATATCACAGTCCTCGGTCAATATTGATTGTGACCTAAACAATAGAATTGCAGCAGTCACAAAAATAGGTGTATATATCGGTGAGGCAAGGAAGTAATCATACAATCGCACCACAGCTTTGTATGAGTTTAAACTATGCCCGAACCAAGTTAAATACCATGGCAGAGCAAATAAGGTGCCCACCGAGGAACGTTGCAGGAACTGAAACAGTTCAGGCTGTTCAAAAAACACCACTGGCCAAATGAACATGAGACGCCTTTGTGTCGCCTCCATTGTTTCCTGCATGCATTCCGAAAAATGCGTTGTGGACAGTTCTTCCATTATGGCATAGGCAACTTCTTCGCCAGCGACCAAGAGAAATGTAACTGCGACATCGTGATACCCTTGATAATAGCGCAAATTTGGATACTTATTGATGACCCGAAGTATGAGAACAGTCAGTTGATCCTGCAATGCAATGCGCTGCTCGTAGGGAATGCCTGGAGGAAAGCGTTTAAGGGAGCGATTTACATCAAGCACAACTTGATTGTATTCCGGGTGGCTTTGCAGCTCAGCAAGTGTTGGAACACGCTCCAAGTTCGTGACATCCACACCGGCCAACTGAGGCCACAAAGTCCGTCTGAGGTCATCATTCACCAACCCAAAATCACTCAACGCCAATTTGCGCAGCTCTTCAATTGGTATGTGATTTTCTGGGCTGTCAGCTATTAATTGCTCAATCGCCAGTCGTTTATTGCGCTCATCATCGCTTTCTGGACCTATAATAATGCATATACCAAACATTAAACATACAATCTGTAGTCAATTGTCTAGTTATTGTGACATACACTTCTCGAAACTTAGAGGGGGAAGATCGATTTTTATTTCGTCAACATTTGTCATCGTTAACAAAGGTTGTTAATTTTATGCGCTATTTCGGCCCGAATTTAGCTATTAAAGACTTTCGATTTAACGTCAAAATCTACAGTTCACAACTTTACTTTAAAAACATATATGTTGGCAAACATTATTGTAAATATTTGTTAAAATTCCACAATCTTGTACAAAAATTGATGTATTTTATCGTTCGGAGTAAGTTCGACTGAACTACTCACCAAAGTGGATGAACGAACTAAATCGTTCGTTCAGTCGTTTTGTTCTTGCTGAATTGTGGCAACCTTCGTTCCTAGTAAAAGTAGGGCAGCATTCCAACCACAGAAAATAAACGAACTCTTCTTTTTTAAAAAAGGATATTTTTGAATTAAAGATAGAATTTAGAAAATTTAAATTGAATATTTGTTGTACTTTTGTCGAATTTCAATTTGCTGATATTTAATTAAATATACCAACTTTACCAGCATTCAAAACATTCATCCTTAAAAAAATGGATGTTATATGTACATCCATATTTGTTCAATTATTGTCATTCTTTTTAATTAGCAATCAAAATTAAACACATAACACAAAACAATAACTAAAGATTATGCGACTAAAAAATTTCAAGTTTTATTTTTATTAAATTATTTATTCAATTTTTCGCTTTCGAAGTAATAAAAAATTAGAGTTACGTGTAGATTTGTTGGTATATCTAAACCTAAATAAATACATATGTATATACAGATAATAAGAGTGTTTACATTAAATAGTCTTCTTTCTTTTCTTGTGCACTTTGTTGGTTCAGAATTTTATAAACAAAATATCTGAATATTTTGGAAATTACTCAGTTATCATATTAGTAAAGTAATAATACAAGTTACAATGTTACCATGGAACAGCCCTAATTGAAATAATTACATATAAATTTTATATAGAAGCATTAATTAAATTACTTAATTAAATCTGCTCAAATATACGTAAAGAATACATACATACAAGTGTAAGGATCACAAAAGTTCGGGTATAAAATTAATAGTAACATAAATGCCATAAGATGGACAAATCTTTATTATTTTCTTTGGTATTTGGTTATTATATTTAGTGTAAATTCTGCTTTGCTATTTACACACGTTAGCTTTACTTTTGCAACAATGTTGCATTCACGTTAACTTAACCTTTGCAACAATGTTGCATTCATTCAAGTCGCATTTCTGTCAGCTGAGCAGATAAACAGAATTACATACATTATTATGATTTGCTTGTTTGATTATTTGTTTAGGCATTAATTGTAAGCATTAATTGTGGGTAAGTCTGAATTCAGTTAATCACTTATGTATGCATATATGTAGGTATTATTATCTAAACACATATACATATGCTTGTATTATAATTTTAGTTAAGAAAGTTCTTTGGTAGCGTCTATATTGACTATAGAGAACTCTTCTTAGTCTAGAAATGTGTATGAACTTTTATATATGAGTATAAAAGCAGTAAGACAAAGGTATACACATGTTTATGTACATTAATGAATTGTTAATTTCTCTATAATCCATACATAGTTGCTTGGATAATATAATTATATTTTCTTGTTCATACTTTTATAAATACTTTATACGTATTTTTAATTTTTATGTAATATAATAGTTATATATTATTTTTATATTATAAAAAAGAGTTAAAAAGATATTTAAAAAAAGTTTATGTAGATTACATATGTTTATGTTATGTATATACTTATATATTTTACATCTATTGGAATTTTTTCTTTTTTTTCTTGGATTGTTTAAACAGTAACATCTATTAATGATTTGAAAAAATAGCATCTGTAAGTACTTAAAGTTTAAAATAGCATAAGTACCTAAATAATTATTATATGCGTGTTATGTTGATTGCATCTGTTATTGATTCCCTTCTTAGAAGTTGTTTTGTATCATTCTCAATTTCAATTGGCGATATTCCCGCACTGTGCTCATTTAAATACGGTGTGTCTTCCTCCACAATCTTCTCGAGCAATATATCCCCAGAATTGTTTATCCCTGCGAAACGAATTAAAAAAGAAAAAAAATATTATTCTCTTTCAACGTCCTTAAAAAAGAGCTTACCATTACGACCTACTATTTGTCCATTGGATATACTTTCTGTGGAGCCACAATGCACGACAGCAACATCCGTGGGAGAAGATTGGCCGTTTCTTCCGTTTTTCTGCAGAGCAACAGCCTTTCGAGCATGACGTGTAGTCAATACTCCAGTTTCCACATCTCGTTCAAGCCGATGTCCTGTAAAATGAATAATATAAAGTATTAAGTTTTTAAAATATATACTACTGTTGATTTTTAATAAACAAGTTAAAATGTACTTTTATTTATGATTTGAAAAAAAAAGTTAAATTTAGAAATCATAATATAAAATTTAATGCAACTATCATTTGAACCGGAAGGTATTTAATTAAATAGTGACTAGATTTTTATACCTGATCGTGATCTGGTAAGCTGACGTTGAACATAATCCTCGAGATCCTCTTCCTCTTTTCGGCTTATAAGACAGTTTAGAGCCAATAGAAATAGGCCTAATCCGAATGAAAATAGGCCAGTGCATGTTACTTCATTCCACCAAGCATTGTTGGAGCCTTTTAAAATTGATAAGATATATGTATAAGGATTCATATTCTCAATACCATTCTAGAAGTAGCTTACTAAACACATTCCAGTTCATAGCTTCATCTGGTATAATGCCAGCTCCGCAAAGGAACACTCCAAAAACAATGAAAACGATGCCAATATGCAACATTCCGATGCTCGTTACCACCTAAAATAATGGAAAAACAAAGTGTCCTAGTCTAGAGATACATACGTATGTATATAGATAGAGATATCTCCGTTTTCATAATGTACTAAGATTTAATATTATTCTATATCCTGCTAAAAGATTTACCAACCTGGCTATCTAGTCCTGGTCCTGCTTTAACAGCATGATGTGGATGGTTGGTGAATTTACGTCTCACAGATCCACTTGGAGAATGAAAAGTCTCGCCGCTCTCAGAGCTTTGGGTGCTGTAACGTCTCTCTCTCGCTCTTTTCTGTTCATCACGGCGCTTTCGCTGGCGCTTAATCGCCATCGCCGAGTGAATGCCAACGGCATGCATTTTGTAGTCTACAATATAAAATACATATGTATGTTTTTATAATACAAGAATAATATTTAAATATTGTATATTTTTAAAAGGACAAAAGTGAGTGCGTGAACCGGTAACTCTCTCCGGTTTTCTTTTACTTCTACTCTATTCCTATGTATGTACATAGGATGACCGGCTGTTAAGCAGTCAGAAGAAAATTGCAGTTTTTTAGCCAATAATTAGACCTCGGATTTTGCATATTTTGCATATGTTTTGCATATTTTGCATATTTTTTGCATATTTTGCATATATTATGCATATTTTGCATATATTTTGCATATTTTTAGCATATTTTTTTTGCATATTTTTTGCATATAATTTGCATATTTTCGACATGGATTAAAAATTGGTTTTTTTAAATTATAACATACCTAAATACAAAGTTTGGTACCAATCTGATGAAAAATATGGAAGTATGCAAAATCCGAGGTCTACCAATAATGTTGACACTTTTATAAGCATAAATTTTCACATATACATTCGGATGTTTTTGTCTCTACATACATGTCAATACTTCAACAGGTAACTAAGTTTGAATCAACAGAATCAATTTTGTCCATATTTAAGCCCTCTTTTACTTACGTTGTGTTAATGTGCATGTGTGCGATATTCAACACACATGCATACACACAAATGAATATCCAAACACAAGAGTGTGTATTATAAGAGCTGAAAATGTATGCAAATATGTTTACATACCTACATAAAAATATTTACAATGTAGGTAAGAACAATAAGGCCCTTGCTCCCCTTACGTATGGTATGTGTGTACAAAGCCATGACTTTTTTGATGAAGTGGATGACTTCAGCAACCCCCAAATGTGTACTTACAAATGTACATTTGTATTTATGTACATATATGTACATTAAAATAAATACTATGTACAATAACATATACATATGTACATGTAATTACATTTAATCTAAGTACATAGATTGTTCTCATTATTACTCACCTTTTTATTTACTAAGGTCTTGCTGTTTTGTGTAAACTTTTTAATTTTGCATTTTCACAGAATATTACGGATTATTCAAAGGGCACTAATTATTCAGAAAGTTGCTTCACTGTTCTAATTAAAATGTATGTATGTTTAAATGAGGACATTAAAAATCGGTATATGTACATATGTACACGCATATATGTATGTATGTGAAAGCACAACTATGTATATACATACATACAGATATACATATGTGCGTGCATATGCATGTAATTAAATTCGTTTTCCTTTTTTTTGCATTTAATTTGTTTTGGCAACGACGCATTTTAAATATGAAACAATATCGATTTTTATAGTTTTTCATATGGTCCGCCTTTGTTTTTTATAAGCTCCATTTGTATTTGATTTTCTTTCAACTCGCACTAAAGTTTATATTTTGTATGTATTTACATCGCATATAATTAATGATTAAAATCTTCTTAAATGCAGACAATTGATTGCACACGTTGATGTAATTATTCGAATTTAATTCATCTAAATTCTAGATCTTTATTGAATTATTCACACTGTAGAAAATGCTGCACTTTGCACTGCCGTCCGCTGTTGGAAATTTGTGTCATGAACAGAAACTGAGTCCCTTTGCAGTTGTCTTGCACGAGAAAGGATAAAAGCTTTGCAAAGCTCTTTAGTGCTGAGCTTCTCTTTGCTGGTTACCTAGGCTGCCAAAAAAAGCTTTTGCATTTAGTCGTTACTTTCAAACGAAGCATTTAAAAATAAATGTTTGTACGTAATTTTCAAATGAATATTATTAATAAAGTAATCAAGCTTGTTGCTGAATAAAATGAAGATCAAACGAAATGTAATGCGACTTTAAGGAACTAAAAAATATAATAGCTTCAAATAACTTAAATTCACAATAAAGAAATATATAACTCTATTTTAAGCTGTATATATATAGTTGGCACACTCAACGGCACTTTTAAATGTCAGCACAGTCTTGTTAAAATCCTTTAGTTTCGTCATATGCGTTTTATGTGCTCGACTATTTGTGTTTTTGTAGATAACGCCATCAATTAGCTTGGATACAACATACGATAGCCACATTACATTAGTCTTTGGAGCGTATGCTGACCAATTGTTTCTGCAATAAATAAAATATGCAAATAAAATAAAACTTCATTCTCGTTTTGGTTTACTGGATACTCACTTCAGTTCATCACGCATCATGCGGTAAATGTCATATTGGTAATCTCCTGAAGCTGCAAATAACTCCTCGTCAGTGGACAGATCATTGTAATGACAACATTCCCCAACAGTTACTCTTGATAATGTGTAGTCAATAATGGTAACTCGAACTCCCTTGGTTGACACCGACATGTCCTTGCCGTTAAGTTTATAATCAATTTGCTTCATTTTCGTTTCCTCGACAAGTATATTTCCCCAATGTAAATCTCTATGCTCGAACTGAAATGCTTCTTCTCCAACTGCCAGTGTCAGGATGACCTTAATTATTAAGTTATAAATCAAATTAGTTCTGTTAACAGTTACTATTGACTTAATCATTTTACCTGTTGAAGTGCATAGTAAGATTGTTCGGCATTTAAAAATGTGAACGTGGACATATCACTGCCTGCAAAATTTAGCTCTAAAACTATAAATAGCTGACAGTCGGTAAACATTTCAGGGTGATCATTTTCCGACTCTTTCTTCTCGTCATATTCTTCCCAAAGTTTTAATAGATGCTGCGGATATTTTCCTTTGACTAAGGCCACCTAAAAATTGGTTTTAAAAATTATTAAATTGGTTAAGTACAGTTTATATATGGCCTTACATTGTAGATGCATACGAATCCAACCGTTGAGTTAGTTTGATTAACTCGAAGGTTGCTCAGTTCTTGGGATATAATAATTTCTGGTAAGATTTGTTCGTACGTTTTCTGCACTTCACCATTGACCAGCTCAGAGCCCTCAATCGGTATGACTTTCAGGACCACATTGGACTCGGAGCTTCTCTTGGGAATATATTTGAATACCTCTCCGTAGACACCCTCTCCAATCTTGCAGGTGCTAAGCATTTTGGCAGCGGCATAAGCTGTATCAAATCGCAGAGGTCTTCGCTGACCGCAGTACCTGAGTACTTCTTTCTCAAAGCTGATTGGTACATTACTCTCTAAAGTTTCATTTAGGTAAGCTGATTTCCTTCCAGATATGCGAACAGTTGATGATTTTTCATTTGTAGTTCTTTTCCTTGGCGAAGATACTTTTGGAACCAAAATAGCTTCTCCATCGGTTTGGAATGTGCGTCTCCAAGTGTGCAAAGATTTGCGCCATTTTCCAGGTTGAAGTACAAGTGAAGATCGGCTACGTTTGCGAGCTTCTTCGTGTATTTGCTTGGAATGTCTAGATTTATCCTTGGGATCGTCAGTCTTGTCACAGTCCTCCAACCCATTTTTTTCAAAGCAAACGTGCTTTATCGCCCGAGGTTGTTCCTTTCCTGCTGGATAAGAGTAATTAATCGATAGCATGTTTATCAATATCAGGATACTTGCCAATATCGGACACTTTTTGGTTAACATCTATCTGTATTCCATCCAATTTCATGCTGGTTATTGGCGACAGTGCACAATAGAATAGGTTGGAGCTTAGACGCTTTTCACAAGGCGTTGAGATGGAGCTGCCACTTTTCCTTTTTATATTAAAACGATCGCCAACATTCAATAAATTCGCTTTCGGCAATGGGCACTCGCTGACGCTCAAAATGTCAGGATTGCTATTTTCCACACTGGAATCAATATTAAACGATACTCGTACATTCTTCTTGATTATGTTTAGCTCTCGTAGTTGCCTGCAAAGGATGTGATCATAATTAATAAGATCCTTAAATACCTTGATGTTTTATCACTCACGGCCTTGGGCTCAACAGCTTGTCGAAGGAATCTTTCCAGGCGTCATCTGGTAATGTATCGTCCATATTGTGCGTTTTATTATTAATAGTATTAAATAGAAGCTGGCAGATAAGAAATATATAAGTTATGCCGAATTTATAAAAAATATTCGCGTCACATTGGTATTTGTTTACAACACGAATGCTGCTTTATTTGAATTATCGCTTCCATGCAACACAGTAGAGTTAAGTGCTGCCAGAGTCGCTTTTTTCCCGTCAAATCTGGCTGTTTTCAAAGGCCATTTGCTAGAAAAATTTGCAAACTGCGGGCAGCGGGAATTCTGGCTTTTTTTTTTAAATGGCTTTTTTTCAGATTTTTTTGGTAAATGCCCAAATGAAGGGCATATTAAAAGGTAATATAGTAAAATCCCTTCGTAAAATGGATGGAAGTCAATTTCTATAACAATACTTTTCCCGACCTGGCTAAGGTTGCCATTGATATGTTATCGTTGCCTTGGTCCAACGCCGAAGTGAAGCGCGTATTTAGCAAAGTCAATCTTGTAAAGACAAAACTGCGAAAAAAAACTACACTTGAGAATATTGAGAAACTGGATTAATTGTTTGCTACTTAAAATAAAAATAATTATTTTTGTTATGAATTTACTGATATGGCTTGCGCAGACTCGACCATTGCTGCCACTCATATAAGCTTCCCAATAAATTCCTGCTTATGATAGGAACAGGATTATCATCCGCAAATAAAAATCAGGAGATTGGATACAATATCGATGAAATTATTCACAGCTTATGAATAAAAGATCAGCTGCTGCTCAAATGGCTCAATTACTTTGTGAACAACGGTTCTTGTGCGCTCAATCTTCCCTTTTCGGGAAAAAATACAGAAATAAATAAATTTATAAACTAGCTTATTTTATGGCTTTTTTCATTAATTTTTCAGCTTTTTTTCATCGTGTCTCCTCAAAGACAGCTTTATTTTTTCAAACAAAAGTTGGCAGCACTGGAAGAGTTGTGTCTATTCGTTCTGAAAAAGTTCAAATGAACGGATCATTAAGATGAACGAATGAACTTGTTCAGTAATTTCTTTAAAAAAATTTAAATTTCTTAGGGAAATACAGTTAGTAAGAAGTATATATATGGAGTTCCGCAATTGGATTCAATTTCTTCTTTGTTTACATGTAACAATGCTTCAATTTGAAAGATTTTTAGTTTTGAACAATGTGAAAGGTTACTTAAGCCCAAAATAAAAAGCAATTTACTCATTTTGGTCTATACCTAGACCAAATCCTAATCCTAAATATAATTGGAACTAAATGACTGATTTAGTTCACGACTGACAAATGAACGATTGAATTTGTTCAGCAAACTGAACTAAAAATCCTTAACATTAATTTCCGGACACTGTTAACGGAAAAATGCCAATATACGCAGTATTTTGCTCCGTTAAGTAAAAATACTGTCATATTTTTTTATCGAAATCTATAAATTAAATACCATAAGGAGCAATATGCTGACTCAGAAAAGGGTTAGCTTTGCATTTGTAACGGAGGCTATTCAGCCGTTAATTCAAATATCAATTAAAATTGCATTGTGCATTTAAAACTTCACCATATATTCAATAAATTTTCTATTATTATATAAATAGGAAGAAATGTTTGTTTATAAACATGCTTAGAGGGCATGTCAATTATAAATGAGAAATCCAGTTAATACACATATTTGAAATCCATTTCATACAAATTTAAGTAAAATTCAAGCGAAAGCAATTTCTGTGCCACTCCTGATTAGACAATTTGATAGAACATTCCTTTGTATTTGGGATATTTTTTTATACTGCTTTTACACATTTTTGTGCTTTATCAGGCTTAAAAAGATTTTTAAAATGATCCACTTTTTACGGTTCTCGAAAATAAATGGATTTCTCCTTATTTTGGTGTTGTCTGTGTTCTCAAATTCACATTTTTTTACAGTCTGTTTACTGCATGCCTTTTGTTTTGGTTATTGTTTAACACGAATTTCAAGTTTCCAATTTCAATGAAAGAGTTGCACCATATACATATTTACTTATATATATTTACTCAGATTTCTATCTGTATTTATTGATACCTTTTTCTTTACTACGCATTTTAAATATTTCCATATATTAAAATTTTAGATATAAACATTATATGAACACATAAAATGCACTTAATATGCACATTTGCATATTCTCTCAACTAAATTTGCTGAGAATGCAAATACATAAGTATAATATGCTTTTTATACCCTTGCGGAGTCTATTAAAATTTAAAGAAGTTATTCAAGATTTTAATAGAAATCTCTGTATCTTCCATATTGTAAATGTAATAAAAAAAAATCATTTGTTAACAATTCTCATTCAAATTAGATATTTTTAATGCTGTTGCTTTAATGCTGTTTTGCTTATAAATACTGTGTGGAAGGGTATTAAGTTTGCGGTAAAAGAAACTTAAATTTTTTTATTGTTGTTTTTTTTTTTTTATTGTTTTTTGAACATTTCAGTAGGTTGAAAGAAACAAATGTTGCTCTTTGAGTTTTTGCATTACTTTAAGAGCAGCATTGTTCTTCTCTTAGTCGCGTCGAAGTCGATATTGTCTTGATACACTGCCGATCAACTGAATAGGTTCATGATCGTGAAGCTTTACGTGGATGATTAAATGGTGTTTTTTTTTAAGTTTCAATCTTATTAAATGATTAGCCGACAAAATCACACGTTTTACAGTTGATACACTTGCCTTAACACCACAAATTTCTTTAGTTTTGGGTGCTGAGAGGTGGGAATTGGACGCACTTCGAGCAATATGACACCTGTCCGCCGCAGTGGTCGCGTTTTTGACTCCGTTTTTGATATTTTTGTCATATTCGGCACTGTATCTTCAAAAGTTACTCTCAACATTTTGGCTTCTTCCAATTTTTTTTATCGATTTTGTAATGGCCAAGACCACTTTTATAATAGGCCTCGATTAGGCCTCTTTCGTACTCGGACAATTGCTATTCATGACTAATTTTTCATTTAATATAAAGAAAATATATTAATTTACTAATTTGCAAAAAAAAAATTCTGCCGTTAAATCGCCGAATTTTGATCACAAACTGAAAATCATTCAGCTGAACCTATTCAGTTGAACCAAAAATAAAGCATTAATTTTGTTACTCTTCAGAAGAAAAAATAAATATTAAGTTTATGAAAATCATACTTTGGCATCTAATTATTAAAGAATCAGAGAATTATAGAAAAAAAATTTCATATAAAACTGAACATTGGCTAAGGAATTACAGCCCAATTCCTACCCCGGCAAGCATGAACCTATTCAGTTGATTGGCAGTGTATATACACAAAGAGTTGCCGTGCTGAAACTTGAATTTGGGCCGCATAGACCGATCAGTATTTTGTGTTTTAGTCAATCATTAAGCTTCGGTCGGAACACATCCCAAGTCCCAAGACACGTGCATCGTTAAAAACAAAAATACAAAACCGAAAACAACAAGAAAAACTACAATAAATAAAATCTGTTTCCGCATGTATTATTTTAAAGCAATATGGAGTTTTGTTGTTTGTGAATAACAAGTGCACAATAATATCGTGATCTGTAATAATAGAAAGTTCAATTTACTTTACAAATTTAATATATATTATAAATATAAATATTAGTGCGTTTTGTGACACATAAATTTCCTACGGAAGATAAGGAAATACAATTTCTTTTGGGTAAATCCACAAGCATAGACACAAAATATGTAAACAACAAATTAATAAATAAATTAAAATAAAAACATGCATATAGTATTTACAAAAACATCACATGACACCTTTTTTATTATTAAGCGTATATGATGGCATATAAATATAAAAAAAGACAAAACGCTGCTTTTCAAATTTGTAGTATTCAGCCGAGCATTATTTTAAGAAATCATCCGTGGGCGTATCAGCCGAAAACTGAAACGAACTATGGAATTTATTAGCATTTTTGAGTGTTCTGTTTGTGCATTCATATTAAAGTCATTTTGGTGTAACAAATATTGCTATACATACATACGAACAGAGCATATGTTGTAGTATTTTTAACATAATTCACTCAAACTATAATTATTTAACAAGAGTACGCGACCAGCAGATATCCTATATCTGAGCCTGAAAATCTCCAAGAACATGTGCACTCACTAACTTGCTAGAGTTTTAACTGTTTTAGATTAGTTTAGTTGAAATTAACAGAAAAGGGATTTTTACTACTATGGAAAAGGAACAGATTTAATTTAGTAATTATTTATTTTTTACAATTCAATTTAATTGAAAAAGCTTATGGGATTTAAGTCAATCTACAAAAAAGATATATAGTAACATATGTATATAAATTGGGATTAACTAATATGTAATTGTCTTTTGCATTTTGACGCAACAATTATTTGACTAACTGTACACCAATGCGGTAAGCTGCACATTGTAATAACTGGCAACGCTGCATCTTTTTATTTCTACGACGCATTTTATGTTTAAAGCAGTTAACTGTTTTGTTTTTGCCAACTTGTTTATTTGTTTACATTTTACATTTTGTGCATTGAAGTCTGATATGCCACCTTTTCTTATACAGTTTTTTTTTTTTTTTTGGATACAGGGTATGCCAATTAGAAGCTTTTCAAGCTTTATGCATGCAATATTGAACTTTACTAAGAGAGTCATTAAATGTTGGCTTCGTAACTGCAATGCCTCAACTACAACTACAACAACAACTATGGTGTTTTTTTTATTTCAAAATGCGACTCCGTTGGAGAGAATCATTTCGTTTAGGTCACACTTAATCAGATGCTTGAATATGGCGATACCAAACTATAGTATTGTTGCTCATCTAACTGTGCAAAAGGTTGCACAACACTCCAAGTTTTACAAGCGCAAATAAACATTTCAAAATTTGAAAATTAATTTGGGTAAAACCCAAAAAGTTACGAGATAACCTGGACCCATTTCTGAGATAGATTAAAAACATCGTTTTTATAAATCGTTGTTATAAAAAAAAAACGAAACCGTTAATCGGTATTGACCGATTGAAATTGGTAGCCGTAACTTTTTTATTTGAAAACAATTTTTCAATATTTGTTTTAAAGTTTACATGTCTTTAACATTTTAAATTATATTTACTTAGCGAACCGAAATTATACCCTTGTTTCGAAACCGAAACATACGAAGAACTGGTAACCGTTACGTAACCGATATGCATACATTTTTCGAAGCCGATAAACGAAACCTAAATGCAAACATAACCGAAACCGTTACTGAAACCGATATTTGTTTCGGTTTTAATCCTTTGTTGTCATTTAAGATCCCATCAATAAAAAAGCTAATAGAAAAAAATGAGAAAAAATTGACAACCAAAGGTACATTTTTAATAATGAAAAATATGTATGTATGTTTAAGTATTTCGAAACAAAGACAGAAATTTTTTATTGCTGTAATATTAGATTATTTCAATCACACCTGAAAAACGCTATAAAAAGTCAAGATCGCGATCGAAATCGAGAAACAATTTATTTGCGAAGCATAAAGAATCGACCGAGACAAAATGCGGAGTAAACAAATGCTTTTGAATAATTAAATAAATAAATGCATTATGAGCTGTGTAAACAAATATAAGAATGTATGAATGTTTTAAAAATAAATAAAATGAATAAACAAATGTATGTGGAGCTTAAATAAAATTTAACCAAAAACAAATGAAAATGTCTAGAGGTTACTTCTTATTTTCTTCTATGCGCGTGTCAATTCCACGTGCAGTAATTTTCCTTCCTTCGCCAGTGGACGCTGCGCAATTGCTAATGTTGGCCCAAACTGATATTTGTGCTTGGCTTTGCATAAATTGACAACTGTAGCTATTTGTGTACAACACAGTGCCTTTTTTTTTATTATTACAAATTTGTGTACACTGACGCCTTCTGTTATCGAATCTTCTTTTAAGACTCGCTCTTCGTCTTGTAACATACGTACACAATGTGTGTGTGTGTGTGTGTGTGTGTGTAGCAAGCCTGATTGGACGAAATACGGCTTACGGTTCGCGTACACAACAAGCTAAAACTAATCTGATCAAAAACTTAAAATAAACATTTCCACGTTCCACTAGTTTTCATCGTTCCTTCCTTGCCATAATTAATATATATATATTATTCAAATGGAATAACTCTGAAATTTAAATGTTTTTTTTTTACATGTGTCTGTCTGTCTGGTTTGTTTTTACTCACTGTTTTTTTTAAGATTGTGTTCGCAATATTTTAAGTATCCCCTTGTCCAGGATATAAGGAAGTCTATTATTTCTCTGCGACATGATAATTATTTTATTTATTTGATTGCTGGTGGGTGGCGTCGCGTAAAACGGTACAAAAAATCATGTGGCAACCTTGGCTAAGCTTGGCGAAGAAAGAAAAAAGGTGGCAGCTGGCCCCACGGATAACTCAATTCCCGATTTTTTAATTTTTTACATAAAGTTAAGTTTGGAACTTGCTTAATTTTGAAGCTAGAATTTCGAAAATTGAACTCAAATTTTTGTTGAATTTTTCTCGATTGTGTCTCTCGAAGAGTGTCGTGCACCAAACTAATTTTAAAACGAACTTCATTAAAAAGAACCTCACTTCAAAAGGAGTACAGGGGTCCATAAACATTGCCACAAAAAAAAAAAAATGTGTCCGTCTGACCGTCTGTAATAGCGACTAGATTTCAGAGACTATATGAGCTAGATTTTGTATCGGACCACTATATCATATAGCCCCAATAGGAACGATCAGTTCAAAATCAAGTCTTAGTATGAAAAACTTTTTTGTTGTTTAAGATATCTCAACCAAACTAACAGAATATGCAAATGGGGTGGTCCCATACATCCTGATCAAATTTGGTTAATATCGGACTACTATATTATATGGCTGCCATAGGAACGTTTGATCGAAAATTTAGATTTAGAATGAATTTTTTTTTTGTATCTCAACCGAAATCATAGATTGGGAATATTCTATGTCTTTTACATTTTGATCGCACACTCGACTGTAGCCTACTGAAGCCCGATTGTTGGGCTAAAAGTACATTTAGTTAATAACTATTATAATATTTATATAGGAGACCTAGGATATGGATTATTTTTAATTTATTGTAATTATTCAATATAGATATGTTTTTTAATTGTGCCAAATTTGTTCTTTTCCAGCTTAAATACTTAAATCAAATGTTAAATTTAAAATGAAGCGACCACTTATCAAAAAGCCATTTTATCAAAAGCATCTTATATTTGTGCAATTTGTGCTTATTGGCTGCTTTTTGCACCTACCAGTAAAAGGAGAATCAACTTTTCAATGTTTAAATACAAGTGGTAAGACTTTTAATTGATTTAAACCCGTCGATAGCTTCAAATAGAACTCTTTCTTTTAGAAACTCCTTTTGAAGCTCGTACAAGCCGATTTGGCATTGGACTTCAAGTAACAAATAGAACCACGCATCAGATGATGACACGAATATTTGATATATTTCTGAGAGAGGTTCTTCATTACAAACATGTTCGAATTGTTCCCATACATTTTACAAACCCAACGGATCCGGAAAATGCATTTCTAACTATGGATTATGTAAGGTAATGTCATTCAATTCTGACTGTCAGACAGTTTGGAAATTATCTTAATATCTTTTAGGGCTTATCCGGGATTACGAAATACCAGCATGATCAATTTGGAAGTTTGGTTGCCCTTTAGTAATAATCGAATACCAGATAACATAATTGATGCCGGTGTCTCCATTACTCCTGGTCGATATAGTTGGTTTGTGCCCAAAGATCAAGTTCCAGATACAGATGAAAACTTTTGTAGTTTGCACTACAAAATTTTTCAAGATATCAATAATACTCATTATGAACTTTACCTAATGGAAGACAAAATAACTAAACTCATAATGGATAGAGGGTGAGCTATACTACAAACTCTATATATTTAGTGTAGTTGAGATCATCAAATTGTATCTTTATAGCGTGGACAAATATATAAATCCAAAGTGTGCTCAACGTAAATGTGCCATGCTTATTGCTGAGCTCCGAACGGATTCGTACTTTATTGAGACCGAATTAGAAGAAAGTTATCTCAATGTAGTTTGGTTGGGCTCAACATTTAAAGAAACAATCGAGCAACTTGCTGAGATTTATAAGACAAGTTATCTGCCTGGAAGTAGGAGATTTATAGTCCTACACTGGACGCCATCTGAGGCAATTGTTGAGGCAAAATTTACCCAAATAACATTGCCAAGATGTGAAGAGTTTAGATACTTGCAAGAATCGAATTGTAGATACGATCTAACTCCGATTGTGAAGTACTATGAAAAAAGCTTGGATGCTGACAGTCGACTGACGTATGCTTTGCGATCGTTTTTTATAAAGGATCAAGATCTAGACTACTTTCGGGAAGAACTCAGTTATCAGCGCAACAGGACCGATAACATTGAACGGACGTATCAACAGATAGCTTGCAATTGGCTCAAAATAAATGAGAATGTATACAAAAAATGGATTCTGCCAATAAATAGGATAAAAACGTTATCGATTGGTGGCATATTTCCCATAAATATTACAGACCGAGGACATTTAAATATTAGGGGAGCAGCCGAAAGAGCCGTCAAGGCAATCAACGATAATCAAACCATTCTGCCAGACTATAACCTGAGAATATTGACCAATGACGGACATTGTAAGTCGGATATGGTGATGAAGGCCTTCATCCATTACTATAACATGTCGAATATGTTGGGTGTGCTGGGACCAGCCTGCAGTGAGACTGTGGAGCCCATTGCTGGGCTATCGAAGCACCTAAATATGATGGTCATCTCCTATTCCGCCGAAGGCGCCTCCTTTGTCGATCGAAAGTCTTACCCCAATTTCTTTCGGACCATCGGATCGAACAGTCAATATGTTGATGCGTATATGGAATTAATGCACAGGATTGGATGGAATCGCGTTTCCACTTTGACCGAAGACAACCAGCAATACACTGAGTATATGTCCTATATGGAAACCAGGCTAAAGTTGAATAATTTCACTTTGGCCTTCAATCGCAAGTTTCAAGCTAATGCATCCGCTGAATATATGAATGAGGTAAGTTTTCTACTACATTCACTGAGTTCTTAAATTACACGCATCTTTATTTTCAGCATTTGAGCAAACTTAAGGAAGCACATTCGAGGATCATCATAGCGGAACTTCACAGTCATAATGCTGCAGTGGCCATATGTGAAGCCGTACACTTGGGGGTAAGTTTAGTCCATTATTATACCCCTTACTCGAAGGATGCAAGGGTATTTTGTATTTATTGCCCTTTTCTGCTCTCACAATTTAATAAACATCTGTATCTCAGTGACTGTAAGATATACACAGAGCGAAAAAATCAAGTATTTTGTACTTAAATCGCCGCAGTTTAGAACAAAAGTACAAAAGTACTTCATTTAAGTAAAATTTGAACTTGATTCGAGTTCCTTAAACTCTGTAACTGAGTACAAAAACACCTTACATACCCACCAAACTTAAGGGCCAAGTCGCTATAGCTTTATTCTTTAAGTAACCCACAATTTGTAATTAGGTGATAATTATGTTATAATAATAATAATAATACATATTTAACAACAATTTTAAAAAATAAGAACATGGTATCTGATATCCGAAGCAAAAGCAATCAGGAAATTCTCAGCCAGCGAACGTAAAAGAGATATATCTTGATTCAAGATTTTTTATTTTTTTATTTATTTAAAGTTGGTTTAAAGAAAAGAAAGTCTAAAAGAACTTAAATTTTTAGTCTAATAACACTGTACTGTGAATATTCGTTGTAGAAAACTGAATCGAAGTTGAGCTTCTCATTTCTAGTAAATCTAGAGTTTTACTTGATTCCAGATTCTTTGTTCTTAACTAAGTATATAATGATTGACGGTACTTGGTTAACGAATTTTCATGTTCAGTTTCAGTAATTTGTACATATAACAAGAGTGGATTTTAAGTATTGAAGTTGTACTTAGTATGGGATTTTTTCTCTGTGTAGACACTCTAAAATTGTGAAAGTCGGAAAAAACTACACTACATACAATATTTTTAAGATTAAATGCTGTTTTTAATGGAGAACATTTCGATTTCTTATGATCTCTCTGCTAACTGACTGTATTTATTTCTTTGCCCAAATGTATGCAATATTATTCCGTTGGAATTTAAATTTCCAATAAATACAATTCATACTTGTTAAAATTCGATTAGAATTACTAATCAATAAAATTATTTTTGGTTCCCTATTGAAAAATTTGTGATTTTTTGATGATTAAGATTACACAAAATCAGAAATAATCAAAAATAATCAAAAATAATGAAAAATAATCTTATTTTAAGTTGATATTTTCTTGCAAATAAGCTGATGGAAAATTAATTTGTTTTTCACCAAATAGTCAAAAATAATCTAAAAAAAACTAAAACAATCAGAAATAATAAAAAAAAATCCGAATACTTAAAAGTATACTTTGGATAATTTTTGATTATTTCTGACTATTTTTAAGTAATTGTAATAGTTTTAGATTATTTCTGATTTTTTTGTAATCGAAATCATTAAATAATTGGGCAAAATAATCGCAATCGTAATCGACTTTTAAACAAAAATAATGTAATTACTAATAACTATGATTAATAATCATTACTTACTTAAATCTGAAAATTTAACTGCTGTGATCTTAATCGATTTAATTTTTATCAATAGCTAATTTAACAACTTTCTTTGCAGATGACACAAACAAACGATTATATCTGGTTTTTACCATCCTGGCTATCGAAGGACTTTGAAATGTGGCAGTTAAATGTGAATCATCGTTGCACAGCCGAACAACTACGTAGAGTAAGTAATATCCTTTATCTAATTCGAGATATTTATGGATAACTATTGCAGGCAATCGAAGGACACTTTAGCATAAGGCATACGCCATTTGGCCGACCGGATGATCTGATGCAGGAGGGGATCACAATCAAGTCTTGGCTCTCCTCGTATAGAGATGAATACAAGAAGTTCTCCAATTATGTGGGATTCGTTTACGATGCTGTCTGGGCCTATGCGATCGCAGCACATCGATTGATCGGAAATACCACGTATGCAGACATTGCATTCAAATCCTGGAAGACATCGAATGAATTCAGAAAACTCATTTGGGAAACGGACTTTAATGGTCTGTCCGGTAAAGTGACATTTGGACAAGGCGAATTCGGAGGATCACGCATCATCGATCTGGATATTTTACAATGGATAAATATGAGCTACACTGAGGTGGGCAAGTTTAAGCCCAAAGTCGAGGGTGATGGATCGGATCTTCACACTAACGGGGGATTCTTAGACTTCGATTCGGAACAAGTGTTCCATGGTCAAATCCCAGAGGATGGAAGATACGATTGTCGCTACTCAAGTTTGGCCCGAGGTCTACATATCAGTTGTGATATGGCCACCATGGTATTTAGTATATCCATATGCCTGATAGTAATCTTCCTGATGTCCTTTGTATCATTCTATTTCTGGAAACAACGTTTTAACCGAAAAGTCCGACATTCGGCACAGATAATGAAGATGTTTGGCATCGATCTGATAACTCCATCTCGGAATAAAATGAATACTTTGGACAAGTGGGAAATTCCCAGGGAGAACGTGGTGATCAATCGAAGATTGGGCGAGGGAGCATTCGGCACAGTCTATGGCGGCGAGGCCCAATTGAGTTCCGGCGAGTGGACAGCGGTTGCCGTTAAAACTCTCAAATCCGGAGGATCGACAGAGGATCGCTTGGACTTTTTGGCCGAGGCCGAAGCGATGAAGAAGTTCGATCACAAGAATATCATAAAACTTATGGGAGTGTGCTTGCAAGTGGAGCCCATCTACACAATCATGGAGTTTATGCTGTATGGGGATCTAAAGACTTTTTTGCTGGCCAGAAGAAACATGGTTAGTGACAAATTAACCGATGAATCAGATATATCATCGAAGCGTCTAACGATGTATGCCTTGGACGTGGCTCGGGGATTGGCATATCTGGCGGAACAGAAGTACGTTCATCGGGATATCGCGTGTAGAAACTGCTTGGTTAATTCCCAGCGTGTCATCAAAATTGGGGACTTTGGAATGGCTCGACCCACCTACGAGAGTGATTACTATTGCTTCAATCGAAAGGGCGTGAGGAAACTGTTTCCGGTTCGCTGGATGCCACCGGAGACACTGTCAGTGGGCATGTTCACGTCTGCTTCGGATATTTGGTCATTTGGAGTTGTGCTCTTTGAAGTGATAACCTTTGGATCGAATCCCTATCATGGGAAGACAAACAACCAAGTTCTCGATTATGTCAAGAACGGCAACACGCTGCAAATTCCGAGCGGCGTCAAGCCGCCATTGGAGGGACTTTTGAAGGCCTGTTGGAGTCATGATGCCAGCAAGCGTCCCACAGCCTTGGAAGTCATTGATTACATTTCAAACTATCCCCGATTGCTGACGCCGTCCCTTGACTGTCCGGGCACGGCAGTTCAAATGGCGGAGTCGGAAAGCGATGAAATGGAACTGTTGCCACCCGGACGCCAATCCTCGCCACTCACCCAGGAATCCACGCTGGACAATCTGTCAACGATCAATAGTTCCACCAATTTGCGACAATTCAATTTTGCCAGCGATGAAAACCTCACGGAACTGCCAGCCAAAGTTGAAACGGGGAAAGTCAGCATGCCCCCAAGTAATAATACAGATTCCTTTTCAACCACAACACCCGATGGATACAGCATCATGTCGCCCCTTCTTATGAATCAGGGCGCTAAGCAGCATTCGATACGCGAGTGAATCATTCATTACCTATAGTTTCTAATAATATTAGTTGATAGTTTTCATTCGCAGAGGGAATATTTTGTACCTAGGTCTCAGCTACCCTCTATCACTTCTCGTATACCAAAGTATACTTTTTGGGATACAGGGTATACAAAGTTTGTTTAGTTTTATAAACTAAGCAATATTTATTATATAATCAAACAAAAAATATAAGCAAAATACTAAGTACTATACACCTATTATTATTTTATGATCTAGTATTACGGCAATATATAGTTTTTGTAACAGCATTTTATTTTTGTCAAATTCAAACAAACAAAAATGTCAACTAAAATAATCAGGGAAAGTAACATTTATTATTTTGAAAATAAATAAAATTAATCCTGATACAGGATACCCTATACAGAAATAATATGAAATAATATTCGGTTTTTGGCTTAAAATGCATGACTCTTATTTGCGATCTTATAATATTACTCTTATTTTCAAGTTTCTAACCACCAAAAATTAAAAAAATGACTAATTTATGTCTATGTTAAAAGAAAAATATTTATTTTTTTTTTAATTTTTTCTCAATTTTAGTAATTAATTACATTTGTTAGTAAGAAACTAAAAATTGACTTATTTTATGATTTAAATGTGAATTATTGTATTATGATTTTATTCGAAGTCTTAAATATCTTTGCGATATTAGAACAGCTTGAAAGCTCTGTAATAATTTTGTTCTCTTTTTAAGAAAGAGTTCTGTTTGGATTCGGTTTGGATTATTTCGTAAATTTGGTTCATGATCTGGTTTGCGTGGACAAAAAACTCAAACCGATCCGTTTCTGTGCGATTGCAAGTTTTACAGGGTATACATTAAAAGTTAAATTTGTATAACATAAATACTTATTAGTTGTTGTTACGACAGATTTAATTATCCAGATTGACTGAGACGGCGATACATACACAAGCAAGTTGGGCTCTGCCTGCTCTCTCTTTTATATTACAGGGTATACAAATACCCCTATGTATACCATACGTACATATACCATACATACATATACCATACATATAAGCTGTACTTTTAAAGCTTTACCTCCATCGATGCACAATACGCGAATGGCAAAAAGCTGATTTCATTTTGTCAGATTTAATTCGCAGATGAACCATTGTGCGGAGCGTGCAGTAAACAAAATATTAACAAATATAAAGCTAAATATGTATGTGACTGTGTGTGAGTGCTGTTGCTAATGTGTTGTGTGTTATAAATATTTTTATTTCGAGTCAACGCTCAGCTCCCGCATTTATTTACTTAACCATTGTTTTGGTTTCATATAGAATTTTTATTGTGAAACATGAAACAATTTCATCCGTTTGGTTTCCAATTGCAACTGACAGACAATTTTACTGCAGCTGCTGTTGCTGCTGTTGCCGTTGCTGCTGCTGCTGCTAGCGCGATAACACCCCTTCATTGCCAACCTCGCCCTCCCTTCCCACCGAGCGCCGGTGCATTAGCACAAACTAATGATGACTGTGGAATTGCATCCAACGCGGTTGTCGCTTTTCAGTAAGTCTCCCCTTTCACTCTCCTTCTCCCCTTCCACACACACACACACACACACACTGATTTGAGCGCGCTCCCGCACTCATCGCTCTCTCTTCCGTTCTGTTGTTCTCCCGCTCTCCTGCTCTGTCTCTTTGGCTTTATCTGGTTGCTCTGGACGCTGCCGCTGTTAAGGCTGCTGATAGACCATTGCATTAGCGCGGCAGAGCGCAACATAATGTCGTTGTGCACTTTCCACAGCAATTGTTGTGGCATCCATGGTGCTAACAGAAGGTAGTGGGAAGGGCAATGCAGCTTACGGCTGAAGCTGTAGCTATAACTGTAGCTGTGACTGTAGCTATAACTGTAGCTGTAGCCTAGGCCCCAGCATTCCTCTTCCGTGATGTGGATTTCATAATTACGTGCGCTGAGTGCGATTATTATGATTGTTTCTTAATTCACAGATTTACAATGCGAATGTGTGTATGTATATGTACACCATATATAGACTCATATGCATGTGTGTGTGTGGTTTTATATGTCACTTGCACACATTTCCAGACTCTGGCAACTCTGCGTACCGAAAAGACTTGCTTGCATTGTGCTTTCTGCTCTATTCCATTCACAATTTATGGCTCCGTCTCGCTTGGTGAATGTGATAAATATCCTTCTCAATGCCGCGCTAAGCTGCGAATGATGTAATAATTAAATGTATCTATATGTTTGCATAACGAATTAATTCATTAAATGTAAATATAATTAGATTTAAAATGCATTGAATAATGTGTTCACCAATTAAAAAATTCACATAGAAAATTTAACTTCATTTAATATTTATTTTCTTATTGTAATTTGGGTGCTTATGCTTTTTACAAGTTTAATTTTTTTTAAAGATACAGAACAGATATTTACACTAAAAAGTGTCTTAACTAGCAGATACCCCTCCCTGTTTATCACTAATTATTGCTGAATAACTTCAATAATTTCGACAAACATCAAACTCCCCTTGTTCTACACAGACTGCAATATGTACACACATCTGTATGTGAATTTGTAAGTACATAAGTTGTACACTGCTTTGGAACGAGTGTGATATCAATTACTTTCGACTACTGTAGTCTATTGGCATTTCCCGATTTTTATTAATATAGGGTTGCTGAATCCTAGTCGAAAGTCTAGCTGCATCCATGCTGCAACAATCTGAACGATTACGATTTGTTACCCAGCTGCTGTTATCATGCTTCGCAAAAAAAGACTATGGCTGTTAAAGGGACAATACGCACTTGGTCAATGCACAATGGGTCATTTTCATAAAAATGTGTAACAAAATGTTAACTAGTATTATTTTTCAATTATTCATAATTTAAAGTTGAAAACAAACTTGATCTGCGTGGGGTTTATGACAGTCAATACAATTTACCTTTTACTTATTTTTTAAGTAATGGCTACAAAAAGAAGTAAAATCCCTCTATTTGATGTGGAGATAGCCTGCCTCTGCCACTTGTAACTGTTCGATATTAGTTATGTCAAAAAAACTTTTCAATTTAACCATAGTGCATGGTGAGCAAACATATGTACGTACATATGTGTGTATTTACATACAAAAAACGGAGACTTTTTGCATGTTTTTCCTGACGCTGCAAATATTCCGGAGTTCGGGCACAACTGGTCATCGCCAGTAAATAGTGTAGGTCTGTGGCACTGTGGCCGTTTCACGAAAACGATATCGAAGGGTGACGCATGCCAGCCGAATGTCGTGCGAGAAAATTGTGAAAATGGCATTCATAAAAAAGCACATGTGCATGGTGTCGCATATTCGCGCATAAGAATATGTCCCTTTATGTATTCGTATGTACATATATATATCAAATATACACTTGTACATATGAGTGCAAATATATATTTATGATATGTCGCTTACATATAGTACATATTACGTATACGGATGTGTGTGTATTCCGAAAAAAGGAAAAATTAATAACGATTAAATGATTTTATTTGTAAATTTGTTTGCAAATATATATATTCCAACTTCACTTATCCATTTACGGCTAAAAATAAAAATAATTTGATTTATGTATGTGCGTGCAAATGTTATCAAAACATGTCTATAATGCTAAAATATAAATAAAACGTGCTATTTCAGTCATTTTGTACAAAAGTCAATTGATCCACAAATGGTCAATTTTTTATTCACTTTGAAAGCTACTAAATTTAAAACAACGACTTTAATGGGTACGAAAAGAAACCAATTAATATTTACGTATTTTGTACAATACTTACTTAATTCGAATAAAGCATTAAAGAATCTTTAAAATCTTTTGAAAGCCCATTTACAAAATCCATTAGAGCGTAACATTTGGCGACAGTTTTAAGTTAAAAGTAAGTATTTTTATCGTATTAACTGCGGGAAATGACTTGCAAAATAGTTAACAAAATGCAATTAAAATGCTGCAATTATAATTATAATTGGGCGCAGCAAAACGGAGCATAGCAATCAGAAAACAGCCAAAAAGCCCAGCCGGATGGCCAACAACGCTGGAAACGATTACGGGGGTGTCGGAAAGGTTGCATAAAAAAAGAACACCCTGGGCTAAGTAACTCTGAAAAGCGTTAATTGCTGCAAAAGCCTAAATGAGCAGCAGACAACAATACAATTATTCCAAGCAGTGCAGTTTAAGCCAGCTGTCAGCTATAGCCAAAGGAAGCGCAGTCATTTTTAGACCCTTTGAAATAATGATACACTGGAAACCTTAGCAAAATGCGCTAGTTATCATGTCATCTATTTCAGTTAACGCTTTAAGCTAATTTAAAATTGAGGCTATCATAAAAAGAGCACTAAAGCTACTTCATAAGTATATTTGTACCAGTTTTTAGTGATAAATGTTAAGGTAAATGTCTAAACAGCATTTTCACTTATTTTTATTGTGATTTTAATATATTATTACTTTGCGTTAAAGCTAAAACAGTTTTTAATTTTTTTCAAATAGCTTAATATATTAAAAATTCGACAAACCCATAAGAATATACCATTTTGAATAATACATATCCAATGTACCAACAAAATAAAAATGTACCAGTTTGGCTTTAAATGTAGCAAATGGGTCAAGCGTAATAATATCTGTTTACTATCTGGCAGCACTTAAACTTTATTTTGAATGTTTTAATGGCTGCCCAATGCATATTGAATTTATATATGGCGTTCAAAGAGAGAGAGAAAGAGAGAGAACGCTGAGAGTAAATTTAAGCGATCTGACAGGACAGATGTAGTAGATATCTGGAAAAGTATGTAAAAGTAGTAAATGAGAGAGATTTCGACTGATTCAACTCTTTAACTGACATGTCCAAACTAATTTAAAATACTTTATATGTATGGTAGCTATCCATAACTTTACGCTATCACACACAGACAAAAAACAATTCAAAATTCAAGTCAAAGATTCTTGATTTCAGCGCGTATTTTTAAGTATGTTTTCAGAATATTATTGTTAAATTGACACAATATGCAGATAAAATGGCCACCTCTCAGCAGTCAAGAAGTCCCAAAACATTTAATTTAATTGAAAAAAGTCTTATAGCGCCCTGATAATCAAAATATTTGCGCAGGATGGAATTTAAAATCCATACGTAAATTAAATATTTTGTAATCTGAGATTACCGAACTTCTGACACCACGTCGGATTGATTTTATCCCGGAATCCTGGATTTTTTTTCTGTGTATGTAGCTCAAAATTGCATCTTCTTGATTTTTCGTTTACTTGAATTCTATCTAGCAGATACCGCTACACAATACAACAAGCACACACACACACACACATACAGCATATGGATTCGTAGAGTGCCACATTTCATAATCCTATTGAGCTCAGATTGTTTTTGCTCGGCCACGAGGAGGCCACCGACATTCTAATCGCTTAACAGTGCACACAGCATGAAGCCGTTAGTTCCCTTGTCCTTTTTCCATGCTGTCTGTCTGTTGGATTGATTTTTCCTTTTCCTGTTTGCTTCGCTTTTGTGGATGGCTTTAATTCTTTTTCCAATTGGCTTGATGATAACACATGGCGACAATTGGAAAGTGATATGCCAACATTCGCCTCACTGAAAACGAAAATTGTCAATTTGTGCAAAAATTTTACAGGGCTATAATTTTGCTATTTATTACCGCCATTTATGTTTGATTGCGCTTTTGCATATGTTTCCATGTATTTCTACTATATACATTTGTATATAACATATTTATGATTCGTACATATATGATATGTACATAAAATTTATAAAATAATGCAGAGAGATGAGCATAAAAATCCTACTTTCAAAAATTTCATTTTATCCCTAAAATGAATAATCATGTCAGAGTACCAATTTTCTGAATAAGTTTCCATGATTACCAAATTAATATCTTCTTGTCAGCAAAATTCTCTGGCAATGATTCGAAACGCGATTGGTCGACTTTAACTTATCGACTTACGAGTATGTATGTATATAATACTCGTACAATAACCCGACGAGTATGACACAAAATGACACTTTTTAACGGCATTTTTTGCTTATACTTTTTCATTTATTCAGTTTTTTGTTTTCATTAACTTACGAACAATTTTTATAATATAGTATATATATGTATTTTTATTGTCCTGTATTTCATTTCTGAGTATTTCACTTGTTAATTATTAGTTACATATTTATATAGGTATGTAAGTGTGTATATTTATATTTGTGTAATATATATGTATGTGTGCTTTAATATAATTTAATAAACTTAAACTTATTCTATTCATGTTAGTAACTTTATATATTTCATTGTATTGTTATAATTTTTAACATTTTCCATTTGTTTAAAGTGTTTCAAAAGGGTTTTTTCTTTCATTATTTTGCGACCTTTTTTATCTGAGATTAAATTTGGACTCGGCTGGGTTGTAGATTAAATATTACACAGATCTTTAATATAAGCAGTTTTATTCAAAATCGCAGGAGACATTTTTGAAAACCAATTTAAAATAACAAAGAAAGAAAAACAAAGTTTAGGTATAGTACATGAATACTTATATGTTTACTTTTTTACAAGTTAAAATATTACCTTTTTGAAAAAAACAATTTGAAGTATCTCAAAATCCATTTTTGAATTTTTTAAAAACATATTTGAAAACCAACTTGGTTGAGTTTAATTCGAAAAGGACTAAAAATATTTTCTAATGGTATTATGTTATATATTTTTTTTTTTACTTTTTCAAGTAAGGAAATGGTTTAAGAACCTCTTTACTTTTGTCTTACGACCACAAAATTTATTTACGAGTATATTTTAATGACCAGAATATTAATAGAACGTCTGAAATGCAATATTGCCTTTATTTACTATTACTCGTATTTGTTGTATATTGTTCTTCTCATAATTACGTTGTTGTTGTAGTTCTTAAATTAAAGTTAAAGTAGTAAATATGGTTAATGAAAGTGTTAAATCAAATCATAAATTTGAAGTCGACTTAATTATGGTGATAGATGTTCCCTGATTTCAATTTTTATTCATACGATTAATATTCGTTTTACTGAAATAAATTATTGGCTTTTCTATATATTAATATATAGTATATACATAGATGGGTGCTTAATGGTTAACAAAGTTACGAAATCAACTGTCGATATGTGGTTGTCTCTACTGATATATTTTGATGATCTTATTTTGATCTTTATTTTGCTATTTTACAATTTGTGCTTTCAGAGTAAACAAAAATAAAACTTACAAAAATTAAAAGTAGTTTAATGACTTTTGCAAAAGTTGACTTAATCTTATTTCATTAATGGGGGCAAGTTTAATTTTAACTCGTTTGTATAAGTTTATTTTAATTATTATTGTCTTATGGTCCATAATAGGTATTCAAACAAATTGGATAATGCGAATACAAGTCTATCTATATATATATTTGTATGTACTATATCAAATTAGCCATACTTTTTATTGTTATTGGTTGTCTTCATTTCTATCGCTCAATCTAGCTAAAGATTTTGATTCGATTTTGTTTGAATTGTTGATTGATCATTATAAATTTAATTGTGGTTGTTAACGGAAGTCCACCAATATAATTAAATTACTTTATTTAGATTTGATATGATGTGAGATATGAGCGGTGGAATGGCAATTAAATAATATACTTGTCGGAATTAGGTAATTTAATTTGACTTACATATCGCAGCATGTTACATACATTCACACAAATCATGACACTCGTTTCTAGTCATTGACTACAGGGTATGCAGACAAAAAAAAATTATGCGTTTGCAGACTTCACTTCATAAATTGAAAATGCAATAAAATATCACTGGGAAAAAAAACAATTGAAAATTACGTATGCGCACATTCACGTGTTCGTATGTAAGTAGTTTGTCTCTCATATGCAAGGGGCAGGTACACTAACTTACATTAACAACTGTAATCGTACGTGAGGCATGTTTTGCAGATGTTTCGTTTTTGTGGCATGCAGACAATTGCTAAGAAGAAGTACAACTAAATTGACCAGCCACAAATTTATTATAGCTGCATTGAAAATACACATGTATTGGTGTGTGTGTGTGTGTGTGCGGTACATTGGGGTGTACATATGCAAATACGTATATACCAATGTTTTCGGTCTCGCAACTATAATTTAAAGTCAGCCAATTGAAGCCTCTAATTATTATAATAAAAAGTATACTTATATTTCAATGAACATAAATATTCGAAACACAAACAAATGAACAATAATATGCAAACAATAAATATACGTACATATTGCATATATACATATATAAACATGTATTAGTATGTTTGCTATTGTAAGTTCAGGGCAAATGAGAAGGGGCCATTTTTAAACAATGATTAAAACATTTGCTTAACCAGTCGATAAATGTACATATATGTATGTACGTATACGTAATATACGGATATACACATAAATACGAACTAGTGTTGCAAAACGAAGTTTAATAAATTACAGAAATTATCCTCTAGTAGAATTTAAGTTCAGAACTTTATTTATAGCAAAAAAAAAAGTTCTTTTACGTTTTCTTCGTATGCTTTAAAGTCTTTCCTTTAGATTAATTGTTAAAAGTAGCTGGGAATTTTTTGAAATGACACATGTAAACTTTTTAGTAATTTTAAGTATTTACTTATTTTTTTTTTGAGAAAGTTGGCTTATATTTGAAAAATAAAGGTTTTTGTGCCATGCTAATTTAAAGTAATAAAATAGATAAATTAATATGGGAAGAATTTAAATAAATAAAAATGTACATACAAATTTTGGTAGAAATCAAAATATGTGTCAACGTTAGATTCGTATATACATTTGTATTTATTAAATATGATATCAAACAATTGACTAAGCAAATATAAACCTCAAATTTAATAACTGAGGTAAAGCTTTGACTTCAATTTGGGAATAGAATTTGAGACGATTTGCGGAATATGGTAGAATTAAGCACAGAAGGGGGAAGGGTTAGCATTCAGTATTCGTACTCGTACTCGTACTCGCACTCATATTCGTATTCGTATTCGCATTCGTATCTGCAGTGGTTGACCGCAATGCAATGGAAGAGTCCTGCACATTTGTGCATTCGACGTCACGTGGCAGGAAGCAAGTAAATTATGCATGCAGCTTCAAGTGCAATAAAACAGAATTTAATGGGAATTTAATGTCGAAAACATTATCAGGCTCAGGATTCAGCATTGGCTAAAGTGTAGATTCGGCAAACAAACGCGCGCACACTCCAACAAATAAGTATGTACACACACAGACACACATATGTATGTGCACATAGTCGTGTGTACATATGTGGACATCTGACAATTGCCGAATCAGCCCATTTTTTTTTTGGGCTTTTTTTTTAATGGAATCCGCGCACAAACACAGTGGACGTGGACGTGGATGCACCAAGTGCCGTGAATCCAACTGGCTAACTTAAGCTCTGCTCTATTCCGTTCGCCTCAACTCTTACCTCTTTCTGCACTGCTTGCTCCTCACTACACTTAGCAAAAAATTAACCCCAATTCGTCCTGAAAATCCCTATCTCCTAGGGAGGTGAACCATTCTTATTAGAAACTCATTTCTTTAAAATTTGTGTTTTTCTCCTTTCTCTTTAATAAAATGTACTTTTTATGAAAACCAGTGATAATTAGAAGTATTTCATCTTAAAACGAAGCTAACTTTCTAAGACGAGTGCAATAAAGTTTTTTCTGAGTGTACACTTCCCTCTTTCTCCTGTCCTGTTGCTAAATTAGTGACAATGAGTGTGGAAGAGCGTCCGAAAGCGGGAAATGCATGAATTTCGTTAATGCATGTCTGTGTATGTATTTCGTGGTGGCTGTGCGTGTTGCACGTTGCACGCTCTACATTGCCCCATAATTCGTTGTGCTCATCCCCCACACCCTGCACGCCCCCAACCACGTTTTCAAGCGTTTTGCAGTGCAGCATTGTGGGTGCATCAAGCGCACTTGAAGGTTGTATTCTTATCGCCCGTTGTCCATGCGGACTCGATAAACAGCAACAACAACGACAACAACAGCAACTCACTAGCTAGAGTGTGAAGGTGAAGAGAGGGGGTTAGCTTAGGAGAACAAAGGGGAAGGGGTGAGAGTGGGTGGGTGTGAGAGTCGGAGTAGCCGCCGTCATTTACACAAATGCGCATCATCATGCAGACCGCTTTTATTAGGCAGGAGTCGAAATGCAACAATAGCTCGGACACTAAACTGGGGACGCCCTCACTTGCAACATGCACAGCTAGAGATGGACACGGGTAGGGGATTTTCTTGTGGCTTATCGTCGCCTGTTCAATTAAAACCCAAAATACGAAAAGGATTTTAAATACACATTAATAATATAGCAGGATAAGGGATTCAGATATTAATTAAATATAATTGTCGCCTATTTGCATCTCGCTGTTATGTGTGCTGGATGAAAATATATAACATACACTGTAAATAACATAACATGCTCTGTAAACGCAAATAATATACTCTGTAAAGAAACATGAAAAGAAGGAAAAAGTATTTTGCATTTGGTGATAGAAAGAAAATATCGGGGGTGCCACAGAAATCGCTTTCGCTTGAATTTCTCTTCAATTTCATTTCGCTGTGCCACAGGTCAAATCGCAGAATAATTTTACGCGTATTAAATTAGCGCTAAGATCGCTGGCGTCCGATGCTGCCACCTAGTCCGATTCAGATCTTCGAAGTCAAGGTCAGCGATGCCACATTTTTTAGTCAGAATTCGAAGTAAGGTATTTAAAAAAAATATATGGAACCACTTCAGTTTTCTTTAAATTAAGCATTACAAAAATAGGTCTTTTGAGGTAAATAAAGTTTTACCGAAAAAAAACTTTAACTTATGGTGCAATTTGTGAAAACATTTTTCACGAAGAGCTGCCAGACTAATGGCAGACAATTGCTAGAGTTGTTGAGTAATTTTCATTTTTTCGCGCCAATTACTTTTAAATTTTTTTCACCTAAACAAAAGCAATCATTGCATAAATAAATTAAATTATTTTAATTAAAACTACAAAAAATTAAAAACCTATTGTACTGCAATTATAAACTTAAAAAAGTTGCTAAACAAACCCTTGGGTAATTTAATCTGAGAAGGTGTCAGCCCTTAGCAGCCTAGTTCGAAAAGGTTGGTGAAATTGCTAAAAAACATTAAATCATTCGAAGTTCTGTGGCACCTCGGAAATTTCCGTGCGGATTTGCTTTCTGCGGAATTAAATTTCGCTTGCGATTTCTGTGGCATCCCTGTATATACTGGCTACAATAACGATTTGCATTAAGCATTATTAAATAATTTAAAGTTATTAAATCGAATCACCATTATCAAAAGAAAAGGTTCGAGATATGGAGATATTCGACTTATAGAGTTATTTTTCTTAAATTTATTATTTTATTTAGCTCGAGTTAGAGAGAAATTCGAGTTATAGAAGTTCGAGTTATGGAAGTTCAACCGTTGTACGAGCGCGTATAGTTGGAACCGTCAAGCCGGGGTATTCAAAATATCATAACTGATACAAAAATTGTTGCAAGGATTGGGTAAAACCCAGAAAATCACATATTAATAACTATTGAATTGAAACATTTTAAAAACAATGAGAGATTATTATAGATTTTAGACCAAATTTTGAAAAAGTTTCCTTATTATTCGTAAGTTCATAGTAAGCATATACTTGAAACCTTCAATAAACAATTCGTCGTGCGTGAGCGTGCGTGAGGCAAAGGACCTGCCCATCTCTAATGCACATGGAACTGCAACTGCAACCGGACTGCAGCCGGAAATGGCCGAGAAACCCTCCTCGATTGCTGCAAATTCGCAGCTTTCGCGTTTTGTGCATCTCTCCACGGAACTCGGAGTTTTGGATTGCAGCCACTTTGGCATTTTCAATCGCATGCATTTATGCAAATTCAATGCCAACTGCAACCCAGGACATGGCCAACAGCAACATGAACAGCTATGTATGTACTTAAATGTGTATGTTTGTATAACTGTACATACATACATATTACATATGCAGTTCTGTATGTTCTGTATGTATAGAGAGTGCTGAGAGTGTTGACCATGACAATGATACTACGCGGAGAATCATCATATATTCATAAAAGGATACAACAATCTCTGCCAATCTCTGCAATCGCTGCAGATTTAACATCCGCCAACGTATTCCTCAATTATTAATATTCCACAAGAATGAACACGCATGTAAATTGGTACATATGTATGTATGTATGTATGTGTGTGTGTGTGTGTACTATATACTGGTCAATTAAGCTTATGGTACGGGTATTCATGTGCACGTGCAATACATTCACAGATTAATTGCATGCAAATAAATATGAATATTCACAACACATACAAAATGGATATATGAATGTATATGTACATACATACATACATATGTATGCATCTATCATGTGTCTTATCATTGAACAATGAAATATGCGATGATCCAAACATCAAATGTCAATTGTGTTAAAAATTATATAATATGGCTGTTTCGAAATAAAATTATAGACAGATTCATTTCATTAGTTTAAGCTGAATGAACTTTGATGAAATTTAATTTTTTAAAAATTATACACGACAAAAATATGTAGCTAAAAGAAAAAATAATTATAGATTAATGAAGTCAAAAAATAGTACAATTTCAGTTTGAAAATCCTTAAAATCCACAAGAAAGTATTTTAAAAACGTTGTGATAATGTACTAATGTATGTAAGTAACTGCTAAAAAGCGTTGATTTTAATTAAATAAATTTTGAAAATTGTAAATTCCTGCGAAGTCGATCTTAATAGGTGCTTCATCTATCTGCGATTCTTATATTTTGTTGAATTTAAAAGATGCATTTTCTGAATAGTAAATGAAATATATACGAGCAGTATTCAAATTCGGTTTATACACTCTGTTTACACGAGTTTCTACTTGAAATGACATTAGAATTGAATGATAAGTACAGGGAATATAGAAAGAAGTATCTTTGGTAAAGATATTTATTAATTATGAAAGTATGCTCAAATTAATTTAAAGAAACTTTCCGAATATTTTATAGTAGTTGAAAACACTTTTATGAAACATTTGACAAGTGTTTGAAATGAAATGGATAATGAAATTTTAATTTAAAGTTATACTTATGGTGGTTTTTCACTATATTATTATTATTGTTATGATTTTTGTTTTATATTAACGTCACGCTTAATTAATATTTGCATTTCATTATTATCGGAAGACATTTCATTATTGCATAATTTCAGTATATAACTTTTGATTACTTTACATTATCTAATATGAGCAAATAAGCTCAATATAATGACTTAAATACAATAATTTTCGTTAACATTCATTTTCATTTTCATTTTCATGGTTGTGTGTATATTTATTGTTGTGTCGTTTGTTCATGTTCGTTTTCTTTTCGTTTAGTTTCGTTTCAAATTGTATTGTTTATAAGCATATGTTGTATAATTCATTGTTATTGATTTCATTGGCCTTTGAACATTTTGTTTTAAGGGGGAACATTAAGAAATACATGTATTTTGCACATTCATATGAACTGGTTTGAATGTATTATTTATAACTATTGTTATTAAAAATATGCATTGAGCATTTTCGAAATAACCCACAGCCCGCACCGTGCTCGAATATTTATTCAATGAAATGAGCAGAGTTTAGAGTTAAATTCGACAGACCCGTACAGTGGCTTTCAGCTGTTCTCAACCAGTCGATTTTCGTATAAAAATGAAATTGACTTGAAATTGAATTGGTTCATATTTTTAACTTTAATATGATTGTTGATTAAGATTCACAATCATCTAAATATTCAAATCGAGCAACAAATTTGAATGAATATTCGAAACAGTTGCGAGTGTGAGTCACACAATGGGTTGTATTTATGAAACGTCTTGATTTTTCGGATCTACTCGATGCTATGTCTTATTTTGTGCAGTGTATTACTATTGTAATAGATCCAAAAATCCATGTCTGTCTTAAGTAGTACAAAAATAAACCGTCGCGTCTGACAAGTCAATTGATAATGTTGTTTTTGTTTTTAAATCGACTAACCGGATTCCTTGTCTCCTCCATTGGGTGGGCAGTGCCCAGTAACCAGGCGAATAGTCAGCAGGGGTAGCTACAATGTAGAGCTGACACCTCTCTCCTTCCTCTGCTCCTGCCGCTCCTTAGATTCCTTCGATGTCTCTGTCCCGTTTGTTACTGTGTGGCGTGTGGATTTTGTTGGGAAGCATAATTTTAAATGAGCTTAACTGAATACATAGACAATATACAGAAAAAAGCCATCAGGGCATTTGTCGTTATCGTGGCTGTGGCCAGCAGCTGTGACCCCGCATTCGGATACTTCCACGGCGTATGGGGCGACGGTACCAGGCCGGGCGGCTTATATGCTTTGTCGAATCCGTTACGTCCCGGGTGTATTGTTTGTACTAAAATTGCATATTTAAGTTAAAGTTGAAGTATAGTGTATTTTTAATAATTCTTAAATATTATATATTTTTTTTAACTTATTTCTCGAGTCAAAACAAAGTTCTTATTCGATTTCATGAAATACGTAAAATTTACAATATTTCAGTAAATTCAGAAGTTCGATGAAGCGTATTTTGATGAACTCTTTGTGCTGCGTTGAAAAAACAGTTGAAATGTTTTTGATTATTTTTTCATGTAAAAAATGAGAAATTCAGAAAAATATTGATGTCGATGGAAAATCAGTGACAGATAAATAAATATTTCGAAACTCGAAAACTGTGTGAACTTGAATCAAGATATAAATTGTTTCACATAACATTTTCCACAGACTTTTGCTATCCTTTTAGGCATTAGAAATTGAATGAATTTAACTTTAAAACCTATTCAGTTGACAGATAAACTAATGTGCTGTTTTATCAGCTTGATATTGAGCATAGTCTAGAAGTTAAGGGGATAAAGTTACAAATGTTTAGCTCAGTTGATAATCTGACTTACAAACTGACCTAATCAAACGAATATATTGTTATTCGAATTATATTTTATACCATGAGTGTGGGTGCGAGACGAGTACTCATGGCTGAGCAATATATCTGTTTGCTGGATGCTGTTCGATGCCGCTTGAGCGCAGATGCGAGCAGGGATGAGGCAGGGACAAAGAGATGCACACTTAAAATTGAAACTGACTGCTGGAAAATTAACTTCAGATGGGATTTGGAGAGTACCCCGAGTAGCGAGTACCGAGCACCGAGCACCGAGCACTGAGTGTTACCAAAATACGGTTTCACTGATAAATCAGTGCGCTCGACAGCTGCACGAGTGCTAAGCTGGGAGTTGGTCCAGGAATCAGAGCGGGTCGGGTGGAAAAGCAAGGAAAGGAAAGCATTGCTCGGATTGTCATGAGAATGAGTATGTTGCGGTTTTGCCGAGCACAGTCCGTGTCCTGTCCGTGGCACATTTAGTTACTGGGAAGCATAGATCGAAGAAGCAGCAGCAGCAGAAGCAGCAACAGAATTCTTTGCTTGGGGGTTTTCTTAGTGCACTAACAGCGACATTATATTTGCCCAAGTCATAGTCCCATGACGTAGAAGTGCCCATGTCCTAGTAGGTAGCAAAATTCAGCTCCTGTTCTTGGTCTCTGGTCCGGTTAGGTTAGGTTAGAGATGTGAGTGTTTGTAACTGCCGCTTATGCCTGACTTCATTCTATGCTTGTGCTTTTGCTTGTGCTTCTGCTTGTGCTTTTGCTCGTACTCGTACTTGTGGAATTTTCTAAATCGTAACTTACCTTCCGCTCCGTTTATCATGCCGTTGACGTTTCCACTTGCCACAGCAGCTCCGCTGTTGGTGCTTTGGGGCACATTCCCAATCCCGGTACCACCACCGCCGCCAAATACATCGTTCTCTTGCTGCATTTGATTTGAGAAATGGGTTTCCTTGGCACGCACCACTTCGTTCAGTCCCTTGTTGTGGTTGGGCTGCTGCTTCCGACGCGGTTTGCTCGTAGTGTGCACGTGAGGTGTTGGTGTCGTTGTTGACTTGGGCGGTAATCGTAATTCTGCAAGAAATTGCACCAATTATGAAATGCCGAATGGAGCTGGAGGAGGCAAAACAAAGCAAATGGCCTGGCAGACAGCCCTTCTGCCTTCCCCACTTCACCGCCTCACCCTTCCCTGTTGAACAACAACAATGCCAAACACAAAATCTCTAGTGTACTTCCCCTGACTCTACACGGAGTTCTTGTAATTTGGTCTGCCGCTTTTCTCATAAGTAAGTATGTCTGTTCCGCTTTTCATGAAATGGAAATGATTTAACTACTCCAACAACATGACATTTGATTACAAAGTCACAACTGCAACAGCAACAGCAACTCTCCAGTTTCAGTTATTGTTTGTTCCAATTATGTTATATCTACGACTGTTCGTTTGTGGATGCAGCAATACTCAAAATTATTCTCTATGTAACTATCAAATAGCAGATACCCTGTAATATAAGCAACCAACCCAACAAGCCAACTTTTTACTTTACTTTACTTTGCCTTTTGCCAAATAGTTTCCCAAACAAATTCCATGTGTTTATTACGAGTATGCGATACTTTTGAAATTTTCAGTGTATTTAAATTCCGTGCTAAACTTTGTAGCCTGTCAGCTTTGTAGATTGTGGATGTTTCATTTTGTTGCATGTTGCATATTAAATGTAAATGTGCCCATAGGCAGGATCGGTTGAAAGTGAATGGATGAAAAAACGTATACTTGTAAAATTTAAGTTATGGTATACTCTTTTCCCAATACAAGGTTCATGCACATTTATCTACATTTCAACAAATTTTTTTTTAATTTTAATAATAGTCTTTAAAGTTTAACAAATCATAAGATAAGTACTTTTAAAACTCCAACAGAAAAAGTGTTTATTTTCATTAATAAAATTAAAAATTTGTATTTTAAATAAACTATCTCTTGATACTATCCAATTATTTATTTATTTATTCGGTTTAAATGCATCAGTAATTTGTATTAACACCCTCTTGATATAAGGATAATTCTTTTAATTTCAACAAATTTTAAAAACTCTTTTAAAATGGATGAAAAATCTGTTAAAATGTCAGGTTTTAAATTTTTTTTTAAGGTATGGTCGGATGTAGATCATTGGCAATTACAAGCAATATTAGCTATCCATTTTTTTCTATCTATCATATTTCTCTCTTTAAAATGTCGAAAAAACTAGTTTGATTGTATGAACAGATAGAAATGTAGGTTTAATAACAACAATACGATAATTATTTGCTTTCCATAAGTAAGTAATATTTTGGGAAATTTAAGAAAAATTGTTCAGTATTTCTTGGTATACCCTTTCTATAAATAGGAGATAAGGCAAACCAAATGTGTAATTAAAATTAAGAGTCGTTTTGGCGATGCCATAACTGAGGTCCTTTTCGGATGTAAGGAAATGTCCATGTGCGACATTGAAATTGATTCAATAAAACGAGTTTATGTGAGTTATAAATGAAAAGCTTTAAGCTTAGTTCTTGATTTCAGTCAGACAACAAACAGACAACGACTGTTGGACAGTCGTGTAAGTGAAAATTGAAATGGCGTCCACGAACTTGATGCAACTCCATTGCCAATGTGCGAGTGGAGAAAGTTTTCCGCTGATTGTGCAATAATTCATGCTTAGTTTCTGTGCTCCAACTCTATTTTTGGACTAGCATTGAGGAGGCTAGGAAAGCGAAGGGGAAGAGGAATGGGAATAGAACTAGAGCAGGGGGATGGGAAAATGGGGATAAGGAGCAACTGTGCAGATGAAAGATAGAGAAAAGCTTCAGTCGTTTTTAAATGAGATCGATAAAAATAATAGACCGACGGAAATCCTAGGTGATTTATTGCACGGAAACTGAACGAATTACACATGCGATGCAGACACATAGTCTCTCCTCCATCCCTGCCCCCATTTCCCCCCAATCCATACTCGGCGATTCTCAACTGAATTGATGGTTTCGAATTTTAAGAACTATTTGGCTTAGTCTGGGCCACAGTCTCCTATTGAATGATTTCTCCATTTATATACATATAAGTATATATTAGAATATATATGTACATATGTGCGGCATTGAACTTGAAATAAGTTTCTGCACTCTGTTTTGTTTTGTTGGTTTTTGTATTGAATTGCTTGTTGTTACCTTGCAGTCGAATTCTCGTTTCACTCTTCCCAAGGGCGTTCACGCTCGAACAGCTGTAAGCACCAAAGTCAGACTTTGTCAGGTGTCGTATCGTCAGATTGAGATGCCACGTGTACAGGTTAATCAACGCCTCGGATATATTATACTTGTTGCCATTATGTAACTTAACATTGCCTGCAAAGATGTAAAATTAGTGAGATAATTAATGATTAGTTAGTTAATACAAGTATTCGTTTAACTTACCTTCATTGCGGTACCAGCCATTAAGTGGTTTTGGATACACCTCAACAATACATTCCAGGGTTACTTCTCTTTCCACAGGAGCTCCCACTAATTGGTTAACCGCCTTGATTGTTGGCGGAACTGTAATTAGCCAGATAAAAATATTAAGAAAGACTTATGGTGAAAATGCTCTTCGTAAATAAACTAGTCGTTTAGCCTAAAAGTAATTAAGTCAGCCTAAAAGGTGCCAAGAAGCTACGTCTGAGATACTTTGCATATTCACAAGTTCACTTGTATCTACGCGTAGTATCTACGCTAGGTGGCGCTTATACAGTTTTTCCTGTTTTTGTATCCCAAAGATATAAAATGTACAAAATTAATATGATATTTAAAGATAAGTTAAAAACAAGTTGAAAACTCCTAGCTCGAGTATATTTATAAAATTATGTTTTATTACTAAATTTTCATCAAGCTGTAAGTTTGTTTATGCCTAGAAGTATGCAAATATTTTAACGCAGTTAAGTACGAGTAGCATCTTTAACTTTGCGATTTTTTGTGAACATCTTTTGAAGTAGCAACAATAATTTTTCACTTATTTCTCTTTTTTTATTAGTCACCACAATGATGACTGCACCAACTTCAGCAAATGACTCTGCTGCATTCATTTCAAAGACAAACTTTTCGTATTTCGCACAGATACACCGAGAGACAGCGAGACAGTGAGACAGAGAGAAGTGAAGCGATAACTTGTGGGGTGGCCATTTCACTCTTTCTCTCTCTTTTCTGCCCGCGCGCCATCGTGACACTTTGAAACTGGAACTGGCTGCAGTGACTTCGGTATTCGCTTTCAATGCACTAACATTAGTTGAAAGTTGTGCCAATATGAGTACTAGACGTGTAGTGGGCGCTATGTAACTAACAGCAGACAAAAGTGCGTTTCATATACTCTAATAAATGGAATGCACGACTTTGTAGCCATGTTTGTGCTTGTAACTAACAAAGTTCAGTTGCCTAAAAATGGCTTATTTAAAACAAGAAAGTAAAAAAAAAACAATTAATTATCTCGCCAGTATTGCCAGTTAACCTTAAATTACCTAATAATCGATATGTTAATCTCAGCGGTTAAATTTTTTGTGCAATAAATATTATACATTGGTCTTTAGTTTGAATATTTCGCTAGTTCTTCTAGTCCTTTTGCATCCCATTCTCGCTTGCTGTGGTTCGTCTAGTTCATCTGGCTCGCTTAGTTTATTAGTTCACATGAGTTGCGGGAGAGCGACAAATACTTCGTTCGCAATGCAAATCGCTTAATAAAAATACTCTTTCTTCCAAAGCATGCAGATTTGATTCAATTAAAACTGCTGCAAGTGTATTTAAAAGTCGGTAAGTTAACTTATTTTACATTGCTGCTTGGTGTGTGTAATTTTCCCAGAGGATTCCACTGGTTGGGGTAGCCCCAAAGAAGCGCGGGTGCAAAATGAGTGGGTGCGTGAGTCACAGGCTAAGTTTGTTGGATGTCAAGGGGGGAAGGAGGGTGATGTTTTCATAGGTTCATTTTATGCTATTTGTGTGTGTGAGTGTGTGCGCGCGAGTGTGTTTGTGTGGTACCCTAACAGTATACTTGTGTATGTAAGTATGTGTGTGTGTAAATGACGACTGTAATACTCTGTTTCAATGCAGCAAAGGCTCATGCTCATGCTCATGCTATTTTTCCTGTCGTTGGCTGCTGCTGTTTCGCCATCGCAGTTGTTGTTGTTTTCGTTTTTGTTGTTGTCGTTGTAGCTAAAGGATAATTTTAAGCCATAAATAAAATGGATTAAAGCGCAATGATCCGCTCATCAAAATAGATTTCATCCTCTGTAATTTCTACACTGGGAACATTATTAAAGCTTTTCCGCAAAATCAATGATAGTCCCTAGTCCCCGTAGTCTCCGTTTGCGGATTTATATGCCATTTTAGCTTTATTTCGTTGTTTATCTGTATTTACTGGAAATATATTATTTGGGGTTTTTGTATCCTTGCCTTCACTTTAAGTAACAACTGTTAAAGTTTTAATGTATCCGTGCAGAAAAATGCGGGAATGAATCCATTCCTTAATACTGAAATAACTTTAATGCTTTCCCTCAAATATAAAGTTTAATCGCAGGAAAATGCATGATTAATTAACAAATATTCGTTGTACGCTGTCATATCCCAGCTTCAGTTTGTTTGTTTTTATGTCAGCCAGGAAAGAAGAATAATTTCTTGATTTTTTCTTAAAATCGTAAATCAACGATGACAGCGAAAGAATGACTAAGAGATGCCCTACAATTTGATATTTTTTGTTTTTTTATTTATTTAAGAATCAAACACAAATATAAGAATAATTACAAAAAACTGAATCAGGATAAAAATTTAATAAAAAAAAAATAAGCATTTAATAACAGAATAAATGATTAATTGATTGTTTTTAAGACAAACCAGCAACAGTGACGGACTGAAAGATACCCTGTACTTTAACTTTTGTGTATCTATTGCCAAAGACAGTCCTAATCCCAATTCACAATTTAAATATTTCTACAAATTTATTATGTTGAAAACTAAAGCTGGCTTTAAGTAAAACTTTTAGTTAAGCGACTCGAATGCATGTAAAAGCCATATGCAATAGATCAGGAGCTGGCCAGTTTGCCGTTCAGCCATTTTGCCGTTTTTGGCCATTTTGCTGGGGCAACTTGGACGTTTCGACAATTGCTAACTTTGAATTTGCATTTGCATTTAACTGATTTTGACGTGGACACATTGCCAAAATTTCAACTGTTGTATATGTCTTGGATGACTTTCACTTACACTCGGAGTCTCACACAATTACTGAGCACACACAGACATCCAGATACTCATACGTACAGAACTAGCAGAATTTGGGAATGTGTTGGGAGTGCACATGGATGTATGTTTTTACATACATAAGACAATGCATGGCAACTGTTCTATGCGTGTGAGATCTGCCTGCAACACACACACACACACACGCATATACATTTTAACTACATATTCGCACATTCATACATATACGTATATAGGAAGTAAACAGAATAATAGAGGCAACAGCTCATGACAATAGTTCAATGTGTGCTGCCAGCTTCTGCTGTTACTGCTGCCTTTGCTGCTCTCATCTGCTGCACTTCTGTGCTGCTTTTGCTGCTACTTCTGCTGCTTTTGCTAGTTACGAGTTGTTATTACAATAGCACACTACTATACTCGAAGCATACAAGCCCATTTGATATGCTTTTGGCTGGTACCCGAAGTGCGACTATCGCAACTTTTCACAACTGCTACTCTCTGAATTTGACTTGACAATCTCATGGTGTTGATTTGTGTCTTGTGCCACACCAACGCCATGTTCCTAGCATCGCAAACACAGTCTTCTCCTCCCTCTCCTGCTCCCCCTCCTCCCTATTCTTCTTACAGAATCATTCTTCGTCCTCCGCAAGACACAATTTGATTGTTTCGTCTGGAAACATGAAAACCTTAGAATGACCATGGCTACCAGTTATCAGAAACTATTTTCCATATAAATACTTTTTTAATATGATGAACATATTAAAATCAGGGTCTAAACCCGTTATCGTAACAGTTAACAGGTATTAACCGATTGAAAATTTAACCCAAAAAGCAAAATTATTCCAATTCTTAAACTAAATGTTTTCTTTAAATTTGATAAAATTTTTTTCATTCCAATTTGCAATAATATTAAATTTTTTTTTAATTAAAGTAAATATTCAGGCCTGTTCCGAATTCCGAATGTTTTCAAAAGTAAAAACTGAACGAAATCGAACGTTTTACTCTTTGCTGTTCCCAATTCCGATCGAATTGGGCTTGGTTTTCTTTTCAAACTCGGTTTCGAAAACGTTTCGAAAATACATTTTAAGTATTTCAGGTTGAATATAGCAGATAGAAGGTAAATTAGACTAAAACATCGAATTGTTCGAATTTTGTTATTTAATTATGCAACTTATGCTTTCGACTGCGAGATTGGTATCAATAAATAAATTTAAGGTGGAATTCAGAACAGCTCGGTTTTGTTTTTTATAAAATATTTTATAGATGCATTTAAAAAATTCTTTTAAAAAATACTTTAACTATTTAAAATGTATTTAGTGATGATAATCAATTGTTAAAATGTTTAACCGTATTATAATTTTCAGCTTATAACTTTAGGCTTTCATTTTAAAGCTTTAAATTGCATTTACTTTTAAATCCGGTGGCTTTACAGCACACGTTTTGAAAACGACAAATATTGTCGACTGATTAAAACTTACAGTTGACGTGAATGTCGAATCGCTTGCTCACTGAGGGAGGCACCCCATTCGATGCTATGCACAGGTAGCCCCCCATATCGGTACGGTGGACATTCGTGAGTGTGAGTCGCTCGCCTTCCACAGACTTGAGAGCTTGAATGACAGAAAAATGTTGGGAATTCTGTCAATCTAGTGTTGGGTTGATTGTATACTTTAAAATATCGATATTACAGTGCATTAATAAATTGTTTGCTGTTTTCTTTGGGGGTCTTTTAACATCCAAGAGAGTGAATGATGAATCAGTTATTTAAATATGCACCTTGTTTGTCTCTGCTTTCCGCGCGGAGCATGATGTCCTTGCCGCCCTCACGTCGCCATTGGACCATGGGTTCGGGAACACCTGTTTGAATAAATATTAATTAAGAAGGAGTTAGATTTTTAGTAAGTCTTTTTAATTTGGGCTTAAGTTCTTCATTAAATAATCAAGTTGAAATACTGTGTATTTCGAATATTTAAATTTTGATGATAATCACCTGTGGCACTGCATTGTAGTGAAATGCTGCCTCCCTCTGTGCTGACTCCTTCGTCAATATTTTCGTCAGGATGGTACAAAATATCTGGTGGCACTACGACATCCAAATAGCCCGACTATGAAGTAAAAAGCATAAAATTATTAAACATATTTTGACACTTATGAAAAAGTTAAGTTCAAATTAAAATTAAATTTTGTAGGATAAATACAAAATTTGCCTTTTCATGCCATGTATTTTATCTTACAGACTTTTACATGCATTATTTGAAATGTACTATTGATTATTTTCTAATATTGTTGAAAGATAATTTAGTGGTCTGCTTCTAAAACTGATAAATCTCTCATTTAAATTTTAATAAACAATTGTTTTATTATATTGCTGATTGGAATTCTTGTGCTTCGCTTAGCAGCACTACAGTACGTGCAGGCAGTACACGTACACGTCCTCATCTTTGTGCTGGACAAATTCGAATGGTCACCCGAGCTAATCCATTCACACATATCTCACAGGTAAGCTAGGACTCAGGACTCAGACGCTTGAACTCATATGGCGTAAAGATTACAGTCTCAGCAGGACACCTAAGTAAACCACGATGGTCATCTGGGAATGGGATAAAGTTGCCAGGCATTGGGGGGAGGGGAGGTGACTTCAACTTACCAGACTCTTCATGGGATCCGTATTCACTTGGCACATGTAGCTGCCAGAATCGTTTAGTTGCACGTGGGATATGTGAAGTTTCCAGGTGTTGTGTCCATTGTGTGTCACTGACAATCTTGGATTTAGCGAGACCATATGTGTATGTATACCAAGTATTGCTTTTGAATCTGATTTAATCCATGCCACCTGAAATTGCACAGCCAAAGCCGAAGCCCAAGCAGAGATACCAAGCGTTTCCAAGTATTACAAGTTTGTTTCTCTCCCAACTTCACAAAACATCCATTACTTAGGCTCATGTATAACATATGTACTTATGTGCTGCAAGTATGTATGTATGTACTGTGTACATACTTATGAACTTTATGTCATTGAATCCCCTTTCCCGATGGACCTACTTACTTAAACACAAATACATACAAATAAGATTAGGACAAGGCTGTCTGGTTTGGTCAACTCAAACACGATTTTATGGCATATTAATGCTCTCGCACTTCCACTCGGGGTAAAAGCTGCCTTGTTTTTGGGATATATTGTTTTCAGCTCTCCACCTGTATTCTGTAAATATTTCTCCCTTCTCCTGCCTATTCACTTGTATGTGTTTTCATTAATTCATAAACTAAACTATGTTCTTTGCCTAACTTATCTCTGATTTATGTTGCATTTTCGGTTTATAGAAATGGCATAAACAAGTGAGAAAACTACTCGACTACAAGTTTCCGTGTACATACATAAAGATATAAACTATATGCACACGCCAAATGGCGATAGTAAAGATTTTCTTGAATATCAAATATGCAGCTTATCCGATCTTAATTAATCGGATAATAGAGAAAGTGTGGTATGGTATGTGTACGCATATTTTCATGTTAAAACTGATACAGAGTTCAGATTTGTAAATTAGCATAACATTTTCTGAATAATGGAGTTCTTTGGGAGTACTTTTAAACCTACTTTAAGATAAAAGCCTTACTGTTAAGTTAAGATAGCTTAAAGTACGGTCGCGGACGTTACAAAAAATTGAAGTCGACTTTGAGGTTAACGCGCTTTTGCACATTTTTAAGCGAATTTTGTATATTTAACAAAAATATTTTGGGAAACATATGATCTATATCAATCAAGCTTAAAAAATATTTAAAAGCTGTCTCGTAAAATAAAAATATAAATTTTTGTCTGTTGCGGACGTTACACTTTGTATACACATTTTTACTTCAAGTTATTAATATTTATTAAATATCTTTACTATAAAGTGTTTATCTTAAATAAAAGAAAATGAAACGAAGTTTAAGATTTGCTAAGCGCTTAACACTCAGACGGCTGTTTTGCCCACTTTTTTGACCATGGAAAATATCCTTTCTCTTACAGGAAAGCAAGAGGCAAAAAGATAAATAAATTGGTTAGGCTCGACCTTGAACACACAAACATCAGTAAAACAATTTTGATTTCATATTTGTAAGCTTGAATATGTATCCTATTATTTAAAAAATCAACAAAAATAAAAAAAAACTTAGATTTTTGACAACTTAAAATTTTCGCACTTAGTTTTAAAATTTTCGGATTGGTCCACATACTAAATATTTCAATTTGAGGACTAAGGAGATGGGCAGAATGTAAAGCAAAGTGGCTTCTATAGATTGTAAAATCAAAAAATTTAAAACAGGACAGCTTTATTAAAGCTTGTTAAATAAGCGCAGATAATTAAAAACATATTGTATATACATTTTTTAAAGTTCCCTGTTAAACTTATGTAAAAAACGACTAGCTGTAAAGTTTAAATGTGTTATAAAGAGCAGTATGTAGTGGGTTTGAAACATACTTGAATTTGATTCTTTAACACATTTTTAACTTGAGTTAATCTACATATAAAAGAGGCACACTTTAATGAGGCAATACATACCCGATATTGGCCTAAATTGTCCACGACGCAAGTGAAAGAAATATCGCGTCCTTGCGGCACTGTGATATTCGTTAATTGTGCCAGAAACTGTGGTCCCACTTCATCGGGATCGTTGTGACCTTAAAGAGCGCAGATGATACATAAACATAATTGGAAAATGTAATGTAGACTCAGGTGTAACAGGTAAATAGCTGTAGCAGGTGTATCGCGCATGCAAATAAGTCAACTCAAAGAAAAACAAGTAAAACAAAATGAAAATGTAATACAAAGTGCAGTACGCAATTGTAAAACTTTCACATGTTTATCTCTCTTCCCAAATGGAAACCGTTAAGCATTATCCAAGTTGCGGAGTCTCTTTATGCCTACAGTGCATTAAAAAAGTAATGGTCCGCTTAGAGTATTATTTGCAGTAACTGAGGATAATGCAAAATTAGTTGCTACTTAAATTAATTACATTTAATACGCGTACAATGCTGCAAATTAAGCTGTTTGTTCGAGTAAAGAAAAACTTTTATTGTCAGGCTTTTTCATCCCAGTTGGTCTGACGTCACACAGTGGGGCCATTGCCTATTTAACTTTGAAAAAATCGTAACTTTTGAACCAAATGAGATAATCGAATAATTTTAATGGTATATGATAGATAATTCTTCAAGCTATATAAGTGTTTGGCTTATTTTTCAACTTTGGTAGACAATAACTCTCTTGTCTAGAACTGTCTAGCAATACACTAACTTAAAAACGCTTCAGTATTCATTTCTCTAAATAAATATATATGGTTTTGTAACCACCCGGATCCACCGTTTTACGTTAAATCAAAAAAACTAATGCAACTCCACATAATTGCACAAATATTTCATTTGGTTCAAAAGTTAAGATTTTTGCAAAGTAAAATGAGCAATGGCCCCACTGCGCGACAGTTGTATACTTTCAAAATATTCGTATTGCATTAAAAGTGGAATTTATAATACTGTTTAGCAGTATTTATAATATTATTAAAACCTAAATCATTAAGAATTATTTGTTAAATTTCATTTAAAAATTAAAAACTACAAAAATATCTTATGCATTTTTATCTAAAATTTTTTATTATTAATTATTCAAATTTTTATTTGACTTACTTTGTGTATTTGATAGCGAATGACTTCCTTCTGTGTTCAATACTCCGGAGAGTATCAAGAGTATGACGGAGGCTAAAGTCCTGACCCAAATTTGTATCTGAGTCGTTAGGGCAGTCTTCATTTTAATCTATAGGCTTCTGATCGTCTCAGGATCTTCAGGTACTTCCAAAAAATGTGCTATCTTACGTAATATGCATAAAAATCTCGCTATTCGAGCTGATCCCTTGATGTCGATATTTTTGCCTACTCATTCGATTTAAGCATTTTCTGTATTTCTCTACTATTGTCAACTGTTAACAGATCATCACGATAAATCGTCGTTCCAAAATATCCAAAGTGTTTCTGTAAAAAGGACAGATAAAAGTTATATCAAACATAAAGAATAAAGAGTAATTTGGTTTTTTTTTTTCAATTTTGTGTAGCATAGTGTATATTTAAAACTCGAAGCTCGTAACGTTTCTTTGGCATCTTCTATGCTCTCTGTTGTTAATGCAATAATTATCTTTATTTGTAAAGCTATTTTCTACGGCGAAAGGCATGAAAGGAAAAGGCAAAAGGCAGCCGAAGTTAAAACCAAATTCCTTTCCTGGAATGCGTCGCGCAATTCACTTTGCCGACTGGAATTTCTTTGCCAAATTTTAAGTTGTATACAAAAATGTATGAAGCGGTGAAATAATACATCTAATTTAAGAGGAGTGAGCTCTGTGGTAACAATTAAACAGAAAAACAAACATTTACATTTTGAAGTACATAAAAAGGGAGAAAACGGGTAAAAAAAAAACACTTTCTCTATTACATCTTTAAGAGTATTTGATTGGAATTTAAACAATAGCTTGGTTATTTCACAGTTCGAATCTTTTAACTTTAAGCGATTTCAGTCAAGTTTTTATTGAATATATATTCTCTTTCAGCTGATGAAAACTTTCCAACTGTACAACTGAGAAATAAAAAGATTACTGAATGTTCTCAGATTCCCAAGAACATATTTTTGTTTTTAAGCTTTTAAGCTGTATATATTTTATATAATCAGCTCTATTTATTTATATATAGGCTACATTTAAGCATTTTTTGTACATTCATTCTCTCAGTCAAGGTCTTGTTATCACCATAAATAACTCATACACACTTCGGCTGGACTGAAGATTTCTCTGTATTCCAAAGACTTTGTGATAACTAGATAAAAAACAAGTGGGAAAGGCTATAGTCGAGCTCCCGACTATAGGATACCCGTTACTTACCTAAATAAATTAAACTTTTTTTTTATTGCATGCTTTTAGGCACTTTTATTGCTTAAAAGCTTTAATCAGCCAGTACCACCTTTCTATTTGTCCGATCTTGTTGGGATTTAGTAGAATGATAGGTAATAACAGTAGCTAACGTTCACCGTTTAAAAAAACCTAATATCTTGAAAACTGTGCGTGTGGTGGATTTTCGCGATTTGCGGAGGCGGAAAGGGGCGTGGCAACATTTTGAAACAAACTTGACCTGCGTGGGGTTTATAGAAATCTGTGTGCCAAATTTGGTTGCTCTAGCTCTTATAGTCTCTGAGATCTAGGCGCTCACACAGACGGACAGACGGACAGACGGACGGACGGACAGACGGACATGGCTATATCGACTCGGCTGTTGATGCTGATCAAGAATATATATACTTTATAGGGTCGGAGATGCTTCCTTCTCCCTGTTACATACATTGCAACGAATACAATATCCCCTTTTACTTATTTTTAATAAGTAACGGGTATAATAAAAAAGTTTTCTATATAAGTATCACTTTTATTCATATAGAACCAAAGATCGTGAATGTTCATAAATTCTGGTAATGCACAATTTGGTTGGAAAAATTATTATATATGATTGCTAAAATAATAACTTATTTTATAATATCATTATATATCTTGTTTGTAAATCTGGTTGATTGAAATATTCAGATCAGTAAAAATCTGTTAAATCATTACGTCATGTAATTTACAGTTGTGTTATATTTCTGCACTATCTTCAAGGCATTCCAATATTGCAAGCATTAACAAAAATTACAGAGACTGTGTGTAAAAATCAGAGCCATCAATTTTGGTGCGAATCCGTTTGTATGTGCGTAATGGTCATCCATCAACAATTAATCGCCCCGTTTCAGAGTGTGAGAAAGTGAGATGGAAAGAGATAGCGAGAGAGAGAAAGAGGGTGAGGATGAGGGTGCAAGAGAGTGTTAAAATAAAGAAAATATTCAGGCGGAATTTTTAATTCTCAACGACTGCAATCAAAGGATTTTACAAATGACCAACCCATCTGCTTGTCGGTTGCTTGTTGGATGTTGAATGTTGGATGTTGGTTGAAGCAATGCGATTGCATAAAATGCTTTAACCACATTTCATGTTTGCTTTTGCACGCCCCGAACGTCGGCTCTGTTGACCACAACAAACCCAACTGCGTTACTTTAGTGACATCATGGCCATCACCCCATCAGCAGCATCAGCATCAGCATAAGCAACAGAATCAGCATCAGCCCATCACGATGAGAGAGAATCAGCATAAAGTGCCTGCTGATCCATTTATTCATATTCAGTTTTGGGCTAAAATCACATAGAACTGTTGCTGTTGCTGTTACATTTAAACGGGATTCACTGCAGAGTCCCAGCACCCTCACTCTCGCCCCTCCACCTTCAGCATCCCTTACTACAACTACTGAGTCCATGCTTACACTTATGCATGCACATGTATGTACATATGCATGTAAGTACTTACATACTTACATTGTATGTGTGTTTGTCTCGTAGTCGGACATTACGCATGTGGATTTGCATGACCAGATTGCTGGTTTTGGCTAGTAAAAGATACAGATACATGCAGTGCATTCGTATTTGTGTGTGTAGTATACGTGTTGCCGGATACGGATACGGAATTTCGAAATTGTGCGCTGTCGGGTAATACGAAATTCCATTCGCCACAATTTTTAATCAGAAGTAACTGGTGTGGTCGAGCATTTCCGACGGCCTAAAATAAAAATTCAAATAAAAAGATTTGCGTCTGAAATCTCATTAAAAACAATTCCGTTTGTGAAAACAAACAAAAAACAAACAAACGAATGTACGAATGAATGAACGAACGAAGTGGATGGTCGAGGAAACATGAATATATCCGTCAGTGATGCCAACTACTTCACACAGGTCAAATCCACCTGACACAAAGAAATAAAACAATTAAAAAATAAAATAGAAAGATGGATAGTGTTTTTTATTAAATGTTAATTTCATAAATATATTATTTTGGTTTCAAAACTATTTAAATTAAATTTTAGCATTTTCTGGACTGCTTTCTTCATTAGCTTATGACACAGTTGTGCCTAACATTCTTAAAAATTACTAGGAAATATAAAATACAATTTTAAATAAAACCCAAAACTTATGATTTGATATTTTCCCGCCTAAATTATTTAAAAAAAAGGAAAAATCTATCTAGAAAATAGCTGAATTGGCAACTCTGATATCCAACCACACGCATGGACACTGAGCGCAATGTGCGCTATGTTGGGCCGTAATCCCTACAGCTGTAGCAATGCCAATACTAAAACCAGTGCCAGATCTCTGCCTCCTCCAGCTGCTCCTCGTTCTTAGCCACAGTGCAGCCAACTGCCTTGAACTTGTCAGTTCGCTCGTCGTCCAACTGATGCCTCCTCGTTGCTGGGCTGTTTGTCCATTTGATGACGAAGAGCTACCATCAATTTGCAACACTGCCCAACTCCCCTTCCAGCAGGAGCAGGAGCAGGAGCAGGAGAAGGAGAAGGAGCAGGAACATCAGTCGTCGTTCGCCATCCTCCCACTTTGAGTGTAAACACATAATCCATTTAAATTGTTTGTGGTTTTTCTTATTGTTTGTTTCCCTTCTTGTTTTCATTGTACGAGTAACTGCCATTTTCGCTGCTGTCGCTGTCGCTGTCATTTCTGGCCAAGCTATGAGAAAAAGCGAAGGCAAATCGGACTCATGTTAGTGGCCTACACGCCTTCCCTTCTAGTTACTTTAAACAACAAATATTATTCCCCAGCCCCTAAAGTATCTGTATCTTTTTTTTTTGGCTATTTTCTTCTCCTCCTTTCCTTTTCTTTTTTGACGCTTGACATTTAATGTACTCAAAATGATGTGTATTATAGATACATTTATTAAATGAAATCTATTCTAATCTTTTCTGGGTCATAATCGCGATTGCCACTTTATAAAAGCATTTTGTAACAGAACTTTGGGAAAAGTGTTTTGTTTTTGGAAAAAACGTGTATAAACTTTAAATAAATATACAAAATAAATAATTTTATTAAATATAAATATATTAATTTGTGGTTTTTGGCGACCTTTCCTATTGCAGCTATAAGATATAATGGTTTGATCCAAATTTAAAAACAAACTTGATCTGCGTCCGGTATTCAGGAACCTACGTACCTAGTTTGAAGTCCTAGTTCTTATCTCTAACTCGAGTTAAATGAGTGGCAGTAAAATTATTAAACTTAAGGAAAAAACCTCTATAAGTCGAATATCTCCATAACTCGAACCTTTTCTTTTGATAATGGTGATTCAAGTTAGGGAAGTTGGACTGTACTTCTGCTTGTTACATACATTCACAAAGCCATTAAACCCTTTTTGACCATTTTCAATGAGCACAGTGTATTAAAAATCATCGAGCCTTGTTTTCTCATTAAATCTTCGCTTTTTGTTTTTTAAATATCTGCTTGAGTTATCTTTCTTTGTTGTTGTGCTTTGCTTTAGCGTGATATTCTAACACTCCCACGAAATGTTTGCTTGCTTAACTAATATTTCTCTCAATATATTATCACTAAAAAGCATTTAATTGTAGTGCAATATAACAAGTTTTGAGTCAGTTTGCATGGATAAATTTAAGGAATTCAAAATGTAAATGTAGCAAACTGTCTGTTCGAGTATTTGCAAGAAACTTATTGGTTCGAGGCTCTTAAGATCCTTCATTTGGTTATTTCTTTGAAAGCACTTTCGATTAAATCACTTTTATTTATTTTGACATTCAAGAACGTAGCAAATGATAAAAAAAAGTAAAGTTCGTCAACATGAGCTTTTTGAGGGATTGCCTTTCTTCCGTGTCGATGCGTCTGTATTCACTCCCAAAAACACTCAAGGATGCATTAAGTAACATTTTGTGACACGGCGAGTACTCGTATATGTAAGTACGAGTACTCGTACTCTGCATAAATGGCAGTGTCGTGAGTTGTCTGTGCAGAAGTCAAAGTTCTTCAAATTTGCATAGAATCAAAATGACATGTTACTCTTTCTGCTCTTTCGCCAGCTCAAGTCAATAGTAAATGTAAAAAAAGAATGGAAAATTATATTGAATGTTCTCGTTGCCTCCAGTCATACTTACATATCTACAGACCTACATACTTATCACATAAGCTTCATACTGATTAGCTTAGTAGTATTTTCTCATAGAAGTTGCATAAGGAGTAAATAACGTCGAAAGTAAGGTAATGCAAAGAGTTCTATAGAAGCGCAATTTGTCAAAGTGGCACGACTACAGTATGCTCTATAAATATAATAATGTATATATTTATATTGCATGAATTTCATTTTTAAAATATTTATGGAGAGATTCGATAAGTTAAGAAGTATATTAAATTAAATAAAATTAATTTTCAAATTATTTAGAAAAATATAAAATATGTGTTTAATGGATTTATTTATTGTATGAAAAATACAAAAAATTAATATTTTTTTATTCTCAACTCTCTGACATTTCATGAATACCGACAATTTGTTAGGTTTTTTTAAAAAAGTAATTGAACTAAAAATCTCTTACCTGATGAAATATGTTTGCGAGAGACGGAAGACAGCATTCAAAAATGTAAAATGTAAAATTCAAACCACTAAAATTAACGATTGAAACGCATGTCAAATTTAGCCATTTCTGTCAACAGTTTCATTTACCTCTTTTACCGAATGCAACTGGCAAATTTTAAAAGCTTATTTAATTATTTATGGCCAACTAATGATGTTGTTAACATTTTACATTTTCAGAGATTTCAATTGGTCTAATTATAGTTTATGTTATCCGTTAAACTTGTTGTCGAGAGTTACCTTATGCATTTTAGCGAAAAATAATTAAATTTGATTTCATGTCAAGAATATGAATAAATTGCTTAGCTGTTAGTTGGTCACACTGCTAAGATCGCAAAGTTTTTGTTGTGATCAGTGTGAGTTGTATAGCAATGTACTTTTGTTAGTCTCTACGTGACATGCAAAGTACACACACACTAACACACATGCATATGCATACTTGTTTGTTTGTTTATGTGTGTGTGCTTTTGAAGCCTGTAGTGTAATGAGAAGGAATGAAACAGACAGAGTAATACATGCTCAAATAAAAGGACAATGTGCAACTGTGCAAAAGTGGCAAACTGAAATAGTTGTAAGGTAAAAGTTGCAACACAATACAAACGTATGCAATCTATGTACAATATATATAGATAAGAAAATTGCCATGAATGGGTTGAGTTAAACAATTTCGTAGCACAGATTTTGGGGTTACTATGCAATTGTTATCACTTTGCAAAAATAATGCCATACATTTGCACTGACTGCTGTAAGTTTGCAGCTGTGAGGATCATGCCAACTCGTATGTGATTACATATTTGTGCAAAGTCTCATTGTTTTCGTTTAAAAGCTCATTTGCCAGCATGCTCATATTCATATCGCAGGCCGTTCTCAAGCCGTTACACTTTTCATAAACTAATTCCGCACTCTGCCACGCCTCCTTAGCAGCCCTCTGTCCTCTGCCCACTGTTACCCCGTCACGTCTGCTTCGTCGGTTGTACCCAATTGAGTTGTGGAGCGTGCCGTGTCTGTTGACTTTGCTCCTTATCAACAAGTCGCCACTTAATTCAATTACATTAGATACGACGAACAAACACGAGGATGAGTCGAGTTCGAGGTCTGATACCAGCACTCGTGTCTGAAAAGGGACCCAGACAACTTTTCCACTGTGGCATGAGAGATGAGAGTTTTGAGGAGATAGGCCGGCACAGGCAAAGGCATAGAAGCTGCGGTTAGATGACAGCTGAGCACTATTCCCATTCCCATTCCTATTCCCATTCCCATTCCTATACCCATTCTTATACCACACTTCTTGAATATGCGTCTCTGAAGGAATAAAGCATTTAATAGCCGCCGGCATTTCAATTTACATATTCTTCGATTTAAATTGTAAACTGTTGTGCTTTTGCTGTTTTAATATTTTCATCAGACAATAATAGCAACAAAAACCCTAAACAAATTAAAAGCCTTGCTGAAGGTCAATTGTTAAATGCTCTGAATTGCCTAGAGGCATTTCAATTTAGAGCAGTACCAACTGTATACCTTGTTTATTCAGCTGACCAATCTCAGAGATTTTGCAAATCAATACTACTGACAATCAGACTAAAGCAAGAAATCAAGCATATGAAATGCGGATTCATTTGTATAATTATATGTATTACAATTCCATCTTCAATTACATGCTTTTAGTTTTAACTTTGTTTAAAATTGTGCAAAAAATACCATTATAGTTGAGTGCAAGACAAAGTCTTTGAACCCCATGCTACCTTCAATTTAATTATGCAAGTGAATACACTCTGGAACAAATTTTATAAAGAATAATTTTGTTTATTTAACAACATTTCGTTGGCATAGTTTTCTTTTCAAACAAACAACAGCTCTACCAATCCAGCATTTTTAATTTTCAGAATTCTTAGCTTTTAATTACTAAAACAGTTTTGAAATATTTTTAAAGGCCACAACTTTTTAAAATAAAATCAAGATATTTCAATAAGTTAAATTGTCTTGCATTCACAAGACATTTTAACCATAATGACAATTCAAAATCGCTTCAGATCACTAAGAAATTCAAATTTAATTAAATTGCCACGAAATTGGGGATATCAAATACTTCAAAGCACATCAACTCAACTTCAGTCACCTTTCACAGCTTTCCATTTGATACAAATTGGAAAATAACTGAGTAATAAGTTGATCTACAGATATTGATTTGATTTCTTCGACATCTTAAGATTTATTCATATTATGAAGAGGATCGTGAGAAGTGTTTCATTGTCGATTTACAAAAAAAAACCTTAAAAAAATGCAAAAGAACAATAACAAAAATTATCGGTCATTAATTTTTACTTTAAAGCGGTCGAATTAATATAAACCAATTTTATGATGCCGAGTAAGAGTTACAAAAATTTCGTTAACTTTATAGTGGAACTCAGAAAAATAAACTTTCTGAAAGCTTTGCCGACATAACAAGATTGAAATACAAGTCAGGATATGAAATCTTGTTGGCAACATAGCTGATTTGATTTAAATTTGGTCTTGTTAATTAGAGTAGAGCCTAATTGTTTTCAATACTTTATCTGGCTAATTAAGCGTTAATTAAACTTTGATTATGTTAAAATCATTTTGACATGTTCTATTTTGTTGTTTTTAGATCAGACTAAAATTGATTTGGTTAGATCGAAGCATCTTTTTTACAATAGGTTCAGAATAACATATTCAAAAACAGCTAAACATTAAAATGAGAAAATCTCTTTTTGTATTAAAATTTCAATTCGAAAGAATGAACAAATGCAGTTAAACTATTTTCTTTTGAACAGTACAATTCTAATCCTTCCCTCTGTTGCAGTTTTTACTCTTTTCGCATTTGAACAAAATAAATGAGCTGCATAATTAAACTAGAAGTTTTAAAGAAAATGGAAAATACATTTTCATGCTTACATTTCGGTCACGAATACGAGTATAAGAAGAATGAGAAGATGGAGACGTAAAAGGAGACCACTTTAGTTCAGAGCTTGTTGTTTTTTATTTATTTCTTTTTTTTGCATTCAATGCGTTTTATTCTCAAGCGTTGCACCACTTAAACACTTAGTTAAATTAATTGTTTAAAACAATTGATCGTTAATATTGCGAACATTATCAGCGAACTCTAGTTGTAGTTTTAAATACGCGAAATAAACTAAAATCAAATTAAGGGGAGATGAGAAGAGTCGAGTCGTTGTCTCGCATTTAGTAAGTTTAAACAAATTTAGAGTTTTGTTAAACAATTATAAATATTTAATGCACCAAGTCGAAGCTAATTATAAGTGTAACGACGGCAATTCGCGATCTGAGCACGAGCTTCGATGTTGTTCCGTTAGTTCAATTCGAACTCGACCGTCACGCGACAAGCTCTGATTGGGACTGAAACAAGGACGACAACTGATAAGTAGTCCTTACCATGTGCCGCTTCAATGTTGCACCGTCGTGAACGCTCGTGTCACCCGAAGCACTTCACTTGCCCCTTCGATGGGCGGGGAGTGTGAACCCGACGCTCTCATTGGCGGTATCATAGCGGAGGTGGGAGAGTCAGTACCGTAGACATTCCTATCTGTGCAATGAGAGAGAGAGAGCGTGTGGAACAAAGTAAATGGCATCCACCACGTGTCGTTGTGGACTGCATCCTCTCTATTTCCTCTTCTTCACTTTGCCAGCATGGTATAAACAAATGAGTGGTGCTCGAGTTAAGAGTGTTTGATGAGGAGATACCCTGTAACGAAGTACATATTTTATTTGTGGAATTATTTAAATGAAATGCGCAAATTATTCTTTTCATCAATCGGTCAAAACTGCTGTATTTAAATGTTCTACTTGGAGACTCCCTACACCCAACTCTAAGATACTATCTTACGAATTTACACTTACATTTGTATGTAGCTAATCACGTTGCAACCTTTTAACGCTAGGTGCCGCCAACACAGCTTTCTTTACTGTGCACTATGAAGTACTGTTTTTTAAATAACTTTAGTGTTTGTTATCACATTATAATGAAATTTGGAGTTCAGTTAAATAACATAGTTAAGTATGTCCTAATAAAAGCTTAGAGAAATATATTCGAATATGTGCATTATTATACGATCGAAAAGAAACCCTTTTAATTATAGGGATCAAAGGTGAAGGAAATAAGAGTTATTCGTTTCTGTTTATGTTTGTTTGTCCCTTTTGAGCACAACACAACACAACACAGAAGCTAATAGAGTACTTGAATACCCCTGTATAAAAAATGTAAAATTTTTTGTTCCAGCCACAAAAATGATATAAATAAATAGCAAAACATAAATTTTAGGGAAACAAACAAACAAACAAACAATTAAATGACCGCAAGTAAACTGAGAAAACATACATATTTGTTTTAAATTTTTGAAATACTTTTCTCAAATTATTCCATTCAACATTTTCAAGGTCCTTTTGGTTTATTTATTGCTGCTCGTACGGTGAAAGCTATGAATCTACCACACCGTTTTTTTGCTTTTTATGCGTAAGTATCTCTGCGTGTATAAATTGTACGAGTATCTGTTAGATACATACATAAGTATGTGCTTGTGGCATGTGTTGCGGTCAGTACGCTGGCATGTCTGTGCCTGTGTGAGAATGCATATGAATACGTAGGTATGTGTGTGTGTGTGTTTGTGCCAGGGCTACAAATCGCACACATTTTATAATAGGTCAGAAGACTTTCGTTAGTCTCAGCTGAATGATGTTGGTCCCAAAAGGAACTTTTTTTTTGTGAATACTTTTAGCATCTTAACTTTTTAATAATTTCCACTTTCTTCCTGATTTTTAATATTTATTAAAGAATTATAGTCTCATTAGAAATACAAAAATGCTATTTTTTGATTTATTTGATTCAAAACGATCGCAAGCTATAAGAACACACTTCTTGCTGGGGCAAGCAGTTCATAGGCATATTTCTTTATCAAAATCTTTTGATATAGTAATCAAACTCACTAATACTTAGAAGTTAGTACCTTTTAAGTATTCCATCCAAATTTCATCAAAATAAGACGTTTTTATAACATAGGATTATGTTAATCGCTTTTCATGTTCAGATTCAACTTTTGAATTCTGATAATAAACTTTATTTTGTTGACTTCATCATTGTCGAGAAGATTTACAAATTTTATGAAATGATTTAGAAGGCACACATATTTTTTCGAATGCTGAGATAAGAGGGAATGGGGAAAGGGGAAAGGGGAAAGGAAGAAACATAGCAATAAATAAAACAAGTGTAGGACTGAATAACTAAGATTTTATTGTGCTTGCATAATGACTTTTAGGCAAAGGCAAAGGCAAAGCCAATGCCAGAGCTAGAGAGAGAGAGAGAGAGAGTCAGAGTAAGAGAGAGAGAGAATGAAGAGTAGACAAAGCGAAAGGATGCGAAGTGAGCGAACGCAGCTCATTGAATGAAAAGTCAAGAAGCAAAAGCAACATCAATGGCAAGCAAGTAACAATAACTTTTAATCACTTTAAATAATAAAATCCAAGAAACACTTTCGGATTTACTGAGTTCCTTGTTGAGGATTAGCTGAGTGAATCTCCAACGGCTTAGTAAAATGCCTTCGAGCACTAGAACATCGTGGCTCCGCTTTTCCAATCCTCCTACTCCTTCCCTTCCCCTTACATTTCAATCGTATGTAAGTGTGTATGTATATAACGGGTAAATGCGGGTTTTAGCAGCATTCCTCATCCTCATTTTCATCATCATCCTCGTCCTCATCCACATCCAAGTATGCTCCAAGAAGCTGGCGCTTTAAGGAATCAAGAGTTTCGCCTGTTCAGAAACTTGGGCGAAATGCGAATGCGTATGTAGATAGCGTCTTTATCCCATGAATGTCCTTGCCATCCTTTGCCAGGACGAAAGGCGAAAGGAACACAAGACGCTGAACACAACAAACTGTTATTACTAGAGATGCTTTGATAAATGCCGCTCTGTCACAATGATGATAATCTCAACTAATGAGGAATTAAAATTGGATTACAGAATTCTCTAATTAAAAGGATTTAGTCCAATGCAACAATGAATATTGTATAACAAATGGATTAAAACTAAATGAATCTACGAGCAGTACTCGCATGCGATACAAAGTTGTCAAATACACAATGTAGAGTAATTATACTTTATTAAACACTTTGAAGCATATTTGATTCTAAGATTTGAAAAAAATTTGTTTATTTTATCAATAATACACATGTTTATATTTTTTAAAATACCTGTCAAAAGATTTCCGCTGATTTAAAATCAAGTGAAATAAAACATTGAATTTTAAAATTTAATTAGATTTAAAAATTAAAAAAAACTATAAAATTAATATAACTACTACTACCTTCGAATTTCGCAAAAAGATGAATTTGTCTCAGCTATGTTGTGTGAAAATTTCAGCCTCATATGCCCTACCGTTTGGGCTGCACAATGATCAGTCAGTCAAGGCAAAGAGTTTTATAATTGGGTATTTCCAGGATCGAAGCAGAAGCTGACACTTTCAAAACTGTTGTCTTACGTGTTTAATGCACTTTATCAACACTATTTTTATAATAAAAGACAAGCTTTGTAGACTTGTCGTTTTTTAATTATTTAGAGAATGGCGAGTAATTTTGAAGAAAATACTCTTAGACCATAATAAAATAATGTAGTTTTTCATTCATAATAACTTTAATACATTTTTAAAAGAAAATTTCACAAGATGTAAGCTTTTGATCAATATGGAAATGCCCATATACAAAAAATTAAAATAAAGCAGAAAATTAAATTTTTCCAGCACTCTTAAATATGTTAAATTATGTCTATGTCACTAGTACTCTAAGCACTCCCTAATCTCTTAGATTTAATATTATATATTTTGTCTAATTTTGTAAATAAATAATAAATATTTCACTGTCAAAACAATTACTTAACCAACTGTACGTATTTTCTTATTACAATCAACTGATTTGAGATAGCTTTCTAAATTCTTGTAGCAATGGCCACTCGATACATTTGGACAAAGTCGAGTCGAGCCGAGTTGAGTTGAGTCGAGTCTAGTCGAGTGACATTCATCGGGCTTTTAAGCTCGTCATTCAAGCAGGCTAATTGTTTTCTGTTACGAGCCAGAATCATTGTAATCGCCACCATTAAAACACTGTCAATCGCTCAACAACAAAGCAACCCTCTTAGAACAGTCGGACGGCAACAATGGCAACAACAATAATTACATTCGCACAACAACAGAGATTATTGTCAGTCAGTCAGTCAGTCATTGAGTCAGCCAAGTGGGATGCTGTTGATGCTGAAGCTGATGCTTTTCAAAAAGACTTTGAACAATAAATGATGTGAAATCTCCTGAAACTGAACTGTGTTCCCTTCGCATTGTGTCTGTTGTGTGTGTGTGTGTGACTGTGTGTGTGTGTGTTGCCTGCAATTCGCGAAGAGGCTCATTCGCATTCTCAACCAACTTGCCGCCTTCTTTTTGGCTGTTGCCTCTTGATTCCTGTTGCCTGGTACTGCTTCTTTTTATTTTTATACCTGGTAATCGTCAATACAGGGGTATATTCTATAAACTCCTGATTTTCAGAGACTATAACAAGTTGGCTTTCATTTATTTCATGTTCCTTTAATAAGGATGAGATTTAATAAAAATCAAGAGCTTGATACTTTAAAAACTCTATACATATTCGCCGTATTCCTTTTTCCCTATCGCAATCAGAAACAGTAAAAAAAATATGACTCGAGATCGGCTGTAATTTTGATACAGCTAGAGCTGCAAGTTGTATATTTTAATTGAGTACCGGGTATTTTATAGTGAGGCACTCGACTATAGCGATCTTACATGTTTGGTTGTTGGTTTTTTGTTGCCGTCGACAAAGCCGTAGCTGTTGTCGTTTCTTATGCATGGTTGCCTGTTTGGCTGACTGTCTGGGCCCTCTTCATCTTCATCTGCCTCTTCCTCCTCCTCTTCCACTTTCTCAGCCTCTGTGTTTGCCTGCAACAACATCCGTTTGTTTTTTGGCCACCTCTTCTTCTTACTTACGTTCGAAAAACCAAAAAGCAAACATTTTTTCTGAGACACTCGACTTGTACAAAGTAAATCGGCTTTCGATTGTATTTGAAGTGGGAATCTGTCTCCCCTCTTCCCTCTCACCCTCCACCACCCTTCTCCTCTGTTCACCTCTCCTTATCATCGCAACTACTTACCGTGTATCCTCCTCCAATACAAACGAGTACTCGCACTTGTCGTAACTCTCACTCATACTCATTCTCATACCCATCCTCATCCTCACTCTATATCTATATCGCTAATGTGCGTGTCTGCATGACGTAAGACAGATACGAGTATTTTCACCTTTCAAAGATGCACGAATGAGCGAATGAGTGAATGAACGATGAATGAATGAATCAAGTGGCAACGAGCATGACAAGAGTCAATTGAAGCGGCTCAATCTTTGAATAAAGGACAAAACATCCCTTTGCTGTATCATTCAGGTGTGCCATCAAGATAATAACAATTGTTATATATTTATTTTTATTTAATTATTTACAAGTCTTTTAAATTAAGGCGCTAGTCACACTTAATCTTAAGATTACATTCAAGTTTTGGCTAGAAAATAACTTAGGTTAAACAATGTAAATCAAAAATCAGTTCTTATAATTCTTATTATTATTTTTACAGCTATTTATAATTCTATTGTTCGGTATATTATTATAAACTATTATTACAGAACTTAACTTAAACTCCAACTATTCAGAAGCATCCATTTTGGAAAATTCTACTCTCAAGTTTTTATGCCAAAAATTCATTTACAAATCAATACTTTTTCTTTTGCTAAAAAGCTGATTTAATTTAATTAACATTAAGATCTAAAACTTGTTTTTAAAGCTTTAAAAAAAAAACATATATTTTATAGATATTTAAAAATGCATTATGTTTAAATTAAAAAAAAATTTTGTTTCGATTCTATACAAAATTCTATTCGCATCAACCAAAATATTGAGGAACTGCTGTTATTTATTTTACCACCATTTAAGTATTGAAATGAGGGTTAATTTGGCTTCTACTTAAATTTTAAAGATTTCTGATTTTTACTTTATTCAGCATATTTTTAAACCGAAGTTTTCCCATGACTCTGCGCATTGAAACAAACTCTAGCTACTTCATCTTTTCACTACCAAACTCTTTTATGTTTCTTTAGTTCGCTCTGTCCTAAAATACTGTTATTGCATTTGGTGCCCGCAGTATACAAATCATATCAATCAGGATTGAATTCAATTAATTCGAAAGCAATATATGTTTTTTGCCTTATGTTGCTTAATACCGATCTTCGTTTAACATGCTACTCCTGTTGGCTTATGCTTCTCACTCTCCGTTTTTAATCTATCGTAGAAAAACTCTTGGTGTTGTTTTTGTTCATAAATTGATTATTGGCGAGATAGATTCCAGTTTCCTTTTGAGACGCCTCACTTTTCTGTCCCCCGTAGAACTACTAAGTTCTCCCAGCCTTTATCTTTATCTACATGCAAAACTAATTATGCTTTGCACATTTTGTGTTTTGCGCACAGATTTTAAACGTTTTCTCTGCAGAACTTTCTCCCAGTCTTTAAATCTTCCCTTTTCCTATGTCTTTCAAGAAATTCCTGACATTGCTAATACTAATACTTGAACTACCACTAATTACTACTACTAATACTTTCTGATCTGGTTGGATTTTTCTTGGCTTTCCCCAATCCATGCAAGAAATGTTTAATCATTTAATTCTTACACTTTTAATATTTATTTTTTCTATATCCTTTCAGTTTAAATTTAAATTCATCATAAATTCTAATCAATTTCATATCATATTATTTTAATTTTTAAAAGTAAGGTTAATAAATAAAAAAAGGTACATTTAAAATGGTCTTAAAATAGTTAAATCAATTAAGCCCTCTGTTAATGCTCTCACGATGAGGGCTTATACCGATTGAAATGTTGACTAAATCATGTGTCAGAAAAACATAAGTAAAGCGACAAGTGCGGCAATATTCACATGACAGCTCAGTTATCGAGAGCGAGAGAGAGGGAGAGAGAGTTCATTTGCATTAATGATTACTTGGGATGGGCATGTGGATTTACCTCTTAATCAGAACAAAACGTGACGTCACCTGCGATGATAACTTGGGTCACCACACAAGGGAGAGTGAGCGAGAGAGCTTATGCGGATTGACAAAAAGTGCTTTGGGATCATCGTTTTTTTGAAATGCGGAACACAACACACCGTGATATACTCGCATCAAACGCACACACACATCCACGCACGCACACATGTATATATGTATGTATGTATGTATACAAACATCATAGCACACGTTCAGTAACAATAGTGTCCATTAACACGCTGGCGGCCAAACAACTTGGCTATTGATGTCATAAATTAAAATTGCAATCGCAGACCATTGATGATAAATCATACGCTCGGATGAGTTTTCATCTCGCACATGAATTGTAGCTGGCGGCAACTACTGCCCACTGTCCTACAGTCCCCCCGTTGCCCCCTTGACACCCGTTGCCCCATGTCCTTGCCCCCTGTCAGTGGGACAACCAGAGTCGATGATGCGATGACTCTCAGTGTGATGTGAGTGCGAGTAGTGTAAACCAGACAGAGACACAAGATGCGGCTGCTCTACTCTCGCTCGACGCGACTCGACTCGACTCTCCATATATTGCGACGTGATGGGATTTTCAAAAATCCAAGCTAAATCGTTTTTGTTTGCAGCTAAAGCTAACTTTGACTGCTAACTTTGTTAGAGAAGAGAAATTTATGTTTTATTTGGTGTCAATTTGTGGCAGAAATCATTCTTTTTATTCATAAATCGCATACAATTCGATTATATTCGATGATTTGATTGCTTAAAATTGAATTTGTGCGATACTGAAGATATTTCAATACATTTTCGCACGTGATGATCCAAGCTGAGAATACAAATATTTTATTTATACTACTTATATATATGTATGTACATACATATTTATATATACAACTTGGAACTTTAAGCAACCACATATTTACTCGAAGTGCTTTATTTGATTCTTGGCTCTGTGTGTGTGTGTGTGTAAAGTACACACATCACGTGTGATATTCATTTTATTAAACAGCCTTCAACAAAGTTATAATATGACTGCAGTGTTGAGTAATGCATTGAAAAGGAGACACAGGACACGAGCTTGCTATTTTATTAGTATGGATATTCATGTTCACATGTGCCTTTTCTTAAAGTGCAATTCTGCAAGGAAACTTGGCAGAAATAGTAGTAGTAGTAGTAGAAAGAGCATTGGTATGCAACTATATGTTCATTAATAAGGAATAAGTACAATACCAAAGAAAATATTACAAGCAAGCTTTGCGAAAAAAGTAGTAGAAAAAATACTACAAATACAAAAAACGTAGATGGGAATAGTACTAGAATAGTACTACAGCAGTCAATTGACTTGCAGAAATATGTACACTAATTGATGGAAATAATATATAAAGTATTGTAAAGCGAAATCATATCCCAAATATTTAAATTACATAGAGCAGAAGAAGATACAAAAATTGTTTGTGCGACAGCAAAAAAGCTAATAAATAGAGTCTTAAAAAGGAGTCTGAAAGTCGCAATCAGCGCAGAGTACTCACGGTCTTGTTCAAACTTTTTGAACCACTCTAGTGACTAAGGTAGTACATTGTTGAGTATCCTCGGCTTGCTGAACACTTTTTTGGCTGTCTCTTTGGCATTATAGAAGTTGTTACGAGTAACTCGAAAAAAGGCAGTTGAACATTGTCATGCGAGTTTTTCCATATGTTCCAATGTTAAGAATTTATGTAATACACATACATACATCCACTTGGAGTAGTATTCTCATGGGCTCAAAGGCATGGGGGCAGCAGAAAAGCGCGCACTGTTGAATTATTAAAAGTTTTGAAGAAACATACTTAAAATAGGGGCTTGAACTAAAGCAGAACAGAAAATATTTTCTAAAGGTGAAATTCCTTTTACTATTGCCTTATGACTTAAACAAACAAAACTTGTCTTGCATGTTAAGAATTAAACTTTTTTAACGTTCACTTATTTGCATAAATATATATGTAAGTTTTTTTTGTAAGTATATAGATGTGAGAACTCATGTTTTTACATCTTGAACTGGTTTTTAAAGACATCGTTGGCTGTGTGTAATAATGTAGACACTTCCGACATTTGGCACTTAATAATTTAGCGTTAAAATGTTCGTAGAAAAATTGACAGCATTTTGACAGCACCAAAAAAGAGAAGAAACGGCAAGCTTTCGCTGTCTCATTCCCTGTTCCTGTCTCTATCTCTGTCTCTGTCTCTTAATGCCACCCTTTAGACATGAGCTGGAGCATTCGACCACAAGCTTCATTGTGAGACCTATGTGTCAGATCCAACGCATTATATTATGTCATTCTGGCTGCCATGCCTGACGTTCTTACTTAATACAAGCTCGGGAATCTCCCCACTTCCTTCTCATATATGAGTATCTATGTATGTATGTATGTACAAATATGTGTTGATATGCAGCTTACCTCGCTCTCCTGTCAACATGAGAAATCCTAAGACGCTTGTCAGTAGATATGTGTAAAAAAATATGTTTCAGCTGTGGAAAACATTCTTCAGCTCAATTCTAATGCGTTTGTAGTGTTCGTATCTCAGCGTGTAAATAGTTGTTGTAATTTCAATACCTCGCAAATTTGTCACACTGAAAGCATATGAATTTAGATACTTATGTTTCTTAAAGACTCCAGTATTTTTATATGCTTAATACTGAAATAATAATCAATTGTTTACTATTTCTATCTTTTCATCAAGCTTAAGATATTTTTACCCACTATTTCAAAATCAAGTTGAACTAAAATTACAAAAAAAATGTATGAAATTTCTTTAATTTATTTCCTTCCAAATCAATACACGAACTAAAACTTGAATTTAAGTTTTGGTATTCGACTTTGATGGACTGATAATTTTAGCGATTGCTCTATTTCACAGGGTATTCTTGTAGTTGCGTTCTCATATGGAGCTTGTCAGGGTCATATTTAAGGGGTGTAAAATGATTTGCTGTCAATGTCATGTTCGCATGCTTAGCTCAAATTGCATTTTGACCAAACTTATAAAAATACTCTTAAGATAAAATCTCATTCTATAGCCAATCATCCAATGTAAGAGGAAGTTGTACTGGTAGATTATGTTACTAGTTGATAGATAGACTATGCTACTACTACTAAAGCTTCTCCATAACGTCTAGTTTGTTATACTCATTTTAGACAATTACGGAGTATAAAACGCATTGCGTTTCCAATTAAAAACAGACTTACAATTACGAGCTCGAGTTCTGAACTTTTTCCGTTCAAACGTCTGCAATAATAAACATTAATTTTTATGCCAGTTTGTATAAGTTTAAGAGTTCTTCAGAAGGGGGAAAGGGGGAACTCTCATTTGCCCCTTGACATTGACTAATAATTAAAAGGGGAATGTGAATTAATTTCAGTAAATAAACTTTTAAATTTTCGAAAACAGTCTTAAATTTACAAAGTATTTAAGTTATGCCTCTAATTAAATGCGAAATGTGTGTACAATTTAACTCATAATGCTTGACTCTGATTTAAAGGGTTGAGGGTGACATGGGCACTTGCTTGAGCTTAATACCAATTTTATGGCCGAAACTAGAAATTCATGTAGCTACCTCATTGTGACTACTCGTGACAGCGCGAGCACAAGATCCACGTGAATGTTGTCTAGAAAGTTTCAAAGTCACGTTTTGACGCGAAACTCCCCGAGTACTTATTGCTGACAAACTAGACCGTATAGATTAGAACTTTTTTGCCTCAAAAGTAGCGTGGAAATCCACTTTATTTTTAAATAAACTTAGAAGTTGCAGTCGGTGAGAAGACTTCGTTTAAGACTCTACCCTGTAATGAGCTCTGATAATAAAAATTAAAAACGCAAACATAAAAAATCGCATTCCATAATCATCCCTTTTCAAAAAGCTTGTGTTTTTATAATGCATAAGTTACGAAATTGTCAGAAAAAACTATAAAAACAATTCTTAAAAAAATTCGAATCCAAATTTATACACTTCTTGATTTTACATTTCTTTGAATTTTAAGCAGTAAAAGTGTAAATATACTTACTAATGTACCCAATATCTAAGCAAATAATATTGAATGGTAAAGTTCATAGGTCAAATGTAACCAATCGCTATTATAACATATTATTAATCATATCGCAACATTAGTTATGAAGTGTCCCAGGCAGATTTTGGAAAATGAACAAATGGAATTAATGAATTATGATATATTACCTCCGCGAACAAGTAAACAAATGCTTCGCTACATTTTCACAGGGGAACATGAGTAAATACATACATATGTACATATATATGTACAAATATGTGCATACGTACTCACATACTCGTATTTGGTTGGTCAAGCTATCGACTTTTGATTAGCGTGCCTGCATCAAATGGAGCGTTAAAGAATTAAATTGCCGGAATTTCAAGCACTCTGTTGCAATGACATAATTCGGTTGGGCGGTAAAAAATACCAACATACTATATAACATATGTAAGTACAAAGTATATTTGTATACCCTGTTAAAGTTGCGAATGGGTGTATTTACAAATTTGTTAAGAATTTTACCATTGAACTACCTTGGGGTATTGCAGATTTGATAACTTGCTTAACTCTGAATGTAATGTAAGAAAATATTTTTTCTGTTAAATTAATTATTTTGTTTCTATTTAGGAAAAGGAAATTTTAAACTATTATTAGCTTATAATTTATAATATCTTAAGTTGTTCGGGAGGTCATAAATGCTTTCAGTTTAATATATGTATATAATTTGATAAAATAAAATGGAATGAGAAAATACTACTTGACAGTTTTGCGGTTTTTACAATAGTTTGGAAAAGTGCATCCCTGGGGCAGTAAAAGTTAAAAGTTAAACACAAATAATGCACATACATATATGTACTATTTTGGCCAAGTTGATTGCTTCTGGATAAGTCTTGCCAACAATATTTACGCTCCCACTAAGTTTCTTAAGCTTTGCGGCGAATCCTTTGTAGATTCAGCTTGTAAAAAAATCGCGCTTTGAGGAATGAAATATTCCAACCATTTTGTCAATGCACGCTTAATAAGTTAACAAAGATTATAGGAACTTTTATATAGGAACTTTGTCATTAGAACTTGCGATAAATACAAATATTTGATAATATTTATATATATATTTTAAGTTTGCATATTTAAAGTCATTGCAACAGTTTTCCTCCAGATTCCAACTTTCCTCCTCAACAACTAAGACTTGAAACGGAAATACACAAAAAATAAATGGATACTGTGTATCTACGTCAAACGTATACATAATATCCTTAAAGTGCGGATAAGGAAATTGAATTAAAATCAATAAAAATATATACTTTGCTGTGTATTTAAATTCATATTTTGAATATTTGGTTATTATTTAAGTTTAGATTAGCTCATAAATCTATAATTGCTCAATATCAACAGTCACTTTCTTACCTAATTTTCCAATACCAAGCAAATAATTGAAAAACTTTAAAATAAAAAACTTTGATATAATTTTATAAATGATTTTGAAGATTAAGACCAGTGCAACATAATCCACACATTTTACTGCTACTATCCTAAAACATGTATTTTGACATTTAACTTTGACTGATTAAAAATTAAATCACTTAAAATCTCAGACAACGATCGATCTTCTTGAATGCATTTATAACAGTTTTTTAACAAGCCTTACCCAATATAAGCTAATAGTTGAGTTGGCGACAATGAGAAGGGTTCAATTGTGTGGGGGATGATGTTTCAGCTGGTGGTTGTGTCTAAGTTATGTGTCCGCTCTTGAGTTTGCTTCTTGGAACAAAATGCCGAGTAATGTGAAACAACAGTAAAATAAAATATGTAGTCCCTTATACGAATTCTTTTGGTGGCATTTTCTGCTTCAAATATTTGTCGAGCACACACATTGCAGAAGGAAGGCTCACATTTTGCAAGCTTGCTATGCATCCTATGTTTCAGGTAAGGACAGGTAACCATGATGCTGCTGCTCATCTCTCTGTAGAAGTATGTACGTGTATGTCATCATATTGAAAATATTCACGAAAACCTTGTAAACTTTGTGCACCCTCATACCTCATTCAAGGGGTTGAGAGTATAAATTGTGGGTGGGGGGGAAGCGGGCTTGAGTTTTTCGCCGCTGGTCACGCTGACAGAGCTTATTATGGTTTGTTTTCGAAATTCACTTCACGCAAGAATTCCTTTTGTTCTCATAACATATTTTAAATTAGTTTGTTAAACATGTTATAATAATGCACGTATCAACTCTCAATCCCAACTTTATATTCCATCATACCAAGTACATTTCGCCATTAAGCATTGAGCGTATAAACAAATCTCCATTTACCAAAGGCTGACACTTGGTTTTAATCCCAAATGGAGCACATACTTAAATTTCCTCAATGACAACGATGAACATGATAAATCATTCTATCTAAGAAGCCATGTGGCAATCATAAGTGTTTGTCCTTACCATAAGCTTTCAAAGCAAACACATTAACTTGCCACAAAATAAATGCCGGAAGTCCAGTATTCAATGGCCTTTGGGATAGAAACTTAAAATCAGTAGCACAAATATTTATTTGGCTACAGGTCAGGTTAATAAATCAGTTCACATAACTTCGTCAATCTTTAAGACTGTAGAATTATTCAGGACTAATGCTTTATGTACAGATATGAAAAGAAAAAATAATTCAATAAGAAAATTAGTTTAAAGACAAGAAGAAGAAAAAAACATGCGAGAAAGGCTATAGTCGTGTTCCCGACTATGGGATACCCGTTACATTTTTTGAATGTACATACGATATTTTTATTGCATACTTTTAGGCACTACTATTTCTTGAAACTTAAATAAGCCATTACGATTAGGTAGGATGATAGCTTCTAATAATAGAGTTTTTAAAGACTTTATTAAAAGGAAAGTCGTTTCAAATGTCCTCCAATCGAGTCTAACAAAAACTTTAAAACTGACATATATGTTATTTTTTCTTTAATATATTTTGTTATTTGTCTCAAAATAAATCAAAAATATTATAAATGTTGTTTTTAACTATCATTACTATAAGCTAAATTCGGTTATAGGGGCGAAAGTGGGTTGTTACTTTAAAATCTCGGAGAGCTTTGTCAACGAAATTATGTACCATAACTGTTGCAAAATACAAAATTTTCACATAATTATACTCTTAAGAAATTTTAAATTTTTTGAAAATAAAAAAAAATAAAAGTACTTTTAAATTTTTAAATGTTGAAAAACCCGAATTTTAGCGTTTAAAATGTTATTATCGCCTATTATGATGCCACGCCCACTTTTATTTTGATGTCTAATTTTTTTATAAATATCTAGAATATATATTTTGAATTTCAGACCGATATACACAGACTTTTAGCACTCGGCTCGGCTCACTTCATCGAATTAAAAAAAATTGTTTGGTTAATTAAAAATTAAAAAAAAAAATTTATTATAAAATTTTTTTTAAAAAAATTAATCAGAATAAGGCCCAAAATTATTGGAAATATGTTATTTTTTTTGTTAATACCTTAAATACCTCAAAATACCTCAGCGGAGGCTAGGAATCAACTTTAGACATATAGTTTCTAGGTGAAATAAAATACACATGGTTTTCAACCTCAGGGGTGTGAATTTCGAAGTCCCGTCTTAATTATGCCAATTTACCAACATAAATAATGAAACCGTAAACAAAAACAACATAATTATAATATATTTTTACACAACATCCTTTTAATTTCCTATTTCAATTGACAGTACAAATTGAGCATGAGTTTAAAATATCTTAAAACGAATACACACATCTTTTATGCTCAGCATATGTAAGCTTTCTTATAACATACGTTTTATGTATATATATATAACGGTCTATTTGTCTTGAATCGCTATAATAAGTATTTTAATGATGAATAATTATGATTATGTTATTTAAAATTGCAATAATTGCTTGTAACAGTATAAAACTAGTGTATACTTAAATGTTAGCACGAGTTAATGTTAAGAATGTCTGTTATTCTGTTATCTATGTTACGAGTATGTTAAGAAGATGTATGTATATTAATTTATTTATATAATTGGGTCTTTGATATCATTATATGTTCTTAAATATTCTTGAATCGATAGCATTGGCGCCTCAGTCTAATTTATACTATTGACATTGATCCAAATTTCCTGCCCCCAATGAATGCTGTCACTGCGAATGCTACGAGTGTCCGACGGGTACTCTTTTCGACTCATAACACACATCAATTCAATTAGACAGTAAATAATCATCGAGAGTTACAATAATCTATGTCTCTAGATGTTGTTATGAATTAAGTTGTTTTATAATTCAAGTAATAATAACACATATTTTTAATACCCAATTGGAATAGCCACTGTAAAGGTGATCTCACAATAATTTTCTATCTTCTTAAGTCTATATTTAGTTGATCTTTGATATTCCATTGACTAAAATACAATTGAAGTATAATTGATCTTAAGTATTCGAATAAACTCGTACGAGTATTCGTGCTTGCACTGATTGTAATATTAAGAATTGATCTTGTATTCATATTCGTGTTTTGGGCAGTGTATAATTCTTAGTAGATCGACTTGCAGTTCTGATCAAGGAACATTTCAGTCTAAAGGTCAAGCATAATCAGAAATGTATGAATATTTAAACACCTTTAAATGAATTCGATAAGGAAACCTTAAATCGATTGATGATCTTATCAAAAAGATGCATCCAAAAAACACTTATAGAAAAGACTAAATATTCCTTTTGCTCTATTATTAACAATAATGTTTAGATTTGACCAATCCTGTCGATAAACGCTGATGGTGGACTGACATGTTTCTCATTAAGTATATGATCGATTTGGTCAGTTTTCTGTATCTTTTGCAAGATACTACAACTTGGAATATTTTCCAAACTATTTTCCATTTGATATTTATTGTTGTCGATCATTGTGGTGCCCATTGCCAAAGTTTCGGCATTACTTAGAGTTTCCAGGGCATTGTATTCTAAATGCCTGGAGTTGGCTTCCAATAATTCAAGTGGTTCAATACTGTAAATACGGCGATGTGAACTGATTAATTCTAGTTGTTGATCTCCTCGATTATTCATTAATAATTTCGGACTCTTATCACCATAGCTTTTGTTATAGCATGTTATTGACGATATACAACCGTGTTGATCTGGATTTCTTTGCTGTTGTTGTTGCTGTTGCTGTTGGACTTTCAATTTTTCAATATATGACCCCGACTGTGCAATTGGTCGGGTGATGACCTTGTTTTCCCCACAATCGCGATTAAGGGTGCCGCTGTTGGCATTATTATCGGCACTTTTGAATCGCTGACGACCGGATATATTTCGGGACAGATCTGAACATTGGGCTGTATCTTTGGCAGGTGCAATTGAGAGAGCTTTCCGCTGGGAATCGCCAGAATGCGTTGATTTCCGTTGTTGCTTTGCTGACGGCTCAAAGAGCCTGTAGTCGATGGGAACGGGGTCCAAGATGCTGAAAAAATAACAAAAAAAAATTGTTATTACACAAGTTTTAATACGACTTAAGCCAAAGAATTCGGTTTGAACTTTGAAAACATTTAATGCAAGAAAAATAGTTTTAGTAATTTAATTTTCCTGCATATTTTTAATCAATTTAATTTTGTAAAAAAAATGAGAAGATGTAAATAATCAAACTAGTTTTATGATTTAAATATGGGCATTTCCGGAAAAAGATCCAACACGACAAAAAAACGTAAAATTTATCAAAAACTATCTTGTGAAATTGTCTTTCAAAAATGTATTCATGCTATTTATTTTAGCAATATATGCTAGAAGAAATTCAATAGGATGAACGTATATAGGAATTTGAAAATGTCAACTTTTGAATTTTTTTTTTTCATTTAAATACGTAAAAATTTTGCGTTCACCTGGAAATACCCATATGACTTACCATATTATATTATGATATTTATTCGAAGTCTTAAATATTTACGAGATTTTTTAATACATTTTTTTAATATAATAATGCAAATGTTGTAAATAATCAAACCAATTTAATGATTTAAATATGTTTTATCATATTATGATATTTATTCAACGTCTTAAATATTAGTGCGAACCGTACCCATTATTTATAAAAGGGCTTCGCTTTGGGTTCGAACTTGTTTGCAGCCTTGTTTTTAACGAAGACAATAAGCAATAAAATGGTTTACTTCCATGCATAAAAGTGTTCTAGGTAATTTGTCAATTGTTTGTTTTTTAATTTAAAGCCTAATGTCACTTATATTTATGTTAATATTTATAATTATAAATTATTAACTTCACAATTTCGTCTGGGACACTTTTTTGTAGAGAAGTTAATTTGAATTAACCAACATTTTTAGTTACAAAACTGTGTGAGAGTTATGGAGAACTATAATCTATATGCGATAAAAGATTAGGTACTAACTTACTATGCAGTTGAGGTCTGCTAAAAACAGAAGACCTGTCCTTACTATTTCCTCCACTATTCCGCATTTTCTTATTATGTGCTGAAAGCAAATCATTATGAAAATATATTTAAATAAATGATTTGATGGTCATACCTGTAACTTCTTCATCTTCAAGGTAACTAGAAGATTCCCGAATACTTCGACTATCATCGCGAAGACGTGATTCCCTTTCTCCACTGAGTTCACTATCGCTATTCAGACTATCGTATTCTTCGGATTCCGATTTAATAATCTTGGAACGACGCTTATGCCTTTTATCCGTATTTAGATGATTACTCTCATCGGGTGAGCCGGCAATCATGCCGGTTAAATTCGCATTTGAGTTCCCTCCTCCGACACTCGTCGAGGCGGTACGTTTCCCCTTTATCCCCGAGCTGCAGAGGGTGCTGTCGTCCCCGCAGCGTGGATCGTATTTGGCTGAGCTTCCCGTGTAGTTTAAGGGGATATTGCCAGTTTGGTTTTCATGTTCTGGTAAATGGAATGTGGCGTAAGGATAGATATCTTCTGAGTACTCTGGTATACGCTCAAGTCCAGCCACCGATTCCGGCGGAGATTGCTGGCAAGATTTTCGTACTGTACCATAAAAGTGTTCACGACTCTGAATATCCTTGCCATCGGGAGCGCCATTCTGTGGCCTCAACGAATCAAGATTTCGGGTAAAGATAGTACGTGGATCTAAAACCAAAGACATCAAATTAATTGTCGATACACATATTGAATGCAAATTTAATTCTTACAGTTTTTGAAGCATATAAAAGCTCCAATTAGTGCCAGAATTGTGCCAAAAATCGATGATATGATAACAGCTATCAGATGAGCATCGCTAAACACAGTTTCCTGATCATCGGGCATCTCCTCGTTGCCCAAACCTCCGGTAAATCCAACTAAATTTTGTGTTTCGAAGTAGTATTCCTTCGTGGTCGAACCAGCATTATTATTTGCAGTAACTCGCAGATTGTAAGCGGTGCCAGGCTCCAAATCTCCGATGCTATATCGTGTCTACAAATATGAATAATTTTAATAATTAAATATTGAACTAAAATATATAAGTAATTAAATTAAATTAAAGCAAAATAACTCACATTGGTCTCTATTTTATTCGATACGATAATCCAATCACTCGACGATTTATAGCGCTTGAACTCAATGCTGAAATGAATTATGGGACATCCACCATCTTGCCAAGAAGACAAATCCAGAATCACCGATGTTGTATTGGAACGCAGAAAACTATGCTTCTGTGGTGCAAACGGTTTGTTGCCTGCAAACAAATAAATATAGAAATATTTTTAGTTTTTCTTCAACAGTCTTTTTATAAGATTTTAACATTTACCCTTTGTTTGAGCCGAGACTGTCGCGCTGGCGGCACTTATGCCAATTTTGTTGTATGTATTCATGGTAAACTTATACTTGGTGCCACACTGAAGATCTTCCAGCATGTACGAGGTGACCCGGCGATCTACCTGGATCTCCTCCCAATCGCCAGCGTCACGTCTATATGTTAAGGTAAAGCCCTTGATGGGAGCACCCCCGATGTCATCGACTCTCCATTGAATTGACACCGAGTTCTTTTGCACCGAGTTGACGGAAACAATTGGCGGAGAGGGCGGTACTAAAAATAAAACAGATATTAGTAAGATTTATTTAAAATGAAAGCATCAAAAAAAATTACTTATAATCAGGCCTGTTCCGGTTTTCACTTTTGGCAAGATTTTATGGATTTAATTCACTTGACATTTGGGAAGTGAGTTTGAATTCGGAAGGGATAAACTAATGATTTTGGTGTGCATCGCATAAAATCAAAGTGAAAATAAAATATTTATAAAATACTCAAATGTCTTGGGAATAATGTGTAATCTGATAAAAAAAAAAATTTTATTTAATCTTTAAATTATTTATAATTCATCAAACCTCAAAAACAAAAAGACTCAAACCTAAATTTTTGTCGAATTTAAGTGTTTTTAAGTATTGCGTAAGAAAATAATCCTATTTCTTGTTTTTAAAATTCAAATTTACACTGTCATGCTGAAAAGTATGCAACATAATATAGAAGGGAAATTCGTCAGGTAATTCACAGGAAATTTAAGGGAAATTCGGTCAAATCTTACGGATTGAAAATCGGAAAAAAAAAGTGCAAACCGAAACAGGCCTAACTAAATATGATTTTACATATTGGAAAATTATTTTAATTTAATTAAATTTAAAAAAAATCAATTAATTACATGCTCACCTTGCACATATAGCTGATAAACAATGTGATCCGAGCCAATGGAATTCCTGACCACACATGAATAGTTGCCCTCATGGGATCTTTGGATATTGCGCAGACTGAGAATATTATCATGGCTCACTTCCAGGGGAAACTGTTTCTTGGACCGTGTATTGAGAATCTTCCATTCGGAATTTGCCTTCGGATTTCCGACAAAAACACAGGGCAATTTAATGTCCGACTTCCAAGTGACGTGCAGTGTTTGACTGAAGGATATTATGGCAGCGGGAATCGAAGTGCTGGGTACGAGTTTAATAACTGGAGTACTTGGACCCTGGCCCACTCTTGTGGATGCCGTGACCCACGCCTCGTAGGTCTCTCGAAAGTTGAGATCCTTGGCCTCGAAGTGCAGGTTATGGGCTGGCAGAACTTCCTTGAGTATTTTCAATTCCTGGCCCTTTTCCAGTATGCGTATATAGACATTATACTTGGTGATCAGTCCATTCAGACGGCGCGGTGGCAACCAGCTGACAATCACTGAAGATTCCGTGCTCACGGCAGACTTGACAAGCTCCGGCGCATCTGGAACAGCTTCCTCCGTGATACAGGACACGGGAGGACTCGATACTCCCTCGCCGGCTCTGGTGAAAGCCAGCACTTGGACACTATAATTGGTATACGGCTGCAATCCATGTAGGACCGTGCTGAGAGCCGACGTGATCTTCGTTTCCCTCACGCTGTACTCGCTCTCCAGCAATCCTGGCTCATACAGCAACTTGTATCCTTGTATAATCCCATGACTCAATTCCTTCGGTGGCGATTGCCAGGATATCTGTATATTCTGTGCTGTCAATGCAATGCAGGTCACGGATCTCGGAGCAGCCGACGGAACATCCTCCAGGGTGTGACCCAAGGCCACTTCACTCGGCGGTCCATCGCCCTTCACATTAAACGCGGACACTGTGATGCCATATTGTGTGTACTTCTCCAGTCCAGTCAGGCGAAAGTCATTGAGACCCTCTGTGATCAGACTGCCCACCTTCGTATGGTTCTGAGCACTGTCTGGAGTACCCTGTTTCTGGTAGGAGATCGTATAGCCCAACAGCTCTCCGTTCCATGAATCCCGCACAGGGGCTCGCCATGTTATCAGCAGCTGTTCAAAATATGTATTATTAACACATTACAACCGGTACCCATTACTTAAATTAAATTAACTAAATGTTTATTGAGTTTCCCAGCACTACAAGCATAACTTAATTATTTAATGTGATATACATATTATATCTACGAACTTTAAACTTCAATTATTTAAAAAAATTTGATGCGATTAAGTGAAATTATTGATAATCTCAAAAACTGTTTTCTGAGTTTGCTGGTGTAGAACAAGACGTGGAACAATTTAAATTAGTCTTATAAACTAAATCCTTAGTGCAACAAAAATATCTCTGCAAAGAGCCAAAAAAACGTTTTTTTGAGGCTTTAAAAAAAAAAAACAAGTGGGAAAGACTATAGTCGAGCTCTCGACTATAGGATACCCTTTACTTACTTAAATAAATTTAAAATATTTTAATTGCATGCTTTTAGACACATATGTATATTGCTTAAGAGCTTTATTCAGCCATTACCACCTTTCTTTTGTATTTGTCCGATCTTGTTACGATTTAGTGGGATGATAGGTAATAATGGTAGCTAACGGTAATTAGTAAAAAAAATTGCTAATATCTTGAAAACTGAGCGTGTGATGGCTTTTCACGATTTACGAAAACGGAAAGGGGCGTGGCGAAATTTTGAAACAAACTTGACCTGCGTGGGGCTTATAGAAATCTGTATGCCAAATTTGGTTGCTATAGCCCTTATAGTCTCTGATATCCTGGCCCTCACACAGACAGACGGACGGACAGACGGACATGGCTATATCGGCTCGGCTGTGAATGCTGATCAAGAATATATATACTTTATAGGGTCGGAGATGCTTCCTTCTCCCTGTTACATACATTGCAACGCATACAGTATCCCCTTTTCCTTTTTTAAGTAATGGGTATAATTACGAATAATGGTAATGAAACGCTCTTATTAAATTCATCAACAATAGTGGTGAATATTGACTTTTATTAATAATACAAATTGATTTATATTTTTCAGTTTTTTTAAAGAGTTAATGAAGATTTTTTTCAATTAAGATCTTTAAAAACTTTTATTTGTGAGAATAAAAATCGAAGTCTCACAAATAATTTTTAAGCATTTATTGATCATGCTTAAAAATTATTTGTGAATAATACAATACAATAAAGTCAATAAGTAATTATTAAAAGTGAACTTGTTAGTTATTTCTCATAGCAGTTATGGTAGCGGGATTTTTATTATTCAATCGTTTTGACTTTTAAAAGGGAGATCAAAATTATGCACTGTATTTTGTAAACCAAAACTTAAGGCCATATCTTGTAATAGAATTTTATATTTTCTATTTCAAAGGTTCAAAGATAGCGACTTCACACGCTCGAACAAAATTATCTATGTTTTTTATGTTTATCTTTACGAATTACCTGTTGTGGACCGAGTGGCTCCGAGGTCACATCCTGCGGCGGTGCAGAGGGAACCTCGGAGTCTGTCTGCACAAACAACACATCGCTGGGAGCACTCGTGCCCAAGTGATTCTCCGCAAAGAGACGAATGTGATAGACCTGGGCGGGACGAAGGGAACCCAATTGAGCCGTGGTTCGATCGCCGGGCAGAAGCTTTTGATTATTGTGCTCATGCCAAACATCTAAAAAATAAACTCAAATTAATTATGAGAGCACAGGACAATAGCAGAAATTTTCAATATACCCTGTAAATATTTGAAAAGACTGTATGGGATGTTTGTGTCCCCTTTAGCTAATTTTGATAATTAACAAATTTTAATAAACTAATCTTTGAATTTTTACATACATTTTAACATATTTTAAGCTTTAACAGGGTATATTTGTAGTGAATACAGGTCATACTAACCTCCAGCCTTTTTATATTGTAAAATATAGTTCGATATGGGTTGAGAGTCCCGGTTATTAGCCCCACCTCCGCCCAGTATTACCGAATCCTGATCATTCGGAGACCAGGCCAATGTTACCGATCGACTTCCCAGATCACGAACGTGTAAATTAACCGGAAAATTGGGCGGTTCCTGGACCTGAACATGAATAACGCTTCTATCGCGTCCATAGGCATTGTTGGCAATGCAAGTGTATTCCCCTCGGTCGGTAAGAACCGTCTGCAAGATCGTGAGCTCAGAGGAAACCCCGCGAGCTAGAGGCGAGTTCTTGATATGATAACGTATATCATAAGACGGATCAATCCGTAAGGCTTTCGATCTCCACGATATATCCAGGGGCTGGTCACCATTGGCCTCACAACGCAGGGTAATGCGTTCTCCTCGTCGTATCGATAACTGTTTTTTGCTAACCGTAACTGAAGGACCAACTATTGAAAGTAAAGACAAATGATAAGAGATTAGATAAGACTTCTTCAAGTTGACTATAATACTCACCATGTACAGTTAACTTAATCAGGGTGCTTAAACCAGCTCCAATTCCATTGCTAGCCTGACAAAGATAGCTGCCCTCATGCTCCCGATTGACCTTTGAGATCATCAGAGACCCATTTGAATGGACAACCAAAGCAGCATGTGGGTTTCCATTATCCATGGCATACGTAAGATCCCGATACTCCCCAGTGTCGCCTTTATTCGAAAAAATTATTCATTTAACTCCTTATACATTTTGAAAATTTTAAATTTTAAAATTCTCAATAAATAGGTTTGAAGCCTTGCTAACGAATATAATCTTTTTAAGAGATAGTAAGAAATAAATTTAATTTTTTATCATGTATACCTATAGACTGTTTCCACTGAATGGTTGGCAGGGGAAATCCGTCGGCTTTACAAGATACGATTACTGCGTTTCCCAAGATGGCGTCTTGATCGGTGGGCTTTAATATCCAACGCGGTGGTACTATTTTTCAAGATTAAATTTATTATGTTCCACACAATATCAAGTCGATTATCAGGCAAGATTTTCATGCAGCTATCTAAAAGTTTTCTATAATCGTGCATACGGATTTAATCCCACATTAATTACGTTACAAGTACAACAACATGACACATGTAGTTTTTTTCTTATATATGTATATACAGAAAAATGAAATCATACTTTAACAATATATCGAGGTACGAATTTACATCAGTCAAGAACAGCTCTAAATATCGTAAATTAAAATGGAAATTATTTTTAGTAGTTTTACTTACTCTATCGTTCATAATTTTGTAAACTGATATACTCAGAATTGGAAAATTTTTTAGAATTCTGACCAATTTTTCATATGTCAATAATAATTTAGTCTCAAGATCGTGAAATTCTTTTCACAAATGTACACACTTCAAAACTCTTGTCTGAATTATAAATACGAAGCTACTGATAATTTTCAGCCACATTTTTGAATTACACAAACTCATCGAAAATGATTCCTAGTTGTCATGCGATTTCGAAAACCCATCTATTCTATTCACGATCAATTCTATACATGCGATTTGTACCTTCAAAATTCATATGAACTTCTTAGGATTTAGATAAGGAAATGGGTGCAGAAGTGCTGGGTGCATTGTGCTCAGTGCTTTAATCACCTGTCCTGCCTATAAGATTTCAGAATTTAGGATATATTTTAGGATGAGAGGATATCACGCTATCGAACAGCTTATGAGCCTAAGAATTAAATTTTATCAATGTAGTTTACGGAGTTCTTCAATCCCATAATCAACTTAAGGTTTTATTAAATACATTGAATGAATAGTTGTTTTATTTATGCTCTTTACTAATGTAATGTCTAGTTCAAGTAAGATTGAAGAATACACAAATATATTTCAGATTTGATTACATTTTCTCAATTTATATATGTAAATGTATGTTTTTAGATATTACTAGATCCAAGGAAAAGGGATAATTATTACCATTATCAAAACTTCCTACAATTCTAAAAGGCAGAAATTCTATTTTTTTATATGCCCGAACACTGTTAAATAATAGTATTATGAGTAAGAATATAACATTTACTTAAATTGAAAGGGGTTAACTCCTGAGCTGCCAAATGTATGTTTTAATAAGCATTGAAACGTGCATTACAGATATAGGAGGCTTAATATGAAGTTTAAGGAACTTACGCTTTTGAAAATTGTGAAGAGTAAAGAAAAAGGTAAAAATCCTTATTATACTTTTATAATACTAATACCTAAGGTAAAATCAAAAAGAAACTTTATCATATAAATCTGGACTTATTGAAGAGATAATTCCTTTAAATTTAAGTAGCATTTATAGATCTCAATCGAAAAAATGCCGCCGACCATATTTAAAATATTTATGTACTTTTCTTAGCTTCCGGAAAAGCTGAGCATTGAGAATATTTTTTAAGTGCGCTTCCCTCCTAGTGCAGTTTCTACGATATTTACGGTGAAGATTGTGTTCGAGTGCAAGGTACATTTGAATATAGTAGTAGAATAATACGGCTTTTTAGGTCGTCTTGCTAGAAAACAATAGTTACACTTGATTTACCCGAAACCGAAAGAACAGCTGTATATTCAACAGTGCCAGCGTGGTTGGTCACACTACAAGTGTAGTTGCCATTGTGCCATGAGGAGACGTTATGTATGGATAATATGCTGGAAAATGGGGTATATTGATTGATTGTTAACGACGGATCCGGAGGTAAAAACTCTTCGCCTTGTTTTGTCAGCATTGTCAATTGATTGATGGCGCCGGTATTGCCTTTATCGATGGGTGCATTACTTAAAATTGCCCCATTGTTTCTGTGCCAAGTGATATTGAATGGTTGATCTCCTTGGCTACTGGAACACATTATTTGTGTCCGCATACCTTCAGTTATTTCATCTTCAAACGCAAAAGGAGAAATTCGCGGAGGAACTAAACAATTGAAAATCAAGTAAGAAAATCAATTTAAATAATGATTGTTTTAACGTTATAAATAATAGTTATTATAAGCAATGGTAAATGTTTATTGCACTAATGTGCAATATTTATTTCGTTATGTGTGTTAAAAGGGTTATTCGTGTATCGTTATTTAATTACACGGCAACTAAGTTCAACAAGAGCTATGACGAACTTAATGAACGACTTGATTTGCTTTACTAGTTCTCTCGCCAGCTAAGAGAATTAGATCTCAATGTTTTCTGATGTTTTTGTTAATATCGATAAGCGATGTTCTCATCAAATAACCTTCTTGTAGCTTGTTTTTATACTTTTTTTTGTTTAGTTTTGAGTTTCTTGAATGTATCAACCGAACGTCGATTTATCACTTTTAAAACATCGACTCAAATTTACATCACTAACTACTTAGATCCTTTGCTCGTTCTGTAAATGAACGACTTGGTTGTTCCGTTCGTTAACGACTTATTGAACCTATTCAACAATTCGATACAACTTTAGCACATTGAAGCTTATTATAATATCGATATGTCGCATCGTTTACGATATTCATTCAAAACACACAAGTCATATCAGTATCGCATATAACGTAAATACGATATTCGTAAAAAAGAAGAAATCATATAAATGCAGATAAATAAGGGGTTTAAACAATTTTAAATTTTTAAATAGTAGAGCCTAGTCATCAGAAACTAAGACGATTGCTAAAATGTGAATAGTTATTGAAACAAGAGGCTTTAAATAAGATAGCATATAAATATATTCAATTTGTAATAAATTTAACGTAAATACGATACTTGCAAAATAGTAGAAATAATATTCTTGTAAAAATTGCAGTTAATTAGTCATATAAAATAATTTTAATTTGTAAAATATATATATTCATAATACATAATTAGCCCAGTCATCAGAAAACTTTGTAGAAAATAAGTGGATTGCTAAATTGTAAATATTGAAAGTAGAGGCTAATAATGAAGATAGCAAAACACATAGAAAAATTAAATTTACAGTAAACATAAGGTGTGTATTTCTTTGATATTAGCAACAATATTATTATAATATTTTTCACTTGACTTATTTTTGACACTTAAAATAGAAAAAATTTGCAAAAATTCATTTGTAATTATAAAATTTAACATGCAGGATACAATCTATTAAATCAACAGCATGCTATAGTAAATATCTCTAACTACGAGTATATTTAATTAATACATTTCATCTAATTTTATTTGATTGCATTAGAGTTTCACGTAAGTCAAGCCATTACAAGTACCATTAACTTTGAGCTGTGCAGAGTGCGTTACAGTGGCGGCATCGTTTTGGACGCGACACGTGTATGTGCCACTTTGTTCCCTCGTCACACTTGTGATGCTGAGGGCGCTGGTAAAATCATCATTTTGGCGAATTGTCACTTGGCCGTTACTTTCACCACTACTACGACCATTGTCATTCGATGTCACGTGTTCATTTGTGAAGGTCATCGCTGACGCTGACGACGACGACGACGACGCTGACGCCGATGCCGATGCCGACGATGAAAAGTGCGATCCGGAGCCGGAACCCAATGCAGCAACGCCACCGGTACCCTTAAGACCACCGCTGACACTGTCAACTGTAACTGCCGGTGGCAAAGGTTTTCCATCCTTCAGCCAAGTGAATGAAAGCGGCAA